>OZ017739.1:248215746-248535746 GCA_963969285.1 Odontomyia ornata
CAAATTGGTGCAGGCACGGGATTTATGAAATACAATGTGGTGAATTACTCCCTTATCTTAATCTTATGGATGTAAATCCAAATTTCTGAGAAATCCCCACAGATTAAAACAAGATGTAGTTGCTTTATTTATTTGCACTAGAATAGCTTGTAACAGATTATTAAATAAAACTAAAAGCGTTATTGATGATTTTTCAAAAAAATTGATCCCATATGTTGTAGTGATTGCGAAAGTGACAGGTCCTCGGATAGCAATATGACAACTCATAAAGCTCATTTATCAATCTGACAACTTAAACGCGGCCATCAATCTGACAACTAGGAGGGCAATTAAAATTCACGAATCAATGCATGGGAACGAGTGAACTTACTACTACTCCAATGCTTGATGGACTCCCATGCGCTTTCATTCTTGAGAGAAATATAACTTTCCGTTGTTTATTTTACACAGTGTATAGAATAAACCATGTGCTATAATATTGCGTAAGTTGCTCTCTCTGAAGATTGCATGCCACAACCGAAAAACTGAAAGCATACACACAAAGCTTCGTTGTAAATCTTAAGTTCTGAATCACATCAGAGCGAATTGATTATATCTATTCAGAGTGGGTGTGCTCTGGGAAAAAAATAACACACTGTACTCAACGCATAAATATAAAGCTCTGTTATCAACCAAATCGCCTGAGTAACATCAACATAACAGAAAGAGAGAAGAGGAGTTAGTCTATGCATTTTAAACCCTGTTTGTGAATTCCGATAATATGCTTTTAAAGGCGGCTTTTGTGTGGAGAAGGGATATCATTTCAAACGTAAAAGTTTTTTTACGTCTTCGTATATTCATCGTGGTCAATGTGCGGAAAGTTCAATTTCCTCGCGATTTTCTCGAAAATTTCAGTGAAGTACTTACTGCATCGGCTAGTTTCACTCGATACAATGTGAAACTTTATTAAATTGAATTACTTTAACGTTAGCAAATGACAATGCGTTGTTTGGTGCCGTGTTACAATAGTGGCTCCAGTGGAAAGTCACACTTTAGGTAAAAATTAATAGTTTTATAGATTTTAAATCGCGAGAAAGTTTTGTTCTGATAGCTTCAAGTTATAAATTAGAAGAAAACTGTTTGAAAATATTTATAACGTTTGTTTTGATTAGTTCGTTTTACCGAAAATTCAGTGACTTAAATCAGAAGCGGCACAAAATCGAGGCATTTTTTATCGTAATTTTTTATCATTTTAGGATTGCGATTAATATTAACATAAAAAGGGAACCGTGTCGAATTGGAATAAATAGAATTGAAACGTTCCCAAGTGCGCAGAGATAATTTCAAGGATGACGACATCATTCATCTAAACGAAAATGTACGTTTCATTTAAAATATGTAACAACTGAAAAAAATAACAATGTATGATTTCTATTTTTAAATTAATATTCGCACGAAATCAAATATCATATATTTTTAGACTCATTATTGAGTTAAAGATATCAACATCTTTAAGGCTATTTTTGGGCATGTAAGTATATTTCATACTGGATTAAAATGGTAATTTATTTATTTTTTATTTTAGAATTCAAATGCAGTTTAATTCAGCATGTATAATATTACGTGTATTCATCATATTCATTGCTAAGCATCTTATTTTACTGCGATGATCAAAACATTCCTTTAGTTTCGGCGAATAAGTCAATTGTCCTGGATAGTGTAAGCGTCATTTAATCGCCTGAACTTTACATTTAGCAACCACAAATTCAGGACTCTCGGACCGGAAACCTCGAAATGGCTAACAATAGTTCTCTGAATATTTTAATGGGCCCTGAAGCGAACTTGGAGAACGTATGAATTTCTTATACTAAATTTTAATACAAATTTTAATCCTCTATTTCAGAACATACTTTTGCCGAGGCCCATGATCACTGAAATTATTTCCGAGGAGAATACTTTTAATATTTTGCATAATTTCGTCATTAGTAATTTTCCTGTTATAAATTAATGCTGATTCGAGCCCTTCAGCTTCAGCAATGTTTATGGGAGGCCTGGAAAGTGTAAATTTTGATATACGGTTCGTAGCATCAATTATAACATATTTTATTCAGGGTTCAAACGAAAAAATCAACGGGAGATGGTTCATACGGTTTGCAGTATAAATATAAATTTAAATATATCACCTTAAACCCGAAAATAATAAAAATAAAGAATTAAAAACTACTAATATTTTTTCATTCTTTTAGTGCAGCCTTATTCAAATTAAGTAATTTAATCAAAACGATGAAAGATTGATTTTGTCCAAGTATTAGCATCCACTTTCCTGCTTAAACAAACGCAAGAGAACTTTCTCATAGGATTTCAGTTTCTTTATATGAGGTAGAGAATTTTTTCGCTTGTTTATGACTAACAATAGTGTTTTACTAAAGTATGTCACATAAATGTCGTGTGTGATTTCTTCTTTTCAATTGGGATGGTGATTCAATATTAATTTTTTTTCAAAAAGGCGAATAACGTATCCAAGCATTTTTTATAAAGGTGTTATTCAATGACTACAAAGAACATATGATTAGAAGTGGTCACTATTGCTCTCTCTTAAGTTTCTTCATCAAAAAGTACCTCAACACCAGGTATTATTTTATGTCTTAAAAGTCAGAAAGATGTTCTATTCATCGAAAAGTTTAATAAAACAATTCACTTTTACGGTATGAAAGAGGAAAATATTTAATGCCAGATCTAGCACAACCAGAGTGCTAGTACTATCGAAAGATTAAAGGGTTTTCGAAAGGAAATGTCTTCGTGCGTGTACTGGTTTATACAGAAAGCCTGAGATGGACTGGAAACACTATATAGCGAATAGAACAATTTATCAAACTGCAAAAGTGACGAGAGCCAATATCTTCATATTGAAACTTATATGGAATCATATCGCAACATCTTTAATTGTGAGCGAAAACCCCTGGACTTCACATCCGTTCCTCCCTATAGATGGGTATAATGAGACTTGTCTCGCTACTGGCTTCGTTTCTCCAGAAGCATTTATATTTGGACATGACTGGATATGTTTTTGATTCTGACGGTGTCCCAGTTATATTTTACATGTATAGACGGGCCACAGATAAAAAGATAAAATATCCATCGAATCGGACTTCACGAGACCAACAATGGCAAGGGAGATACTCCATTTGTTAAATTTGTTGAGTCTGGTCGAATTGGTATGGAGCAATCTAGGTATTGATGGCTGGATGACAGTGTCTAAATTATTCGTTATGTTTTCGTTTTGTGTTTATCGTTACTTAGTTTTGAGTTTCAGCTCATTATTGCTACATTTAGTGTCGTTAGTGTTTTTTTATGTTAAAAATTATGGTCAGGTTTCAATATTTAGGATAGGTATATGTTTTGTTTATTTTATTAGGATTAGAGATACGGTTTCACATTAAGGTTAGGAACTTTGTCATAGCATTTTATTAGCATTAATCTCAGGCGACATTGTTGATGCATTAGAATGCTATATGCAATTAGACGTTGTCTATACTGATTTCTCCAAAGCCTTTGATAAAGTTGATCACAATATCCTACTTTTAAAATTAAGTAAATTGGGCTTGTCTGATGTTTGGCTTAGATTTATAAAAAGCTTTTTAGTTAACAGAAAACTTGTCGTGAAAATAGGTAAAACAACTTCTGAGATTTTGATAGATGCCACCTCTGACATTCCTCAAGGCACACATTGTGGGCTACTCCTTTTTCTGATTTTCTTTAATGATTCACCAAAATGTTTTAAATTCTCCAAATGTTTAATGTTTGCTGATGATGTGAAACTCTTCCTTAAAATTGCACAATCATCTGATTGCCACAAACTTCAGAGTGACCTAACGCGTTTCCTTGATTGGTGTACTCTTAATAATCTTACTCTAAATTTCAACAAGTGCTCTGTTGTAACATTTACTAAAAGCATAAAGGCTATTTCCTATAATTACATGCTCGGCGATAACGCATTAATACGCAAGCAAGAAATGAAAGACTTAGGTGTATTATTCCACTCTAATTTTAGTTTTAACTTTCACGCTGATTATATTATTTCGAAATCTTATGCTATGATCGGGTTCATAAAGAGAAACACGCAAAACTTTAAGGACCCAATAACAATCAAATCACTTTATGTAGCATTGGTTCGCAGCGTCATTGAATATTGTTCCATCATTTGGAACCCATTTTATGTTGAATATTCGAATCGGATTGAACGAGTTGAACGGAATTTAACTAGATACGCTCTCAAAAAGAGGTATTGGCCCAATGATCTCCCAGCTTATGATGCTCGACGTAAGTTTCTTGGTTTGCAATCTTTAACTGACAGACGAACCTCTTATTCTCTATTATTCGTTTATAATATTCTTTCAGGTAAAATAAATTGTAGTGAATTACGAGATCGTTTCGTTTTTTATGAGCCTCCTAGATCACTGAGGACTAATAGACTGTTCGACATTAAAATTCATAAAACTAATTATGCGGCTAATGAGCCTATCAATAGATGCATTCATCTTTGCAATAACTTTGCAAAAGATCTTGATTTTAATTTAAACGAATACCGTTTTAAAATAAATCTGTTTGCTTTGTTTAATTTATGTATCAGTTATGATATTTTTGTATAGTCTTTAAGATATTGTAATCCGTAGACCGAATAATAATAAATAAATAAATATATAAATATAAGACAAAGTTTTGATTGAATTTTATTAGAATTAGGTTATAATATATTAGATTTAGGATAAAAGTTCACTTTTGTGTTAGTATTATAAATAATTAGTGTTGGTTGGTTTTTTCTCCTTTTTCCAATTGAAAAATAAAATATACTATAATTGACTTTACCAAAATTTTTTGACTAATTGTTTTTGATTGCTAATGTATAAATTTAGAGAGCCATTTGGGCTAAGTTTTAGTATCTTTTTTTGGAATTTGTTATATATTCTTTGAAAATTTATAACGATGAGCATTGAATAAAGCACTTTGACTTTGATGAAAATACTTCATGGAAAAACTATTGCCATGAATATTATTATATCGATAAAATATCGCCATAAATTCAAACGGTCTGGTAATAACTCACAATATCTTACGAGTACATAGGAGAAGGTGGACTAGTTATGAAGCTAACCTTTATGACATTAATAAAATATCAGATTAATGTTTAATAATCAGCATGAAGGCGATTGGAGTATGTTGAAAAATACACTTCAGAAAACTAAACCGCTGCTCCTCATTATCTTATTAGATTTCTTTCAATAATCTCTAAAAATTCATCCTCATTGATTGCATTTTGATCCAAAGTTTAGTTACTTATCAAATTTATCTTAGGAAACTTAAATGAGAAACTAATCAAAGACGTAAATTTATTTTTAGCTATGTATGTATTTTCATCATGGTGCTATCAAGTTCAATTTTCCCGCCATTTAATTAAGTTTCCCCCTCTTCTGCTGAGACTACCCTTGGTTTAAGTCACTAACAAAACAATCGAAGCAGCTTCGCAAATACATAGCCGACATTCCAAAATTTGTTGTAGTTTACTCATTTTCATCCTTTCCTAAGCATCAGGCTATATTGATTTTATCTACGAAAATTGGGTGCGTTATCACAAATTACCATTGAAGTTATCACACTCATCTTCATACTCACCTTTAGCTATCACATTCACCTTCATATGCACCTTTCCGAACGTTGACCGCTAACACCTGTTGAAGTACATTGTTCCGCGCATTTTTGCATACTCGGTAAATATTTGCACGAGCCTACTTACTTGAACCAATGACCCGATCAAAGCAAAGCATATTGACTATAGGTATTCGTAATTAATGCAAATGTTGCAAATGCTATTGTATGGTACAAATGAATGCAAATGTAGCATAAAATTTTATTGATGATTAAAGTAATTCAATTAAAATCATAAATAGAGGCAAGCAATAAGATTAAGTCAGTTGTAATTAATCGGTGGATTTGTGATTGTCGAATAATAAAGTTTACTTGAAAGCGGAAATATTGTTTTTTTTATAAAACCGAATTGCGATAAACGTAACTGGCGCCCGAGCAGTCCAATCATTGTTGTGATTGAGAACCCATATTAATCCGTTAAAGTAATTTCGGTTTTTTAAACAATTATCAACTACCGGTATTTAATACTGTTCCCATGAGAACACGGTAATTGTTCGGTAGTCCGCTAAGTTTTTAACGCTATACCCGTGAGAACATAGTGATTGACAACATCCACACCACGAAATACAACTCATTGGAATATATTTCACGATAAAGAGAAAAGGAGTAAGCTGCTACCGTCGAGGGAAAGCATCCAATCGTATCGCAGGAGTGACATCAACCGTACCGCAGTAGGTGTTGACCAAAAATCCAACGGCTTTCACCAAAATGGAAGAATACGGAGTGCCCCAAGAAGCTGCATACCAATGGAGTTCTTATATTTAATGTAAGCTTACCTCTATTTTTCTCATTAAAAAGAGAAAAGTTAAATATTTCAATTTATTAAATATTGCCAATTTATTAAATATTTTCTGAAATCCAATATTTCATATGAGGTTAGGAAAACCTCAAAACTCATCCTTAAATATTATTTAAATAATTTAATAATATACCAATATATTTTATCTACATGTATATTTCTGAATCTTATTAAATCATTTCATTATATATCAATTTATGCTACATCTATATATTTTTTGAACTTTATTAAATATTTGTTGTGTGAACCATAGTCAATGTGCAAAATCTAAATTCGTGTGCAAAATCTAAAAAAGTGATCTCGTGCAAGCGTCCGTGAATTTAGAAGTGTTCCGTGAATATCTTTTTGTGTAAAACTATTTCAATAGCTTCAGTTTTTCTCCTCTCCGCTTTAAATTCATTTTCGGTGAAAGGAAAATGGAAGCTATACAGCAATCCATTAGAGAATTAACTGGTGCGGTCAATGCGAGTGTCGAGTTAATCAAAAGGTTAGAAGCTAGAGTGTCCTTGTTGGAACAGAATCCAACTCCTCAGCCTCATTCTTCTTCTTCGGTTTTACAACCGCTCGCGCCCCCCCCCCCAACAGAAAAGGATCTGGAAGAGATAAAGAAGCTCCCAGATTGTGTGAGGGACCTTCAGGTTTTTGAAGGGAATCCAGTTCAATACGTGTCCTGGATTCACAACGTTGAATCAATCTTAAACGATTACAGTATTGTGCGTAATAAGCTGATTTATAGGGCAATTTTGCAACACATTCGGCAAAAGATACGAGGGCCAGCAGATGCTGCTCTCATATCGTATAGTATATTTGATAATGAGTGGTCTAGCATAAAGAAATGCTTATCACTTCATTATTCAGATAAACGTGACGTGCGTACACTAGAGCATCAGTTACATTCGATGCAACAAAGAAACAGGAGCGTAGATGAATTTTACGCTGCTGTGAATCATCAACTCTCACTGTTAGTGAATAAAATTAAAACTGAAGATCATTCTAGTGAAACTATCTCTGCGCTCACCGAAAACTATAGAAACAGAGCTTTGGATGTGTTCATTAGAGGATTAAATGGAGATTTGTCGCGAATGTTGGTTATTCAGAAACCCCAAACGCTCCCCGAAACTTATGCTTCTTGCTTGGAGATTCAGAATCTTAATTTCAGGAATTACCCAATTCATAAAGGACATTTTGCCAATTCAATTTCTGCACCCATTAACCAAATCGAAAATCCCCGATTTTGCCTTAACTCTCCCAAGCCACCAACAAATAGGTTTTCAGGAACGGAATCAAATCTACAACAGAATGCACAAAGGAGCTATTGCATCAACGCCTCAAAACCACCCACCACCAAGGCCTATTCACCCTAAACCCCCAGTTCCTATGGAAATCGATCCATCCATCCGCACACGCCAAGTGGACTATATCAACAGACCTACTGATGTTCCCAACAAGAGGTCGAACGAGTCTTCGAATTTCCCTAGGAAAGCTCAACGTCTTTACAATTTAGAGGTTCAGGAGCAAGCAGAGGAAGATCACGTTGGAAATTTCTACCATACAGAAGACGCAAATCATGAGGAAGCCACTTATCTGGATCAGCTTGAAGATTCTTTGGAGGATTCCGAAGAGAACCATCTAAATTTTACAATGGACGCCTCTCTAGCGTACCATATATAGAATATACTGACCGAAATGGCCAGATTTTAAAATTTCTTGTAGATACTGGCGCTAATAAAAATTTTATTTCCCCTAAATTAGCTTATAACTCTAAACCTGTTGAGGAACCGTTTACAATTCGATCCGCTGCCGGACAAATACCCATAGCCAAAAAGGTTACTGGGCCATTTTTTAAAAGTGTAGGGAACAACACACCCATAGATTTTTACGTTTTACCAGGGCTGAAATCATTCGATGGTATCATTGGAGATGATACATTGAAGGATTTAGAAGCTATTATTGACAGGAAAAATGACGAACTCGTCATTAAACCTAACATCCGTATTCCATTGAAGGCTAAAGAATCAAGACAAGTAAATATAATCGAATTCAGTTCTGAGCATTTAACCCAGCAGACAAGGCATAAACTGCAATCTTTATTGGATAGATTTTCGAACCTCTTTGGTCCAATAAGTGATAGCGAAATAGTAGACACCGTCATCAGGGCAGAGATCAAAACGTTAACACCTGACCCAATTTATACCAAGTCATACCCTTATCCTGTTTGCATGAGAGAAGAAGTCGATAATCAAGTATCGAAGATGCTTGAAGATGGAATAATACGTCCATCTAAGAGTTCGTACAACTCTCCTATATGGGTCGTACCCAAAAAACCTAATTCTGCAGGTGAAAAACAATATAGACTCGTAGTCGATTTTAAGCGACTAAATGCGGTAACAGTGTCTGATACTTACCCAATCCCAGACATTACAAACACTTTGGCAAGTTTCAGAAAGTCGAAATACTTCACCACATTAGACTTAACGTCGGGATTTCATCAGATTAAGATGGAAGAAAGTGAAAGTGAGGCTTCCACTCGGACTCAAGAATGCCCCAGCTATCTTCCAAAGGATGATAGATGATGTCCTGAAACAATTCGTTGGGAAAATCTGTTATGTCTATATAGATGACATTATCATCCTAGGCGAAACAGAAGAAAAACATTTAAGGAATTTGGAAACAGTACTCGCACAATTAACTAAGGCGAATCTGAAAGTTAACCTAGCTAAGTCAACCTTTTTGAAAAAGCAAGTCGAATTTCTGGGATATATCATCTCCTAAGAAGGAATTTTGCTGGATCCTAATAAAATTTCTGCAATTAAGAACATCAAGCCGCCAACTAATTTAAAAGAGTTAAAGGCATTTCTTGGTCTCGCCTCTTACTATAGAAGATTTATAAGAGACTTTGCAAAGGTCGCAAAACCCTTGACCAATCTGACGAGAGGTGAAAATGCGCAAGTAAAAGCAAACCAAAGCAGGAAAATGGAAATTGAGCTTGGAAAACTGGAACTAAAGGCGTTTAATGACATCAAAGAATTGCTAACATCCTCAGAGGTATTAACATTCCCAGACTTCGACAAGCCATTTATCTTAACAACGGACGCATCAAATCAGGCGATTGGAGCAGTGTTATCCCAAGGCGATCTGGGAAAAGATAAACCGTTTACCTACATTTCTCGTTCGTTAAACAAAACGGAAGAAAATTATGCCACAAACGAGAAGGAAATGTTGGCAATCGTCTGGGCACTGGATAAGCTTCGAACTTACCTGTACGGAGCGAAAAAAGTGAGAATCCTTACGGATCACCAACCACTCACCTTTGCTCTAAGTAACAGAAATCATAATGCAAAACTAAAGCGTTGGAAGGCTCGGATTGAGGAGTTTAACTATGAACTCGTGTATAAACCAGGCAAAACCAACGTCGTGGCTGATGCATTGTCTAGGCTACCAGTTGACCCAATCGAGGTAAATATCCGAACATCTGACCAAGTAACAGCTCATAGCGCAAGCGAGGATAGCTCGGACCTTATACCGCACTGCGAAGTCCCTTTGAATGTATTCAAGAATCAGATAGTTATTTCCGTAGGCAAAGAACTCAGCGCTCATGAACAACCACATCCTAAGTATCATAGACATTACATCCAAGCTAATGATATAAATAAATCTAAATTGGTTGATTTATTGCGTGAGAAGCTAAATCCTAATGTGATTAATGGCACGAAGATCCCAGAAGAATACATTCAACTACTGCAAGAAGTCTATAAGGAACATTTTTCAAACTTCAGAATTCGAATCATGCAAAGAATTGTTCAGGATTTAGCAGACGAAAATAATAAATTACAGGTGATACAACAAGAACATCGTCGAGCACACAGGAACCATCTTGAAAATAAAGAACAAATTCTGGAAAGGTACTATTTCCCTGGAATGACCAAACTTATTAAGAGGTACACCGCAAATTGTGACATATGCAACTTGAATAAGTATGACCGTCATCCACAAAAACCACATCTACAAGAAACACCAATCCCCAATTATCCAGCCGAAATTCTGCACCTTGATATTTTCGAAATTTCTGGTGAAAAATTTTTATCCTGTATTGACAAATTTAGCAAATTCGGAAAATTTTTCCATCTAAAAAACAAATCTGCAGTATATCTTCGTGATAGAATTATAAAAATATTACACTACTTTTCTGTTCCAAAAATCCTAGTCTCAGACAATGAGGGCAGTTTCATCAGTCCCATTATTCTCAACTACTTAGAATCACTGGGAACAACCGTTTATCTAACGCCAACCCAAAAAAGTGAAGTCAATGGTGCGATCGAAAGACTTCACTCTACAATACTGGAAATAGTGAGATGTCTTCAACGTGAATACCCCGACCTTTCCTTGGAAGTAATCGTAAATATAGCTGTGGACAGATATAATAACTCCATACATTCCGTAACTAAAAAAAACCTGTTGATATATTTTTCGCAAGGGAACAGCGAATTAACTTTCAAAATTTGTTAAACTTTAGGGACAAGTTAAATAGAGACGTAAAACATGAAATCATGCGAAAACAAAAACACCAGTTGAAAAACCACGACACCAAAAGGGTTAAGCCTAAAACATACAAACCCGGTGATACCGTTTTCATTTCCAATAAACAGATTAAGTCTAAAAACAAACCGCTTTTTAAAAAGGAAACAGTCCTTCAAAACAACCAAACCACTATCACGACAGCCACGGGGAAGAAAATCCATAAGTCTGACATCAAACATATTCCTTCTGTTTCAGATTAATTCTGTGCAGCGCGCACGCATCCGTCGACGTTTACGAATACGATAGTCCAATAATAACAATGAGAAAAGGCTTTGGAAAAATAATAGATGGAAATTACAAGATCATCCACGTTATTGACCTCAATAAATACGACCAAGTTATAGCATACACGGAATCAATCATACATCAAAAAATCAACAGATCGAGCATCTTGGTACCTCAACTTCACCATCAACTTTCGGTAATTAAAGGGCTTATTGACCAACTGCGAGATAGGAAAACAGCAAAAACTAAACGGTCCATAAATTGGCTAGGATCCGCCTGGAAATGGATCGCAGGAAGCCCAGACGCTACAGACTGGGACACAATAGTGAAAAGCCAGAACAATATGGTAAATAACAACAATAAGCAGTTCAAAATTAACGAATATGTTACAAGCGTATCTACGCAACTAGTAGATAATTACAATAGAATTGTCTCTGAAATTAGCTCTCATAACAATGACAAATTCGAGCAAATGCTCTTTAACAAAATGCTAATCCTTAAAGATGAAATCCAGGAAATAGTCTTAGCTAGTCAAATGGCAAAAAAAGGTATAGTAAATTCAAACCTGCTAGGTAACACGGAAATCAACGAAATACTTTCTCAGGTTGAAACCCTTCCTTTTAGCAACGAAATTCAGGCAATCGAATATGCGGAACCTATGATGTTAGTAAAAGGTACCGCCCTGTTGTACGTCATTTGTATACCGAAAACTGAAACCACAGACTACAATCATGTCTTCGTTCGTCCTACCATAAAAAATAATATTAGGATTCATCTGAATTACTCTAGTTTGTTTATAACACAAAAGGAAAAGTATAGCATTATAGATAAATGCCTCGAGATCCAAGGAATCACCATCTGCCGTAGGGATCAATTGGAAAAACTAAGCCCAAGTGATTGTCTTACCCAAGTATTAAAAGGAGTAGTCGCATCCTGTGATTACGAATTCTATGATAAGCCGATAATTGAACTCATCAACGGCAATACCTTATATCTCAAAAATTTCAGAGGAAACGTTGACTACGGAAATTCAACTAGATTTCTCAACGGTACTTTTCTAATCAACTTCCAGAATGATACACTCCGTGTTAATGAAGTAAGCTACGTTAGCAAAGAGACCACATCATTTCACCCCTTGCCCCCCATCTTAAATAACAATATAACCTTAAACAAAATTAAATTAGATTTTCAATACCTGCACAAATTGCATCTCGATAATGTGAAAAAATTAAGCAACTTATAACTTAACTTCAGACATTTTTATTCTCGTAATAGTTATAAGTTTGGCAATAATCCTTTTAGTTTTCATCCTTCGCTCAAAACGGTCTAAGCACACGATGCAATCAGATCTAGCCTACTCATATCCTGTCCCAATTAAATTGTCCTTTTGATCTGTGGGACACAGATTTTAAGGAGGGAGGAGTTATCACACTCATCTTCATACTCACCTATAGCTATCACATTCACCTTCATATGCACCTTTCCGAACGTTGACCGCTAACACCTGTTGAAGTACATTGTTCCGCGCATTTTTGCATACTCAGTAAATATTTGCACGAGCCTACTTACTTGAACCAATGACCCGATCAAAGCAAAGCATATTGACTATAGGTATTCGTAATTAATGCAAATGTTGCAAATGCTATTGTATGGTACAAATGAATGCGAATGTAGCATAAAATTTTATTGATGATTAAAGTAATTCAATTCAAATCATAAATAGAGGCAAGCAATAAGATTAAGTCAGTTGTAATTAATCGGTGGATTTGTGATTGTCGAATAATAAAGTTTACTTGAAAGCGGAAATATTGTTTTTTTTTATAAAACCGAATTGCGATAAACGTAACTTTGATAGGTATTCAAAAGCATTCACACCGGATGAAACTTGAATGTAAGCTTTAAGGAGTAATTGATTTCCCCGCAGGGGGAATGCCGGTCGACAAGAGCTCTCTTGGAGGCTAGCATTCTTTGGGGAGTTCCGCCCCCACGTACCCGAGGAAACTCCGCAGGCGGAATGCCGGTCGACAAGACCACTCTTGGAGGCTAGCATTCTTTGGGGAGTTCCGTCCCCACGTACCCGAGGAAATTCCCGCAGGGAGAAAGCCGGTCGACAAGAACATTCTTGGAGGCTAGCATTCTTTGGGGAGTGCCGCCCCCACGGACCCGAGGATATGGGGGGTGCCGTGAGGTTCCCTCTGATTGTATCTGGATTACGCTTTGGACAACGAACTGGAATTGACGCTTTGGGCTGGCGGATGTGATGGTTTGGACCTAGTTGCTTTGCACAGTAGCGCCGAGGTGAAACTCGTGTGTGAACGGCTCCAATTCAACTATCATACCGTCTCCGTCCCGGTAAAACCTTGGCAGGCCTCGGAGTACGTTCGAAGTTCGCACCATTGGGTTGGTGGTGTAGGTTCGGTTGAGACGGACTCCCGATTAGCGCTGGTCTGGCTCTGAGCACTTGTCCCCATAAGGGCTTGTGCCAACCCTCGCATGACCTCCCTGCTCTGCAAAGATAACCATGGGACCAAAAAGGCGACTACACACACGAACGGAGATAGCGGCTCGGAGGGGGGACCCAATAAAATGGAGCAAACAAATGAAACCACAAGCAAACAGGACGCTAGCACGGAGAACCCTTTCAGGCAAAAACCGCTGTTGGCAAGAACACCGATTAAACAAGTCACCGATTGCGGGGGGAGGCAGCAAACCCCAGAAACACTGTCAAAGTCAACATCACAGGTTAAATTATCGGAGACAGACCACAGACGGACTAACGAACGAAAGAAGGCAGAGTGCGTTGTGCAACCTGGCATCATTGCGGCCTTTGGGCGCAGTAGAAGGACTATGCGCACCCCGGAGCGCCCAGTGCAAGACGTACACAATCCGGATCAAGTTGCGACACCAACGGAGGCCAGTGTAAGACTGGGGGAGGGAGAAGTTTTGCCGTTGGCCGACGCCACTTCAAACGTGACCCAAGCGATAGAAGCAAAAGGGCTAGGAAACGGGGGCCTCTCCCAAGAGGTGGCGCCAAATAACACAATCGCCCTTGACCGCGCCGAAGAGGAGCGGCTTACTCGGAAAGCGGGGAATATCGTCAAATAACTGAGGGCTGCCTGCGAAGTGCAGAAAAACATAGGCAAGAGTGTCAAAAATGGCATTCTTGAACTGGAGGAGCTTTTTGGCCGCATAACGCACTACAGGCGGAGGTGGCTTGCAACCGAAAAGCACCAAAAAGACACGCTCTCCCTCGAGGCATCAGTGGGTCCTAGCAGCAGCAAAAGAATGGCCGGTAGCCCAATTGAAGGCGACTGTGAGAAAAGGAGGAAGGACGAGACCATAAACGAAGTTGACACTCCAGGCGAGGAGTTTCATGTGGTGCGAAACAAGGCAGCGAAAAAAGCGGCCAAAAAGCTACTCCTAGAAAAAACAGACAAAGAGCTCAACCACGAAAAGAACAAAGAACCCCCCGATATACCGCAGAAAACAAAAAGCAAACCGCGGCGCAAACCCTTGCGAGAGGCACTGCTTATTAAACCCACTAAGGGCCGAACCTACGCAGATGTCCTCCGTGAAATTAAAGGAGCGGTCAAGCCAGACGACACCAAAACTGCCATCAAAGCAGTTCGTCCAACCCGGACCGGTGGCTTGCTGGTGGAATTCGGGCCAGAGGCCACAAACAAAGATGCATTCCGTGACGCGGTTCAAAAGGTTCTTGGAGATGCGGCAACGGTTGCCTCGCTCGAACCAATGGCCACCCTGGAAATCAGGGACCTCGACTGCGTCACGGACAAAGCTGAAGTAGAGGATGCCATCAGGAGGGAGTTCCCCAGCTTAAGTGAAGTCAAGGCAAGATTGACACGTGAAAACACAAGGGGGCAACGCATGGCTATTGTCGAACTAGCTGATAAAGACGCCCAGCAAATCCTGGCGAAGGGCAAAATTAAGATAGGTTGGGTGATCTGCAGGATACGGAGAAGAGCGATCCCTATCCGCTGCTTCAGATGCTTCGAATACGGACACACCGCGTATGGCTGTAGGGGACCCGACAGGAGATCTCTGTGCTACAAATGTGGTGAAACGGGGCACAAAAGGAAGGAGTGCAAGAACGAGGCAAAATGCATTCTTTGCAAGGATGCTAAGCTAGCACCCGGCGACCTCAAACATGAGCCGGGGACAGGGAGATGCCGGGCTTTCAAGGAGGCCCTAACTAAAGCCAAATCGATACTCAAATGATCTGTATCCTGCAGGTCAATTTGCACCGAAGCACAAACGCCCAGGACCTACTTGAGCAGTTTGCGAGGGATAAGAAAGCTGACCTCCTGTTGCTGAGCGAGCAACATCATAACAAGGACTCGCAAGCGTGGTACCCTGACAAAACTGGTACCTCGGCCATCTGGGTTCGAGACAGCGCCCGCCTTCAGGTGCAGGGCCATGGACGCGGGGATGGTTTTGTGCGGGTGCGGTGTTCAGGGATAACATATTTCAGTGTTTATCTGACGCCTAACGAGGCAATGCGATCCTTTCGAACCAAACTCGATGCCCTGGAGGACGCTGTCTCGAACACAGAGGGCCACATGCTGGTCGGGGGAGACTTCAACGCTAGAGCCATTGAATGGGGTATGCCACAATCCGACCCAAGGGGAAAGCAAATCTTGGACATGGTGGCCAGAACAGCGCTTTTTGTCCTAAATACTGGTAACACCCCTACTTTCCGCCGCTGGGGTTGCGTAGGAACCATACCCGATGTGACACTCGTTTCGGAGTCCCTGGTACCTAGAGTACACAACTGGCGAGTACTAGAGGACTACTCGGCTAGTGATCACCAGTATATAGCTGTTGAGATTCACGACGATGCCACTCTGCGTGCATATGCCCAAACTACAATCCTCGGATGGAGGACTGGGAGGATGGACGTCGAGAAGTTCACTGACGCGCTTACGGCAGGCGCACCGTTGCTGGGAGCTCCGCCAGGGAGTGGAGGGCCTACAGCCAAGGACTTGGTGAACTCAACTATGAGTACCATCATAGCTGCTTGCGAGTCTTCCATGCCCCGCCGGAGACCCCGACATGGTAAGCCTCCAGTATACTGGTGGTCAAACGAGATCGCCGAACAAAGAAGCGAGTGTCACAAACTTCGGCGAGAGGCCCAGCGGGCGCGAACACGGGGGGAGGCAGACACTAGGCTAGCAGCATACAGGTCCGGCAGGAAATATCTTCGCAGGCTTATTAACAAGAGCAAGGCCCGATGCTGGCAAGACCTCGTGGACGATGTAAATAGGGATCCGTGGGGCCTTGGCTACAAGCTGGTCATGGGGAAACTTGGTGCCCGACGGAAGCCTTGTATACATGACGCGGAAAAGATGGACGCGATCGTGCGGGGACTCTTCCCCGCCCATCCCGTCCGTGTCGACGCTGTTCATGGTGAAACAGCAGTCGAGTGCCCACTCTTCACACAGCTGGAACTGGAGGAGGCGGTCCTCTCCTTGAAAGCGAGGAAGGCTCCAGGTCCAGATGGTGTTCTAGCTGAGGTTTTGCAGCTCGTCTATCACCATTGTCCTGACTTGCTGCTCAGCACATTCAACGCTTGCCTACGGGACGGGGTTTTCCCGTTACGATGGAAGGTGGCGAGGCTCGTGCTGGTCAGCAAGGGGAAGGGAAATCCCGAATCGCCGTCTGCATACCGCCCGTTATGCATGCTAGACACGGCTGGGAAAGTGCTAGAGAAACTCATCAAGGGAAGACTCACTGACGCGATTCGTGCTGCTGAGGACCTATCTCCTCGGCAGTACGGCTTTAGAGCAGGACGTTCTACCATCGATGCGATTGCAGAGGTGGTGCACGCGGTCCAAAAGGCAGAGGCATATAGTCGCACCAAGCGACGGATCGTCCTGTTGGTGACACTCGACGTCGGGAATGCCTTCAACTCCGCTAGATGGGTGGATATTCTGGATACGCTGGAAAACTCTTTTCAAGTTCCAGAATATCTAATGCGGCTTTTGAGGAACTACCTAAAGGACCGAAGCCTGCTCTACGACACGACACAGGGCCAACGAAGGATGGAAATTACATCGGGTGTTGCCCAGGGATCTATCCTTGGTCCGGACCTGTGGAACGTGTCTTACGACGGGCTACTGAGACTTGAGATGCCAGATGAGTCACGCTTGGTCGGCTATGCGGATGATGTTGCGGCTCTGGTCGCCGGACGCACCGTTGAACAAGCGCAACTTAGGCTAGGTATGCTGATGCGCCGAGTGAGGGACTGGATGACTGCTCGCGGGCTCAGTTTAGCACTGGAGAAAACCGAAGTGGTCATCTTGACAAAGAAGAGAATGCCTAGAGTAAGGATGATCAGTATTGGAGATATACAGATCGAATCGAAGCCAGCGGTGAAGTAACTGGGGCTACTGATCGACTCGAAGATGAGTTTCTCTGAGCAAATCAGGGCAACGGCTGAGAAGGCTGCTTCGGGAATATCGGCCCTGAGTCGACTTATGGCCAACGTAGGGGGACCCAGCCCATCAAGAAGACGCCTCTTGATGAGTGCTGTAGGGTCAGTGCTACTGTATGGAGCAGAGGTATGGGGCGACGCTCTCAGCAAAGAGGTATACCGAAAACGATTGGCACAGGTACAGAGAAGAGGAGCACTGAGAATTGCATCTTCGTATCCAACAGTCTCCGACTCGGCGGTGAGAGTGATTGCAGGCGTGATACCTGTCGCCCTCCTTGCTAGAGAGCGCCGCGCTATTTACCTGTGCCGAAACGAGGATGCGAGGGAGATCGTTGTCCGCGAGGAGAGACAACGCTCGCTCAACGATTGGCAGCAGTCTTGGGTGAATTGCACGAAGGGAAGGTGGACTGCGCGCCTCATCCCGGATGTGAGACCGTGGTTAAATCGAAGGCATGGTGAGACTGACTTCTATCTGACCCAGCTTTTGAGCGGGCACGGGTGTTTTCAGTCTTACCTGCACAAGATCGGCAAGTCACGGTCTCCCGATTGTCGGTTTTGCCCAGGAGAGGAGGACAATGCCTGTCACACATTTTTTGCGTGTACCAAATGGGTCAGGCTGCGAAGGGAACTCTACAGGGAGACGGGAGAGCTCACCCCGGATAATATAGTTGCGGTGATGCTCGAATCGGTTGACAAATGGAACCAGGTGGCACATTATGCTCGGGCAGTCCTAAAATATAAAAGAGACTCACAGCACCCGGAGGCACTGAGGCTGGGGGATCGCTCTTCTGGCAATTCCTCTTCCCCCTTCCCGCTAGGAAAGGGACTCCCCAGCTTGAAGGCGCCCCACGGCGTAACAAAACGAGACCTGGCCTGAAGTAATGTGTCAAACGGTTCCAGGCTAGGTTCTCAGATTGACAGGGGAGGTGTTTAGTGGGTAGTCCAAAGGTATCCTCCATGGGAGTCCCACACTGCCAGACTCGGCGGGCATAAATGCCTTCACCTCCCTACCACAAAAAAAAAGGAGTAATTGATTGAAAGTAGTATGTATGTAAATCTACATATATGTATATATATATATATATATATATATATATATATATATATATATATATATATACATATATATACATATATATATATATATATACATATATATATATATATATATATATATATATATATATATATATATATATATATACATATATATATAATATATATATATATATATATATATATATATATATATATATATATATATATACATATATATATATATATATATATATATATAGATCTATATATATATATATATATATATATACACATATATATATATATACGAGTATATATATATATATATATATATATATATATATATATATATATATATATATATATACGAGTATATATATATATATATATATATATATATACGAGGGTCATTCAACAAGTACATAGTCTACAGAATAAACACGAACATTTTTGAAAGGTGGCAATTTATTTTTCCACATAATCTCCTTCAAGCTCGATACACTTGGCCCAGCGATGCTCTAACTTTTTCAACCCGTCCAAAAAACACATTTTCTCGGGGGCTGCAAAGTAGGTCTCCGTGGCGGCGATGACCTCCTCATTTGACCCGAATCTATTCCCGGCGAGTGATTTTTTCAGGTTTGGAAACAAAAAGTAGTCACAGGGGGCTAAATCTGGAGAGTACGCTGGATGGGGCAGCAATTCGTAGCACAATTCAACCGATTTTGCCATGGCGACGGTGGAGGTGTGAGCCGGCGCGTTGTCGTCGTGGAACAGCACTTTTTTCTTCGCCAAGCGGGGCCACTTTTTCTTCAATTTGACTTCAAATCTGCCCAATAAGTCTGCATAGTAGCGCCCCGTGATTGTTTTACCCTTCTCGAGGTAATCGATGTGGATTACACCTTGTGAATCCTAGGAAACGGTGGCCATCACCTTTCCGGCCGATCGACCAGTCTTCGCCTTCGGAGCACGTTCGCCGAGTGAAGTCCACTGTTTCGACTGTTCCTTGGTCTCTGGTGTGTACCAGTGAATCCATGTTTCGTCGAAAGTCACAAAACGACGCAAGAACTCCGCCGGATCGCGCTGAAACAGCGCCAAACACGTTACCTATGTGGTCCCACGGTTGCGTTTGTTTTCCGGTGTGAGCAAACGCAGCACCCATCGCGCCGACAGCTTTCTCATGCCCAGTTCTTCGTGTAGAATATGATGCACCGTTCCTTCTGCGATGCCCACAGTCTCAGCTATCTCGCGAACCTTCAATCGACGGTCTGCCAATACGAGATCGTGGATTTTTTTAACGCTTCCTCTGTAGCAGCCGTTTTCGGGGCACCTGGGCGTGGCTCATCAAAAACCCGCGTACAGCCATGAAATAACTCGTTGAACCAATTCTTGACGGACGCCATCGAAGAAGAAGAGTCACCGTACACAGCATCCAAGCGATCTTTGATTTCGCTGCGCATTTTCCCTTCCAAAAACAAGAATCTACACACTGAATGATATTGTTCTTTTTCCATTTTTGTACAATCGACCGACACGCTTGCTTCCAAAGACTATCAAAACAAAACTAATGAAGGGAATTGACTGGAACTTTGACAGTAGGCTACTAAAAGAATGTACTGCACGATGGTAAAACTCTTTTGTAAAAGCAGCGCCATTGGGCTGTGAGGCTAAGTACTTGTTGAATGACCCTCGTATATATATATATATATATATATATATATATGTATACAATAATATATATAGATATATATATATATATATATATATATATATATGTATACAATAATATATAAGATATATATATATATATATATATATATATATATATATATATATATATATATATATATATATATATATATATATATATATATATATATATGTGTATACAATAATATATAAGATATATATATATATATATATATATATATATATATATATATACATATATATATATATATATATATATATATATATATATATATATATATATATATATATATATATATATATATATATATATATATATATATATATACAATAATGTACAATTTCATTGTACAAACTTTAGCATTAAATGTACAATTTCATTTATCATCTAAATTCATCCATTTTATTATCAATGTATTGTAATATGAAATTATTGTTTTGAATTCTTGATGTGACCAGACGACATCAAAGAATTTGCGTTGTTTGTAATTCTCACGACAAACTCCAGATGAAATGTGATCTGAATCAAGTTCAGAATCATCATCATCCATACCTGAAGGTAATATCGTATGAAGATTGTCGTGGGAAAATAAGTTCACACAAGTTTTAGCTTTAGTATTTAAGCATATGATATGATAAAATAAAGTTCAGTTGTTAGATACAACTCACAGCGTTTATATTTTAAATCAGAGGTGCAAGTGCCTTTTTGATTTCCTTTCATTTTTAGTCTTGCAAATGGGCCAAGTTCAAGTGCTTGGAGCTCATTTGAGGTGATTAGTTGGACAAGTTAGAAGTGCTTGGTTCTAACCGGAACAATAGAAATTAGACCAAGTTCAAGTGCTTGGGTTCTAATAAACATCATAAAACTTCGCAATACAATTAGACCAAGTTCAAGTGCTTGTGTTCTAATTAATTGTTGATTAGATTCATTCAGTGCGCGCTACAACAGATATCATCAGGTTAATGTGCCTGTATGATATATGTATGATATAAATTATCGTACATTTTTTGGTGACCCCGACGTGATTTAAACACGCAAGGACAACGCGACCCTAGCATCCTTTAAGTGAAATTTTAGAAGTGTGTCTTATTCCACCCGAGATATTAATAGAAACCCCTTTAAAGTGGAGTGAATAGAAAGCGAACAATTCAGTGGCCCAACAAATTAAACATAAAGGAATTAAGGTGCTAGTGAATATTAAGTGAACAATTGTGTCGTGAAGAACAATAGAAACAAAATTAAATCAAAATGGACCATTACGCCGCAAAACAACTCGAGTGTGGGACCGAGATTCAACGCATTATAGGCAATTTTAAGAAGGATGGCCCTGAAAGGAGGCGAGCAGTCGGATATTATGAATCCCGCAAGGGCAAGCTTCATGAGTTGTGGTTGCTGTTTGAAAAGGTAGACAATAAAATAAGAGAGATTTGTCCTGCTCCAACTGATCACGACCTGTTGAGAAAAAGGCTATAGACACTGAAAGACCACAAGGTGCTGTAAATGAAAATGAAAATGATGGCACACCCATGGTTCGGAAACAAAAGGCCATGATGCATTCCCTACAACGGCTACTCTCAAGGCTAACTCAAGGTTTTGAAGATCCAACCAGTGACTACATTGAAACTCAACGTCGAACCTTATCTCGGTTGTGGAAACAAGTTGAGGATATGCACTACACTATCTGTGAGTTGGCTGAAAACCCAGATGGATCAGGCTACGATATCAATGAATACTCTCAAATTGAGGATAAAGCAAGAGAGCAGCTTGCCTTATTAAGTCAGAGTGGTCAAAACAAGGTGAAAACAACATTGCCAACAGCAATTAGTTTACCAAAGATATCAATTGAAAAATTTGATGGTGATTATTTGAAGTGGCCTCAATTTTTGGATATGTTTTCAGAAATGATAGATAAACAACCGTTACCAACTATCCAAAAGATGTGGTATTTAAAGACGAATGTGACTGGAGAGGCAGAGAAATTGATAAGTCATTTAACAATGACTGAATGCAATTATCAGGTTGCTTGGACTGCAATGAAGGAGAGATACAATAACAAGAGAGTCATAACATCTGCCCTCATACAGAAGAATATAAACCAAGCTAACTTACCATCTGAAGGTCCATCTGCTGCTGCCGTACGTACATTTCATGATAATCTGCATGAAAGTTTGCTCGCTTTAAAAAATATCGGAGTTGAAACTTCGACGTGGGATCCGTTGATTTTACATATAATGGTAAAAAAACTCGATCGCCAAACTCACATTCTGTATGAACAGTCACTTCAGCGGCCCAAAGAAAACCAACAAATTTCCACATTCTTAAGGTTTTTGGAAAGCAGGTTTCAATCGTTGGAAGCAATTGGCCGTAAAGATAAACAATCGAGTACTAAGACCACTGCTTCTGCTGCAACAATACCAGATCTGACATGTAGATTATGTAAAGGCCCAAATCATGGACTTTACGCATGCAAAAAGATCTTGGAAATGACCGCTTCTGAAAGATTGAAGCATGTACAGACAAACAAGCTTTGTATAAACTGTATGAAACTGGGTCACAGGTACAGCAATTGCTCGTCACGACCATGCACCAAGTTTCAAAGAAAGCACAACACATTGCTTCATCTAGAGCAATCTCCCATTAAGCACACTACTCAGAAGCAACCAGAAAAAAGGGCAACTATAAACGACTCACTGCCAAACAGCAAACATCTGACAGCATCAATTATAACTACCTTGACGGCTTCGGAATCAACTTCGAACCATGGCTACATTCTCCTTGGAACAGCAAGAGTCGTACTTACTGCTACCAATGGAAGAACTTTTGAATGCAAGGCGTTGTTAGACTCAGGATCCCAGGTGAATCTGGTTACTGAAAGGGTAATAAAGCGGCTTAAAATCGCAACGGCACGATCATTTGTGAGCATCGAAGGTATTGGCAAGGAGAAACGGGACACAAACCGGCGAGTTAACATCCATATGAAATCCTTACATCATAGGTTTGAAGCCGGATTGGAAGCATTTGTGTTACCATCCATAGTATCGATGCAGCCAACGCAAGCCTTAGATATTACTACATGGAGTATTCCTGATAATATAAATTTAGCAGACAGTAATTTCAACCAACCGGAAAATATTGACGTACTTCTTGGTGCTGAGTTCTTCCATCAAATGATAATCCCAGGGCAAATACGCCTAGGTGATGGATTGCCAATACTGCAAAATACAGTATTTGGTTGGGTCTTGTCAGGCAAAATCGATAACCAAACCTTAAGTGCTTTAACATGCGCAGTACTCACAGCAGAAGAAGAGGAAAATAATGCAATCTTAGAAAGATTTTGGAAGCTTGAAGAGGTTAATGAATCCAGGCCTATGTTCACCACTGCAGAGAAGCATTGTGAAACTCATTTCACACAAAATACAAGGAGAACCTCGTCCGGCTGATTCATTGTACGACTTCCCTTTTTAGAAAATCCGGAAGTGTTGGGCAGTTCCAGAACTACGGCAGAAAACAGATTCAAGGCTTTTGAAGCTCGCCTGTCAACAAAACAACACATCAAAAGCCAGTATGTGGAATTTTTGAGAGAATATGAATCTCTAGGACACATGTCACGAGTTGACCCGAAAGTCATCGCGAACGTGCATTATTTTATTCCACACCACTACGTATTGAAACCCGAAAGTAGTAGCACAAAACTGCGGGTAGTTTTCGACGCATCAACGAAAACATCATCCGGGTTTTCACTAAACGACATTCTTCATTGTGGTCCGTCAATACAGGATGACTTGTTCACAATTCTCTGCCGATTTAGACTACAAAAGTATGTTTTCACAACTGACATACAGAAGATGTACAGGCAAATATTACTGCATTCAGATGACCGAAGATACCAATTAATTGTCTGGAGAGAAGGTCCTAGCCTTCCGTTACAGTATTTCACTCTAAATACTGTAACATATGGAACACGTTCGGCTCCGTATCTGGCGATAAAGTGCCTAAAAAGGTTGTCCATAGAAAATATGCAAAAACACCCATTGGGATCAAATGCTTTGGAGAATAATTTTTATGTGGATGACAGTTTGGTTGGCTCAAATAGTCTCGCGTCTGCTATCGAAACACGACATCAACTCACAGCAATTTTGAAATCAGCAGGATTTAAATTACAAAAATGGTGTACAAATGACTCTAAAATATTAGTGAATGTTCCAGCAGAGGAAAATGCTATCAATTTGAATTTTGAACCTGAAGGCAAAGATTCAGTAAAAACACTAGGAATAATGTGGTCGCCTAAAACAGATCAATTTTCCATTCACGTTGCATTACCAAAGCAGAGCATATATACTAACTAGCACCTGCAATCGAGGAGCTGTCAAAATGAAAAGAGAGGGAAATAAACGTGTAAAAGATGGATTAAAGTTTACCTTGTGTTGGTAAAATTGCAAGCAAATTCAAGTTTTTGTTTACCATACATACACACTTTTAGTCTAATTCTCTCTACTCCATAAGTACCGTAGGAAATAAAATTTGTTCTAATTGCAGCTGCTATTTAGTAGATATGCTCTGACCAAAGATGCGTCGCATTACAAAACGTACAGTAACCTCCGAAATAGTGCAAGTTTTTGATCCTCTGGGAATACTGGCACCAGTAGTTGTTGCAGCAAAAATAATCATTCAAAGATTATGGCAGCTTGACAGTTCATGGGATCAAATCGTGCCTGCTGATATTGAGAGCGAATGGCTCACCTTCCGGAAGGAACTCACAAAACTGACGACTTTCCAGTTTCCTCGACATTGCTATTCGCTGCAAGTTCCGAAGAAAATACAAATCCATGCTTTTGCGGATGCTTCAGAAAAAGCATATGATGCAGCTATTTACATGCGTTCAGTTGTGAATGATGGAAAGGTTGTTGTAAGGCTGCTTTGTGCGAAATCACGAGTAGCTCCAATCAGAAAACAAACATTACCGAGGCTAGAACTGTGTGCTGCAATGCTGAGTACACGATTGGTTTCAAAGTGCAAAAATCAATTGAACTACAAGGATGTTCAAACCTACTTTTGGACTGATTCGGAAATAGTCCTGGCATGGATAAATTCGGCATCAGCCTCATACCAAACGTTTGTTGCGAATCGGGTGGCTGCAATACAGGAGCAATCATTGCCAGAACAATGGATGCATGTAAAGTCAAGGGAGAATCCTGCTGACTTATTATCTAGAAGAGTTTCTCCAAGGACTTTTCCATCATATACAATGTGGTTCTACGGGCCAATTTTCCTGCATGGCAAGGAATCATCGTGGCCATCATTACAACTTAATGATCTTAAGGTGACAGGAGACATGGAGATGAAGCGAAAACAACCAACGGTAACCGTCAACCCAATCGTTGAGACAGATAGCTTCATTTATTCCATTAGCCACTCGAATTGTTTCAATAAATTGCAGCGCATCATAGCGTACGCATTACGCTTCGGAAAAAATTGTAAGACCCTGGCAAAAAAACAACCAAAAGAAATTGTGTTAGATACACAAGAATTAGATGATGCATTCACGGTTATCATTCGACACATTCAAAAGTCCGACTTTCAAACAGAAATACGGAATCTTTTGAATAACGAAGAAGTCCCTAAGAAAAGCCCGTTGCATGGCATGAATGCCTTCTTGGATAAAAAGGGAATGATTCGAGTGGGAGGCCGACTGGAGTTGTCATTACTAGAGGATGAGTCTAAATATCCAATTCTTTTGCCATATAACGATCCAATTGTAAAAATGATGCTGAAAAAGATTCATGAAGAAAGCTTCCATTGTGGTGCGCAGACGCTACTTAATATGGCACGTGAACGATTTTGGATAATTAAGGGCAAAATAATGGCCAGATCACTGGTTCAAAAATGCATTACATGTTGTAAGGCCAAACCGAAACTTTTCAAACAAGTTATGGGAAATCTTCCACGTGCGCGAGTACAACCAGCGAGTCCCTTCTTAAACTCAGGAGTTGATTTTTGCGGTCCGGTATGGGTACATTATAAAGTACGCGGGAAGAAACCTCAAAAGGCGTACATTGTTGTGTTTTGCTGTTTTGCAACAAAAGCAGCTCATCTGGAGTTAGCTACTGATTTGACCACAATAACATTCATTGGCGCATTGAGAAGATTCGTTGGGCGAAGAGGCCATTGTGAAAACATATACTGTGATAACGCCACCAATTTCGTCGGAGCGAAAAATCAATTGGTGGAGCACAAGATGAGCATATATTCTGGCAATGCACAAGAAAATATTAAAAATGAATGCAATTCCAAAGGTATCCAATTCCATTTCATTCCACCAAGGTCACCTCATTTCGGCGGACTATGGGAAGCTGCAGTTAAGTCTGCAAAACAGCTGTTAGTAAGGAGCACATCTAAGGCATCACTAACCTATGAGGAATTTGAAACTCTTCTTATTGGAATCGAGACAGTTCTTAATTCAAGACCTATCACTCCAATGTCATCGGATCCAAATGATTTCACTGCTCTCACACCGGGACACTTCTTAATTGGAGAACCTTTGGTAGCCCAATTTGAACGAAGAAATAATGAAGGTAGTCGAGGGACCTTAGCTGATAGGTGGAAGCAAGTTTCCGATTTAAAACATGACTTTTGGATCACGTGGTCAAAGGAATACTTGAACGAACTAAGATGCCGTCGGCGTTGGAAAGACCATGTATCGAACGTTGATTTGGACACAATGGTAGTCTTACAAGAGGACAACATACCTCCTATGCAATGGCCGCTGGGAAGGATCGTTAAGCTGTACCATGGCAGTGATGGAGCTGTAAGAGTTGTGGATGTAAAAACCACAAACGGTATCAGAACCAGAGCAATACACAGACTTGCACCCCTTCCCACTGATGATTTCTTCAAGGCGGAAGAAACAAATGCAGAAGTTCAGCAAAGATTAGACCAAAATGAAAATTTAGACGACAGTGTCAAGCGAAAACGACAACCAAATAAGCCTATAGAATTACAACCAGAAAAACAAACGACATTCATTTTGTCGAGGAGCAACGAAAACTATCCTTATATAGCTATACCTAACCCATCTGATCATGATGATCGAGAACCATCAAGAAAAAGGGTAAAGGCAACAAAGGGTTCGTTGCTTATGAGTCTATTTTTGGTCTGTCTGGCCCCAATGGTTCATTCAGAATCCATGATCAAGGATGAAAGGTTCCCTCAAAGGCTTGGGCTGCATTTTGAACCTATTGGCAAAATAGCTCAGGCTACGAACGAATGGAAAATTTTAGTCTACTACAATTTATCTATGTACCAAGAAGAGGTAGACAGTTTCAGCCTAGGAGTCGAGTCGTTAAAAGGCTTTTGCCTAAAAAGGCTTTTGCTATATAAATATATATATATATATATATATATATATATATATATATATATATATATATATATATATATATATATATATATATATCATAGATGTAAGAGAGAGGATACGAAATGCAACGAGAGAATTGAAGCACGTTATCATGTAGCGTGAAGTTGGAGCGTTATTAGATGTTGCTTCGAATTTCAAATAAATTTGACGTGACGTCTCCCACTAATTTTCACATCTTGAACTAAATCAATTTTCCGTGCGGGTATTCTAACTTGAACGATAAAAAAAATTGAACATGACTTACCCCACAAAAGATACTTCCTAGAGCTGTTTTTACAACCCCACACACGTCACATCATTTTTCACTTTTCGACACAAAAACACTCACGACCCGTAAAAAACCCTTCAGTTTGATAAATTATCACATTTGCAACGCTTTTGCACTAGATTCAACACGGTTTATCTTAAAGAAAATGTTTTGTGTACAATTTCAAATTCAACTTGATTAGACGTTTCCCATCAATGTTGAATTTTCACAAATCATATGTTTTCAATCATATGGTTGATATTTCGTTGACAATACGGGGGTTAAGGTATAAGAAGAGTGGGATTTTCGTGAGAGCAACTAGAGAGCCACTCGAATGTGTAGATTCTCTAGCGGCGTGAAATGCAGGGGGATTTCAATTCGCATGCGAGAGGAAGGCATGTATGTAGTAAAAGTACTTCACTCACGTATGGATGAAAATAAGCTCATTTCGCGTCCATTACTTTATATGTCTTTGATATATATATATATATATATATATATATATATATATATATATATATATATATATATATATATGTATATATATATATATATATATATATATATATATATATATTTATATCTTATATATATCTGATAAAAAAACGTGAGGATGCATCGTAGGCTCGTAAAGAAATTTGTGGTGTCTACGGTCAAGATACTTTATCGAAAGCCATAGCCAGGAGATGGTTCGCTCGCTGTCGTTCTGGAAATTTTGATGTCAAAGATGCACCTCTCTCAGGTTAACCAATCACTGATAAAGTCGATGAAATCTTACACAAAATTGAAGAAGACCGACACATGACATTGCTAAGGAACTGAATATCCATCACCAAACACTTTTGAGCCATTTGCGTAAGGCTGGATACACAAAGAAGCTTGGCGTTCGGATGCCGTATGAATTAACACAAAAAAATTTGATCGACCGATTTGTGAAATGCTTATGAACCGCAACGAAATCGAGCAATTTTTGAAGCAAATCATAACGGGCGATGAGAAATGGGTAAGATACGAAAATGTCGTTTGAAAAACGACTTCAAAGCCAGTATTGAAACCAGATAAGGTTATGCTGAGTGCATGGTGGGATTGGAAGGGAATTGTTTATCATGTGGTGCTAGAACCTGGCCAAACACTCAATTCGGCTCTGTACTGTCAGCAATTAACCAGATTGTAACAAGCAATTCAAAAAACCGGCCAGAATTGATCAATAGAAAGGGCGTTGTCTTCCATCGTGACAATGGCAGACACACACACATCTTTGATGACCCGGCAAAAATTGAAAGAGCTTGGCTGGGAGTATAGTCCAGACCGTGCACCACCAGACTCCCATTTGCTTCGGTCTCTGCTAAACTTCTGTAATGAATTTCTCTACTTTTCAGATCGAACGCGGAACCGACCTCTCATCGGTTCTAGACGTTAAGTCTGAGTAGTGCCAACGGATGGAACCAACATGTCAACCAATCCGTGCACCGTAATCCATTCACGCGGTGACTGCTTGTCGGCCAGCTAGTTCGGAGAGGATTTCGGTCGCGGGTCTCCGAATGGATTACGCTCAATTACAATATTTCAGTCACCTGAACTTGCCCGTTTTTCAAACGCGTCAACAATTACTCATCCAGAACGAGAAACCTACATTACGTTAGTTCTGGATGTGATCTATCCACAGATCTCAAATCAAAAACGCTACAAAATCCCATAGGCGCGTTACCGATTCACCGACGCGGTACCGAAAAATATACTACTCGAACTTAAACCGAAGAAAACTACTCTAAAGAAATGGCGAAACAAGCAAAGGTACCGCGTACCGCGCGCGACGCGAAACCGACTTCAGCGGATTTGTCGAAACCCTAACCTCGCGACGGCATACCTACCCTGCACTCTCCTTTCACGCTGAAAAAAAAACGAGCCACTGAAAAGGAAAGTCGATAGTTAACTAGCAATTCATGTTAATTTTTATTTAGTTCCTAAAAATATGTATAATTTTTCTATTAATATTTCTAATTTTTTTTTTCTGCTTTTATTCTCTATACAACACTATTGAGTAGTTAATAATAATAATATAATTGTGGTTTTAAATTTTAATTTAATAATTACTACTATCACTAACATCAGACGAATAGATGTAGAAAACTTTCCATTTAATTATTTTTCTTTTAGATCATTTGTAGTAATGAGTTACTTGACTACGAACGTTATTTACTTTTCAAGTTTAATTAATGAATAGATATGATTAAAAATTTTCCGTGTGTGTGTGTGGGTGTTTGCGTTTATCAATTTTTATTTCAGTTATCTGTTCGTAATAATAATTTTATTTACTTTTATTTGTTGAAATTTTCAGGAAATTATTTAAACGTTGATGTTGCCTGTATTTAAAGGTAGATAAATATTTTACCCAGATTATAAAAATTAAAACTTTGTTTTCTATTTTCAACATAGAATTCAACTTGGTATAACTCTTACTTCATTTCCATTTTGACGCATACAAGAGATTCACTTAAACCGATGCTTTGGATTATTTGTGTGTGCATACGAGTATTCATCTTATTTTTTTTTTTATATCAAAATTTAGATCGACTGTGATTTCAAGTATGAGGAAAGAATAAAGAAGCAATAGTATTTTTACAATGGGATTGAGTAAAATTAAAATGAAGTAAAAAGTCATAAATGACTAACGTAAAACTCATTAATTTCTGGAAAATTTTCGATTAAGCATATTTATATAGCGAGCGATTTAAGACATTTCTGTGCTCCTTCTGTTAAATAATTTCAAAATTTTACTGCTATACTTCAAAGAATAATCACATTTCATTTTAAAATAAAATATTACACAGGCAGTATATATAGATTGGTAGGGATTATGCCGTTTTTTTTTCAAATAATTGCTTGGGTTGAGATCTATGATATAATTCAAAGACAATGGATCCCAATTCTGTAGGCGAAAGCTCTCCGTACTGAACGTTAAAATAACAAAATCGTTTTACTATGACGAAAACATCGCTTTTGATTAATGTTTAAATTCTGAGAATGCCAAATCGTAGGTTATAATTTTACTTATTCCGGTTAGTTGAGGTTCCCACTTGTTTTATGTGATTAACGTAGGCCTTTAAAGTTTCGCTTTGATTTGACGAAGCCACTCCGTGTTCCCTTATTTACCTTTATATTCTTTCGATCGCGACATGCCCTTTAATCTACGCCGGATTATTATAATCGCGATATGACTACGGCGAAATATTATAATCGCGATATACTAGTTGTTTTTTTTTTTTTTACTATTAACGGTTAGAACATTATCCATCCCGATTAGTGCACTTCAGGGATCTTGTTATTAAAACCACGAAATCGTTTCAACTTCCTCTAAGTTATTAGTTGGTGCGGCAAAAACTCGTTAGTAAGAACCTGTTATCAACCCCCTACTAACCGCAATTAACTTACTTCAATTGTCAACTATTTCGATTATTGTTTATCAGCGCTATTTCCAATGAAGGTAATAGTATAACGATTCATTATTAGCCAATTACAAATATAAAACGTTATCTAAATTTGTTTTTTTTTTTGTTTATGTAAAAATTGCCTAGAGTTTCTTCAAGCTCTTGTTGACTAAGTCCTAATAGTTCTAGTGATAATTGAATCTAACTGATACATTTGGCAATAAACATTATAATTTAAATGAGTTTCAGCTTTCAGGACTTGAGCTTAATATTGTTTAGAAGAAAATTATTAAATGAATGGACGTCACGCTAACTAGTGTCTTTTATACAACCAATAAAATTTAAACTACTACTGACTATTTCCTTTTTCTTCAAATATATCAATTTCGTTTTCCTGTGGCAATTGTGGTGTTACTTCAACTTCGATTCCCGCATCAACAATTGTAAACTCGTCGACTTCAATTGTTACTATTTCTATATCAGAGCTTTATCCTTAACATATTATAAAATCATGGTATGGTTATCATAAAAAGTCCATTTCTACTTCTATTCTCTACTACTTAAAAAGGCATTCAAATTATATACTTTAAATGTGAGCAAAATTTTGGTGAATATTTAAAACTAATGGTATTTTTTTTCGACTTGGTATTTGCTATTACATAGCATTCTGTTTCATGTTATGCTCGTCGAGTATTGGCGTAGTTTGCTCTCTTCTGATGCAACATTGGTATGGTTTATTTACTTCAGTTTTTCCCGAAGCCAATCCTCCGTCAAATCATCCAGATCGCGTACTTCAAATACTTTTGTCACTCCAACTTCCTTTTGCACCGCTGATTTAGTACCGGCATACATCATTTGAAGACTCATATGACTGTCTCTTGGTGTATAAAAATGAAGCACATCGGATATGAAACTCGACCATCGTCATGAACCATACGATACGTGTAAACAATATAACGGGGCTGATGACCCGGTAAAAGTTCTTGGAGCTCAGCTATCGAGATGTTCTCAATGCATTCATCCACAACAATCATTTGTTTGTCGCGATCAACTTTCAATATTAGCGCCGCATTTTTGATAACGTGAGAAGCATACCCGCGAATAACGTTGATAACTTTTAATAGCATATGTTTATACCGTACAATGTACGTTGCTGAATCTTTACAAGTATCGTTTTTTTTTGTATAAATAAAAGACTTGCGTCGATAGATGCTAGGTATTCATCAATTTTACCGAAGACTGCAATCTGTACTGCGGATTGCAAGCGATATGCCAATTGATCAATCTGGACAAAGTAGCAAGCGTTACTTCGAATTTCCGCATTAAGAAGTGTCAAATCATTTTGGTGTTGAATTATTCTCCTACTGGATTCATTAAGAGAAATTGTTTTATCGAAGGTATATTCCCACTTAGTCCGCAGTTCACGCAACGTTAATTTTGATGAGGTGATCAGCCGCTGCATAGCTTCGCAATAATAGCAGCAAAGCTCTAGTGGATTTTGGTTGCGACAGTTTTTTACATTCATAGGCCGCCGGCGGCTTAAACAATTGCCACAATGGTTTGGTGCAAACCTCACAAGCTGTTGGCATATGATAACGGATTTGGGTAAATTCGTGTCCTTTATATATAATACTGGTTCCGCGTAAAGGACTCCCATCTAATTGCTGATTTTGCTGATCGACAGGTCTTCTAGCCTCACCTTCACCTAGACAAAATTTTCTAATATTTCCTAAGTTTTTTTTTTTTAACTAAACTAACCTCTTTCATGATTGGAGCCTGTTGATCTTCCTGCCGAGTTTGACAGAGTTTCCTTTCGTTTCCGAAACCTTTCAGCGCGTACAACGAGCTTACCCGGAGATTCTCGTACACTTAACCACCAGCATAATTGGTACAACTATAACAATTCTTGGACGTTAATGTAACAATTGCCCACTTTTTACGGGAAACACAGAAACTTCACGAATTTTGCGATTCACGACAATGGACACGATAGCAGACGACCGCAACGAAAAACGAAGCCGACATGTGGCTGTCAAAAATCCCGGTTGTCACCTCGGAACAAACATCTGTGTGTGGAATGGCACGCCATATGGCGGCAATGTGCCTCTCCAGATGTCGCCAGTGGCATAGTTTTCTCGATGGCCACGGTGGAGGGGCATTTCCAGATGGCTATGTCTCGAAATGTGCCGGGGTTGGATTAATTCTATATTTCGAATATTTATATCCACGGATCTAAATATTTGGACAGAAAAAAAAATATTTTCTGCACAACGATATCCGCACGACAGATGTAGTCCGCTGGCACTTCGAGGACATATCCATCTGGCCGGTTACAAGGGCTCGGGATCGGAATCACTTCGATTCCCGGGCGTAGGCGTCACATTACACATTCCCCCCCCCAAAATCGAAGTAATTACGATCCCGTCTCCTATATAAAAGGTCTTGGTTAGGGCCGTGGCGGGTCGAAGGTCGGTTTCGAAGGATAGGCTACAACCATGTTCGTGAAGACTCGACAGTGACTATATAGTAGGGAGTCGGGTGTTATTCGGAGGTCTTCGTCTAAGCAGAGATTTGGGGTAAGCCAAGGTTTCTCGTGGGAATTAGTTGCACTTCATCGTCTAAGGTCTTTTGCGTGGTAAATTCCCAGGGTTTTACCAGTCATGTCCGCGATGAGGTATCGGGTGGGGCTTATGACTTGTATGACTCGACACTTCACGAATTTCTTGTCTAGTTTGGCATTGTAATGTCGGGTGGCATCGCTCTGTCGGAAGTTTCGACGATATATTTCGTCGCCGGCCTTAAAGCCAGAAGGATGAGATCGCAAGTTGTACCGCTCCTCTCCCATCCGTCTACTTTCTTCAATCTTCTCCCGCAGTTGATCTCGCAGAAGTTGGAGCTTTTCGTGCGGTTCTAGAACCACGATTGGGTCCTCTAGCGATTTCAGCTGCCGCAATAGCCGGTAAGCGCTCCCATGACAGATCATGTACTGGCCGAACACTGCGAAATACGGCGAAATGCCGGTAGTGGCGTGATACGACGAGCGCAGCGCACTAGTGATGGCGGACAATTTGCGATCCCAGTCCTTCTGATTCGGGTGGACATAGGCACGAATGGCCGCTATGAGCGTACGATTCAGTCGTTCAGATGCGTTGGCTTGTGGTGAATAGACGGCAGTTCGTTGGTGGATGATGCCGTATTTGGACATTAGGTCTCGGAACTTGCTGGATGTGAACTGGACCCCATTGTCGGAGACAAGTTTCTCCGGAACTCCAAACATGTGAAAGACTCGGTTCTCCAAAAAGCTGATTATAGGTCCAGTGTGCATGTTACGTAGTGGTTCTATGATAGGGAATTTAGAGAGCTGGTCCAGGACCACGACAGCTCCCGTGTGACCAGAAGCAGATCGAGGGTAAGGACCGATAAGATCAATGTACAAGCGCTGGAACACGCGTTCGGGGACCTCAACCTTACCCATGGGTGGCCGAAGAATGGTGTTGGGCGCTTTAGTGCACTTGCATAGCTCACAAGAGGCTACGTACGCTTTTATCTGTTGTGCCATCTTAGGCCAAAAGAAACAGGTTTTCAACCGCCTAAGTGTACGACCGTATCCGCCGTGCGCACTTGATGGGTGGTCATGAGCCCGTCTGATAAGATCAGTGGTTAATTCTTCGGGCACCCACAACTTCCACTGTTCTTCTTCTTGTATGGGGTCTCCGGATGCGTGTCCCATCCGTTTGTAAATAAATCCATCCGTCAACCGCAGTTCAGGAAGCTGGGACAGTTGATTCTGGATAGTGTGAATCAGTTGGGTGTAGCTGGCTGACTTGAAGGCAGGATGGTCCAAATCGATCAATTGGGGGCTGTCGTCCTCTTGGACCAACTCGGCTCCTTCAGGGGCAAACATTCTGGATAGGGTGTCGGGGACTACATGCTGGCTTCCTTTTCGGTGGCGAATTGTGAAGTCAAATGCCTGTAGTTTCAGTGCCCACCTTGCCAATCTGCCGTTGAGATCAGTCTGGCTCATTAGCCATTTCAGAGAAGCGTGATCCGTAACGATTTCAAAGGTGTGTCCCTCCACATAGGCTCGGAAGCGTTTCACTGCCAACACCGCGGCTAGACATTCCTGCTCGGAGACCGTGTAATTTCGCTGGGCTGGGTTCAGCTTGTGAGACATGAAGGCTATAGGTCTCTCCTCGCCGTCTTGTGCAACCTGGACTAAGACTGCTCCCACCCCATGTTGACTCGCGTCACAATGGATTGAGAACGGTTTGTCAAAGTCCGGGCTGTGCAGTACGGGGGCTGTAGTCAGACTCTTCTTTAGCTCTTCAAAGGCTCGCAAGCTGGGCTCTTCCCAGACGAATTTACGTCCCTTACGCAGCATGTCGGTCAAAGGAGTGGTAATGGTGGCATAGTCACGTACAAAACGCTGGTACCATCCGCATAAACCTAAGAATCGGCGTAATTGTTTGGTGGTCTTGGGTAATGGAAAAACGTCAATCGCTTGAGTCTTTTCCGGATCGGTCTTGATATGGCCATGCCCAATGATGTGACCTAAATACTTCACCTCCGTCATCACGAACTGGCTCTTCCTTATGTTGATGGTTAATCTTGCCCTCCGGATGTGTAGAGCCACCTCCTGAAGCAGGTCGATGTGTTCATCAAAGGTCTCGGTTATAAGCAACAGATCGTCCAAGTAAACGAAAACTTGGTGCCGCAAATGAGGTGGTATCACCTTATCCATAAGGCGCGTCATTGTTTGGGGGGCATTACACAATCCGAATGGCATGGTCACGAATTGATATAGGGGCCGACCTGGGACTGTGAAGGCTGTTTTCTCCTTTGAACCGGGGTCCAAAGGAATTTGCCAGAAGGCGTCCTTGAGGTCTAAGCTCGTGATGAAATGGGCTTTAGGCAATCGACTCAAAATGCCTTCGATCAACGGTAGAGGATAGGCGTCCTTGACTGTGACGGCGTTCAAGCGTCTGGCATCTAAGCATAACCGGACCTTGTTCGGCTTGACAACTAAGGTGACTGGGGAAGCCCACGCGCTCTGTGATTCTTCGATTACGCCTAATGATAGCATTCGATCCACTTCGGCATATAACGATTTTTCCTTCGCCGGAGATATGGCGAAATGTCTCTGTTTTATGGGTTTAGCGTCCCCCACATCTATAGTGTGGAACACCAGGGCAGTCCGCCCGAGACCTTCTTTCTCGTGCGATGGAAAAGCCGATATAGCCGAGTCAAGACGCAGTTGCTGAGTTACATCCAGTGTATGTCGTAATAAGTTAGTGGGTTGAGATTGGTCAGGAACGGTGGTGACGGACTCCAGGGTCGAACCGGAAAATAGTGCCGGGGCCAAGTTAAATTTTCGAACGAAATCCACTCCTAAATAAAGATTCTGGGTTAACTGAGGTATGATGAAAAATTCCATAGGTTTAGTTACCCCTTTAAAGGTGACATCCGTCATAATTTTTCCCACTACAGAGTGACGAGTTCCGTCCGCCGTGCTTAACCAGGAGGTGAAATGACGGATTTGGTCCGCGTGCTTTGCCAGTACCTCCCCTGCAAACTCGGCAGAGATGCAATTCACACTGGCTCCCGTATCGACTAAGCCTGATACTCGTTTTTGCAGGAGGTGTACTGACGCATATGGCCGAACATCATCCCTCAATAATTCGTCTAAGTATATGTCCTTCAACACTTTTCTCGACTGCCTGACTTTTCTCCAGAAGCTCCGCATCCGACGCGTGGCTCGCTTGCTTCGCGGTGGGACAGTTGTGGCCAATTCCTCATGGAAGATGCGCTGTCGAGTAGCCAAATAATTCCGCAGCCTAACATGAAAAGGTGTTACATGCCAAGGAACTTTCGTCTCGCTATCATTTCCCTGCGCGTTGGCCTCGGCGAAGGACGGCGTCGGTTGTGGAACTTCGGGAGAACTGTGGTTAGCGGTGCGAGTCAGCAGAGTTGGAGTCATGTTGGGAGCTGGGTCATAGCTGGTGATGGGGTCTGGATTGGTTCGTCCGGGGTCTAGGAGTGCCGACGGGTGGTCGCGGCACTCGGTGGCAAGTTTTTTCGCCCTTTGCAATTTGCACAGTCAGGTGCGTATGTGTCGGCCTTTCCGCATCGGTAGCAGAAAAGCGTTGCCTCCGCTGGACATGCATAGAACCGATGTCCCGGTTGTCGGCAGTTCCAACAGACCGTCGGGCTAGTAATTGCTTCAAGGGAGGGTCGATCAATCAAGGCTGGGTCCTCAAGCTCCGGTGGTGCTCCGCTCCTCGGTACTGGTACTGGATCAGCAAGCAGGTGGTCCGCTGCCATCAACTCCGCGGTGTGATGATTTCGGGGATTTGGTCCCGTTATGCGAGGTTGTGGACGGAAGGTACCACGCCGCTCATCCAAGTGTTCTTGTCTGCGGGCATGGAGGCGCAATCCCTGTATGGTTTTGATGGGAAAATGTAGCAGGCTGTTCTGGAGATCCCAGCGCATGTTCTCTCTGATAATTTCTACCAATTCGTCCTCGGGCATGGTATTTCGCAGGCGAGTGCTCAATCTCACTATACTGGTGTAGTACTGGTCGAACGGTTCGTGAGCGCCTTGTTTCCGTTTCTTTATTTGCTCTCTTAGCTCTCTCCCAGTGAAGCCATCCTCAAATCGATTGCGGAAGGCTGCACTGAAAGAGTGCCAAGTGGGACGTGGCGTTGACTCTTTAAAGCTCCAGTACCAGTCGGCAGCGTCGCCGCTGAACAAAAGATGTGCATGCCGGAGGAAGGCCGAGGAATCACCTCCCAGGGTGCTGGATACCAACGCCTGAATCCGGAAAAGGAACCGGTCCGCCGATATCATATCGTTGAACCCTGTAAAGTTCAGGCGCCAACTCTCCATGATACGAGGCGTCGGGTCTCGAAAAGGTGCCAATGCGTTCCCGGGGGGAATCACATCCTCGATTGACCTGTGGTACTGAACTGCCTCGGGGGCTGGAGGTACCAACGGAGGTCCGGTACTGTGTCGCGGTCTGTATTCGGGAGCTCTGGGATCCATTCCCGACTTCCTTGGAGGTGGGACCCATTGCTCGGATTGTCGGGAGTGGGGCATCGCCACACTGGGATTTGGCTCCCAGCCAAGCGGAGTTCTCACGCGGCTGGGTGGTTGGCTCAACGGGAGATTCTGGATCTTTCCCTCCAGGTTGCCAATTCTCTCCGACATATCCCTCATCAATGCCACGAGGGTGTCAATGGAGTGGGCGGAAGGCATGGTTGTCACCTCGGACACGACACTTGCAGCCGGAACTTCACCGCCTACTGCTCCTTGCAGGTCTAAGAGTGGTTGTGACGGTTCGGCTTCTGGAGCTCCTTTCGCCACTGCTCCACGCGTTGGTAGGGGCGTTCCGATGGGGACGTCTAGGGCGGTCCGCTCGATGGGTCGCCGGCATAAGGGACACAGTTCTGACGTGAGGAGGAGCTGTTGTACACAGGCACGATGGAATAAATGTCCACAATCCAATCGCACGCTGTGTACGCCCTCCACTACGTCCTCGAAACAGATTCCACAGTTCGCGGGTTGGACCGTTTTGGACCGGGTCCACCGCTTTTCTGGGGTCCGCTTCGTTGCCATTTTCGTTCAATCTGGTGGGAGAAGTAAGTTCCTTAACAAAAAAAAATGTTACAATATAATATATATTTAAAAAACTTAGGAATAATTTAGTGGCCGATAGTGGCGAGCTATTTTGATAAGATAAGTGGAAAAAAAAAAATGTATTTGATACACTTTCCTTTCCAGTGGTCGACTCCTTCAACGGGAAAAGAGAGTGCGTGGTAATCTGTCGAAGAAAGGATGCTTTCGGTCGATTTACGAAAATTACCCCATAACCCACATACATTACAAAAAAAACCGTCTCTAAACTACGTTAAAGTGACTCGACGAGACAAGTGGTAGAGCTACCGTAACGACTTTGTACGCGGTCAAAATTCCCGACGCGTAGAAGCATTCCGGGCTTCGCAACTCCAGCATACGCCACCGAACGTTGAACCGATACCACTCGTCTAACACGCATAAGAAATAGTTAGAATCCTTCCGCGACATAAAGGCAAGGTAGCCTTCTATTTTCTTGAGAGTCCATGCTGATAGGTAAACCCATCAGACTGGCAGTTCCATCAAGAAAATAGAAGGTCCTTACAGGGGTTAGCCTAGGACAACACATCGGAAGGATTCTGTCGCGAAAGCAAAATCAAACAAAGGAGAGCGGAAGCTACAACTCACGTGAAGCGACCTCTAATGTGTATCACACAATTCCACTGCTCCTGATAGTGGGACTCGAGTACCAAAGTACCTTACATCCTCCGTAAAGGACCAACTCGTCAGAAGACGCGAAGTTCTTTCCCCCTTAGGATGTTTTTGGCCCCACGTTGGGCGCCATTTGTAATGAATTTCTCTACTTTTCAGATCGAACGCGGAACCGACCTCTCATCGGTTCTAGACGTTAAGTCTGAGTAGTGCCAACGGATGGAACCAACAGGTCAACCAATCCGTGCACCGTAATCCATTCACGCGGTGACTGCTTGTCGGCCAGCTAGTTCGGAGAGGATTTCGGTCGCGGGTCTCCGAATGGATTACGCTCAATTACAATATTTCAGTCACCTGAACTTGCCCGTTTTTCAAACGCGTCAACAATTACTCATCCAGAACGAGAAACCTACATTACGTTAGTTCTGGATGTGATCTATCCACAGATCTCAAATCAAAAACGCTACAAAATCCCATAGGCGCGTTACCGATTCACCGACGCGGTACCGAAAAATATACTACTCGAACTTAAACCGAAGAAAACTACTCTAAAGAAATGGCGAAACAAGCAAAGGTACCGCGTACCGCGCGCGACGCGAAACCGACTTCAGCGGATTTGTCGAAACCCTAACCTCGCGACGGCATACCTACCCTGCACTCTCCTTTCACGCTGAAAAAAAACGAGCCACTGAAAAGGAAAGTCGATAGTTAACTAGCAATTCATGTTAATTTTTATTTAGTTCCTAAAAATATGTATAATTTTTCTATTAATATTTCTAATTTTTTTTTTCTGCTTTTATTCTCTATACAACACTATTGAGTAGTTAATAATAATAATATAATTGTGGTTTTAAATTTTAATTTAATAATTACTACTATCACTAACATCAGACGAATAGATGTAGAAAACTTTCCATTTAATTATTTTTCTTTTAGATCATTTGTAGTAATGAGTTACTTGACTACGAACGTTATTTACTTTTCAAGTTTAATTAATGAATAGATATGATTAAAAATTTTCCGTGTGTGTGTGTGGGTGTTTGCGTTTATCAATTTTTATTTCAGTTATCTGTTCGTAATAATAATTTTATTTACTTTTATTTGTTGAAATTTTCAGGAAATTATTTAAACGTTGATGTTGCCTGTATTTAAAGGTAGATAAATATTTTACCCAGATTATAAAAATTAAAACTTTGTTTTCTATTTTCAACATAGAATTCAACTTGGTATAACTCTTACTTCATTTCCATTTTGACGCATACAAGAGATTCACTTAAACCGATGCTTTGGATTATTTGTGTGTGCATACGAGTATTCATCTTATTTTTTTTTTTATATCAAAATTTAGATCGACTGTGATTTCAAGTATGAGGAAAGAATAAAGAAGCAATAGTATTTTTACAATGGGATTGAGTAAAATTAAAATGAAGTAAAAAGTCATAAATGACTAACGTAAAACTCATTAATTTCTGGAAAATTTTCGATTAAGCATATTTATATAGCGAGCGATTTAAGACATTTCTGTGCTCCTTCTGTTAAATAATTTCAAAATTTTACTGCTATACTTCAAAGAATAATCACATTTCATTTTAAAATAAAATATTACACAGGCAGTATATATAGATTGGTAGGGATTATGCCGTTTTTTTTTCAAATAATTGCTTGGGTTGAGATCTATGATATAATTCAAAGACAATGGATCCCAATTCTGTAGGCGAAAGCTCTCCGTACTGAACGTTAAAATAACAAAATCGTTTTACTATGACGAAAACATCGCTTTTGATTAATGTTTAAATTCTGAGAATGCCAAATCGTAGGTTATAATTTTACTTATTCCGGTTAGTTGAGGTTCCCACTTGTTTTATGTGATTAACGTAGGCCTTTAAAGTTTCGCTTTGATTTGACGAAGCCACTCCGTGTTCCCTTATTTACCTTTATATTCTTTCGATCGCGACATGCCCTTTAATCTACGCCGGATTATTATAATCGCGATATGACTACGGCGAAATATTATAATCGCGATATACTAGTTGTTTTTTTTTTTTTTACTATTAACGGTTAGAACATTATCCATCCCGATTAGTGCACTTCAGGGATCTTGTTATTAAAACCACGAAATCGTTTCAACTTCCTCTAAGTTATTAGTTGGTGCGGCAAAAACTCGTTAGTAAGAACCTGTTATCAACCCCCTACTAACCGCAATTAACTTACTTCAATTGTCAACTATTTCGATTATTGTTTATCAGCGCTATTTCCAATGAAGGTAATAGTATAACGATTCATTATTAGCCAATTACAAATATAAAACGTTATCTAAATTTGTTTTTTTTTTTGTTTATGTAAAAATTGCCTAGAGTTTCTTCAAGCTCTTGTTGACTAAGTCCTAATAGTTCTAGTGATAATTGAATCTAACTGATACATTTGGCAATAAACATTATAATTTAAATGAGTTTCAGCTTTCAGGACTTGAGCTTAATATTGTTTAGAAGAAAATTATTAAATGAATGGACGTCACGCTAACTAGTGTCTTTTATACAACCAATAAAATTTAAACTACTACTGACTATTTCCTTTTTCTTCAAATATATCAATTTCGTTTTCCTGTGGCAATTGTGGTGTTACTTCAACTTCGATTCCCGCATCAACAATTGTAAACTCGTCGACTTCAATTGTTACTATTTCTATATCAGAGCTTTATCCTTAACATATTATAAAATCATGGTATGGTTATCATAAAAAGTCCATTTCTACTTCTATTCTCTACTACTTAAAAAGGCATTCAAATTATATACTTTAAATGTGAGCAAAATTTTGGTGAATATTTAAAACTAATGGTATTTTTTTTCGACTTGGTATTTGCTATTACATAGCATTCTGTTTCATGTTATGCTCGTCGAGTATTGGCGTAGTTTGCTCTCTTCTGATGCAACATTGGTATGGTTTATTTACTTCAGTTTTTCCCGAAGCCAATCCTCCGTCAAATCATCCAGATCGCGTACTTCAAATACTTTTGTCACTCCAACTTCCTTTTGCACCGCTGATTTAGTACCGGCATACATCATTTGAAGACTCATATGACTGTCTCTTGGTGTATAAAAATGAAGCACATCGGATATGAAACTCGACCATCGTCATGAACCATACGATACGTGTAAACAATATAACGGGGCTGATGACCCGGTAAAAGTTCTTGGAGCTCAGCTATCGAGATGTTCTCAATGCATTCATCCACAACAATCATTTGTTTGTCGCGATCAACTTTCAATATTAGCGCCGCATTTTTGATAACGTGAGAAGCATACCCGCGAATAACGTTGATAACTTTTAATAGCATATGTTTATACCGTACAATGTACGTTGCTGAATCTTTACAAGTATCGTTTTTTTTTGTATAAATAAAAGACTTGCGTCGATAGATGCTAGGTATTCATCAATTTTACCGAAGACTGCAATCTGTACTGCGGATTGCAAGCGATATGCCAATTGATCAATCTGAACAAAGTAGCAAGCGTTACTTCGAATTTCCGCATTAAGAAGTGTCAAATCATTTTGGTGTTGAATTATTCTCCTACTGGATTCATTAAGAGAAATTGTTTTATCGAAGGTATATTCCCACTTAGTCCGCAGTTCACGCAACGTTAATTTTGATGAGGTGATCAGCCGCTGCATAGCTTCGCAATAATAGCAGCAAAGCTCTAGTGGATTTTGGTTGCGACAGTTTTTTACATTCATAGGCCGCCGGCGGCTTAAACAATTGCCACAATGGTTTGGTGCAAACCTCACAAGCTGTTGGCATATGATAACGGATTTGGGTAAATTCGTGTCCTTTATATATAATACTGGTTCCGCGTAAAGGACTCCCATCTAATTGCTGATTTTGCTGATCGACAGGTCTTCTAGCCTCACCTTCACCTAGACAAAATTTTCTAATATTTCCTAAGTTTTTTTTTTTTAACTAAACTAACCTCTTTCATGATTGGAGCCTGTTGATCTTCCTGCCGAGTTTGACAGAGTTTCCTTTCGTTTCCGAAACCTTTCAGCGCGTACAACGAGCTTACCCGGAGATTCTCGTACACTTAACCACCAGCATAATTGGTACAACTATAACAATTCTTGGACGTTAATGTAACAATTGCCCACTTTTTACGGGAAACACAGAAACTTCACGAATTTTGCGATTCACGACAATGGACACGATAGCAGACGACCGCAACGAAAAACGAAGCCGACATGTGGCTGTCAAAAATCCCGGTTGTCACCTCGGAACAAACATCTGTGTGTGGAATGGCACGCCATATGGCGGCAATGTGCCTCTCCAGATGTCGCCAGTGGCATAGTTTTCTCGATGGCCACGGTGGAGGGGCATTTCCAGATGGCTATGTCTCGAAATGTGCCGGGGTTGGATTAATTCTATATTTCGAATATTTATATCCACGGATCTAAATATTTGGACAGAAAAAAAAATATTTTCTGCACAACGATATCCGCACGACAGATGTAGTCCGCTGGCACTTCGAGGACATATCCATCTGGCCGGTTACAAGGGCTCGGGATCGGAATCACTTCGATTCCCGGGCGTAGGCGTCACATTACACTTCCCTATTTTTGTGGTTGGGAGGCGAGTGCCATTTATGCACAGAGTGTGGGACTCCCATGCTCGCAAGAAGACGACTGGACTACCCACTAAAAACCTCCCCTGTCAACCTGAAAACCCAGCCTGGAACCGTTTGACACATTACTTCGGGCCAGGTCTCGTTTTGTTATGACGTAAGGCGCCTTCAAGCTGGAAGATCCCTTTCCTAGCGGGAGGGAAGAAAGGAAAAGGAAGTGCCAGAAAAGCGATCCCCCAGCCCCAGCGCCCCCGGCTGCTGTGAGTCCCTTTTACATTTTAGGACTGCCCGAGCATAATGTGCCACCTCGTTCTATTTGTCGACCGGTTCGAGCATCACCGCAACTTTATTATCCGGGGTGAGCTCTCCCGTCTCCTTGTAGAGTTCCCTTCGCAGCCTGACTCATTTTGTACACGCAAAAAATGTGTGGCAGGCATTGTCCTCTGTAATGTGACGCCTACGCCCGGGAATCGAAGTGATTCCGATCCCGAACCCTTGCAACCGGCCAGATGGGTATGTCCTCGAAGTGCCAGCGGACTTCATCTGTCGTGCGGATATCGTTGCGCAGAAAATATTTCTTTTCTGTCCAAATATTTAGATCTGTGGATATAAATATTCGAAATATAAAATTAATCCAAACCCCGACACATTTCGAGACATATCCATCTGGAAATGCCCCTCCACCGTGGCCATCGAAAAACTATGCCACTGGCGACAGATGGAGAGGCACATTGCCGCCATGTGGCGTGCCATTCCACACACATCTGTTTTGTCGGATGTTGTCAGATTGACAGTCCGACGGAACGTGGAATAGAAAACACGCGGGAGGAAAGTGCTATATCTGTATTTTTCGTTATCCCCCCGTAATCTTGGTGTTCTGGAGGAAGGCCGAAAATATTAACTAACAGCGGTGGAAAAATAAACGCGTCACTCTGTAGCGGGGGATCAATATCATGGTTTGCGTCAACCATTATGGTAAGTTATCGACGATGAAATCAGTTATCTGAATGCGACATTTACAGCTACAATCCTGATTTGAATTCAGATCCATACGGAGAGCCAGGATGCTTCTGGGCGTTCAATTATTTCTTCTACAACAAGAAGTTGAAACGCATTGTGTTCTTCACTTGTCGTGCAGTCAACTCATTATATAGTGGAGACTCTGGAATATCGTCAGACATGTCCATGGAAGAAGATACTTGCTGCTTTTAAGACAGGAATAATGCCAGGCCAAATTAGTTCCAGCTGATACACCCAAAAAAAAGAACGCCAAAGAGAACTCGTGGTTCAATGTCACTTGAATCGAATAGTCCATCAACAACCCCACCGCCTACATCGAACAACAAGCGCCGAAGAATTTAAAATTCGTCTAATGCGGTAATGTACACATCCAGAAGCACTATACTAAAATTTTAATCAGGAAAAAAATGGTACGTGAGATGATAAATCCGTAGAATTGTTAAACATGATAAACCAAATTCAATTATATAATAGCACAAATTAATCTAATATATAAAGGGGAATAACATTGTAGTGTTATATGTAAGTTTCGAATCTTCGGAAAATATTTCAAGGTTAGATATGTACACACATATTCTTATATCATATTAGATAAAATCGAACACTTGGGGAGAGTCAAATCCAATTTACTATATACTTTGGTAATGTTTTGAACATTCTATTGTCAAAATATTTCAAAAATAATTTATGTTTACGCAAACAGAAGGTTTAATCCGATGAGTACAATAAATGTACTCTTAATATCAATTAAAGTTTAAAACACGGGAAAACTTTTAGTATTTTCGCTATATTTGCGTGTTTCTAGAACCATATTCAATTCGACAATTATATTCAGATAGCAAGATAGATTGGTGCCGGCAATTCAAATCATAAATAATCCAGTTTTCGAGCTATATTTTCTTTTGAATAGTATGTTTAATTATGTAAAGGCCGGTGAAAGCTGCGATGTGAGAATTTACGTCGATAAACGTACGCGATGCAGGCAAAATTTCTGCTGCCGTATTCTCAACTAATTTTCAATTTGTAGTCTTAAGTCAATGTATTCTCCCTAAACCTAACACGGTTTTAGTGATAGTTGTTAAGAAAGTGATGAATGTGTACTTACACAGAGTAAGTAGGGTAACATTTAGGACAGTACGAGAATAAGAGTACTTGTGATTGATTATTGAATATCAGAGATGGAACAGGATAGGAATAGATGAGGAAGGTTAGGAATTATCGAACGAAGTATTTTAAATCATAAAAACGATTGGTGTTCATGGTTGGCTATGAGGCATTTAAAGGGGAAAATGATAGCAGTTTTAACGGCAAAATGAATAGTAATGGAACCCAAATATAAAACCTACATTTTAACATTTAAATACCATATACGGATATATCAATCGAAATTCAATTTTATCGTGGGGATTTTTTTTTAGAGTTAGTTTTCATTTTAAATTAGACTTATAGAATTGCAATTCTAATTTAGATCGCAGAAGAAGAATTACTATTCAAGTTGGGGATTGTAGCATGTGGGCCTGATTGAAAAATGCATCTCATGCCATCCAATACTCTCCAAGGGCCTCTGCTTTTATAGTACGTAAGATTTAGAAAGCAGCAGAAAAGATGCCCCTGTTTGTGTTTTGAATATAAATTCTTTCCTACGTCAAATATGTATTTCCTAAAAAAAAAATCATCATGCATATATTTACGGATCATTTCGTGTCTGAGGTCACAATTCATTAATAATAAAAAAATAACTATTCGGGCACTAACAGTATCTTGGTACACTCGGTTTGATAGGGCAGTGTCGTATTTTGCGTTTGACTCTCAGCAAAGTCAGCGATGCTTTACTGCATGCGAGAACTATTTAATTGACTGGACTTTATTTTTAACAATTCATAACATAGATATTTCTTTTAAATTTAATTTTTTTTATATTTCTTTTTAACAATTCATAACATAGATATTTCTTTTAAATTTAATTTTTTATATATTTCTTTTTAACAATTCATAACATAGATATTTCTTTTAAATTTAATTTTTTATATATTTCTTTTTAACAATTCATAACATAGATATTTCTTTTAAATTTAATTTTTTATATAAATGTTTATCCCTTATTTTAATTAATTGTGTGGATTAATTTGACTTTGTATTTGATTTGATTTGCGTTTTGAAATTACAAAATCACATTGAAGGGATCAAACCCATGTTGTAATGATATAAATGGAAAAATACGAAAATCAGTAGTTGAAGATGAGATTATTATTTGATAATGAATTTGGTTAGAGCAATAAAATGAATTGTTAAATAATTAACGACTTTCCTTTCCAGTAGTTCTTTCTGTTTCAGCAGGAGGGTGAGTGCATGGTAGGTATGCCGTCGCGAGGGTAGGGTTTCGACAAATCCGCTGAGGTCGGTTTCGCGTCGCGCGCGGTACGCGGTACCTTTGATTGTTTCGTCATTTCATTAGAGTAGTTTTCGTCGGTTTGATTTCGAGTAGCATATTTTTCGGTACCGCGTCGGTGATTCGGGAACGCGCCTATGGGATTTTGTAGCGTTTTTGATTTGAGATCTGTGGAGAGATCACATCCAGAATTAACGTAACGTAGGTTTCCCGTTCTGGATGAGTAATTGTTGACGCGTTTGGAAAACGGGCATATTCAGGTGGCTGAAATATTGTAATTGAGCGTAACCCATTCGGAGACCCGCGACCGAAATCCTCTCCGAACTAGCTGGCCGACAAGCAGTCACCGCGTGAATGGGTTACGGTGCACGGATTGGTTGATCTGTTGGTACCATCCGTTGGCACTACTCAGACTTAACGTCTAGAACCGATGAGAGGTCGGTTCCGCGTTCGGACTTGAAAGGTATAAAATCATTACAAATGGCGCCCAACGTGGGGCCTAAAACATTTTAAGGGGGAAAGAACTTCGCGTCTTCTGACGAGTTGGTCCTTTACGGAGGATGTAAGGTACTTTGGTACTCGAGTCCCACTATCAGGAGCAGTGGAGTTGTGTGATACACACTAGAAGTCGCTTCACGCGAGTTGTATCTTCCGCTCTCCTTTGGTTGATTTTTTTTTCCGCGACAGAATCCTTCCGATGTGTTTTCCTATGCTAACCCTGTAAGGACCTTCTATTTTCTTGATGGAACTGCCAGTCTGATGGGTTTACCTATCAGCATGGACTCTCAAGAAAATAGAAGGCTACCTTGCCTTTATGTCGCGGAAGGATTCTAACTATTTCTTATGCGTGTTAGACGAGTGGTATCGGTTCAACGTTCGGTGGCGTATGCTGGAGTTGCGAAGCTTCCACGCGTCGGGAATTTTGACCGCGTACAAAATCGTTACGGTAGCTCTACCACTTGTCTCGTCGAGTCACTTTAACGTAGTTTAGAGACGGTTTTTTGTAATGTATGTGGGTTATGGGGTAAATTTCGTAAATCGACCGAAAGCACCCTTTCTTCGGCAGATTACCACGCACTCTCCTTTCCCGTTGAATGAGTCGACCACTGAAAAGGAAAGTATGTATCAAATAAATTTTTTTTTCTCTCTTTCGCTATATCTTGTCTATAGCTCGCCACTATCGGCCGTTAAATTATTTTTAAGCCTTTAGTCATATTATACTTAAGTCCTTAGTCATATTATATAATTACATTTTTCTTTCTTCGTTACTAAGACATAACACCCAACCAAAACCAGCAAGAACAAACATGGCAACGAAGCGGACCCCAGATAAGCGTTGGACCCGATCTAAAACGGTCCAACCAGCTAACTGTGGGATCTGCTTCGAAGACGTAGTGGAGGGCGTACACAGCGTGCGATTGGATTGTGGACATCTATTCCATCGTGCCTGTGTACAACAGCTCCTCCTCACGTCAGAGAGTTGCCCATTATGTCGGCGACCCATCGAGCGGTCTGCCCTAGACGTCCCCCTCGGAACGCCCCTACCAATGCGCGGAGCAGTGGCGAAAGGAGTTCCAGAGGCCGAACAGTCCCAACCACTTTTAGACCTGCAAGGAGCCGTCGGCGGTGAAGTTCCGGCTGCAAGTGTCGTGTCCGAGGTGACACCCATGCCTTCCGCCCACTCCATTGACACCCTCGTAGCGTTGATGAGGGATATGTCGGAGAGGATCGGCAACCTGGAGGGAAAGCTCCAGAATCTCCCTATGAGCCAACCACCCAGTCGCGTGAGAACTCCGCTTGGCTGGGAACCCAATCCCAGTGTGGCGATGCCCCCCTCCCGACAATTCGAGCAATGGGTCCCACCTCCAAGGAACTCGGGAATGGATCCCAGAGCTCCCGAATATAGACCACGACACAGTACCGGACCTCCGTTGGTACCTCCAGCCCCCGAGGCCGTTCAGTACAGCAGGTCAAACGAGGATGTGATTCCCCCCGGGAACGCACTGACACTTTTTCGAGACCCGACGCCTCGTATCATGGAGAGTTGGCGCCTGAACTTTACAGGGTTCAACGATATGATATCGGCGGACCGATTCCTTTTCCGGATTCAGGCGTTGGTATCCAGCACCCTGGGAGGTGATTCCTCGGCCTTCCTCCGGCATGCACATCTTTTGTTCAGCGGCGACGCTGCCGACTGGTACTGGAGCTTTAAAGAATCAACGCCACATCCCACTTGGCACTCTTTCAGTGCAGCCTTCCGCAATCGATTTGAGGATGGCTTCACTGAGAGAGAGCTAAGGGAGCAAATAAAGAAACGGAAACAAGGCGCTCACGAACCGTTCGACCAGTACTACACAAGTATAGTGAGATTGAGCACTCGCTTGCGAAATACCATGCCCGAGGACGAACTGGTAGAAATTATCAGAGAGAATATGCGCTGGGATCTCCAGAACAGCCTTCTACATTTTCCAATCAACACCATACTGGGACTGCGCCTTCATGCCCGTAGACGAGAACACTTGGATGAGCGGCGAGGTACCTTCCGTCCACAACCTCGCATAACGGGACCAACTCCCCGAAATCATCACACCGCGGAGTTGATGGCAGCTGACCACCTGCTTGCTGACCCAGTACCAGTACCGAGGAGCGGAGCACCACCGGAGTTTGAGGACCCAGCCTTGAATGATCGGCCCTCCCTTGAAGCAATTACAAGCCCGACGGTCTGTTGGAACTGCCGACAACCGGGACATCGGTTCTATGCATGTCCAGCGGAGCCAACGCTTTTCTGCTGCCGATGCAGGAAGGCCGACACATACGCACCTGACTGTGCAAATTGCAAAGGACGAAAAAACTTGCCACCGAGTGCCGCGACCACCCGTCGGCACTCCTAGAACCCGAACGAACCAATACTGACCCCATCACTAGCTATGACCCAGCTCCCGACATGACTCCCATTCTGCTGACTCGCACCGACAAACACAGTTCTCCCGAAGTTCCACAACCGACGCCATCCTTCGCCGAGGCCAACGCGCAGGGAAATGATAGCGAGACGAAAGTTCCTTGGCATGTAAAACCTTTTCATGTCAGGCTGCGGAATTACTTGGTTACTCGACAGCGCATCTTTCATGAGGAGTTGGCTACAAATGTCCCAACGCGAAGCAAGCGAGCCACGCGTCGGATGCGGAGCTTCTGGAGAAAAGTCAGGCAGTCGAGGAAAGTGTTGAAGGACATATACTTAGACGAATTATTGAGGGATGATGTTCGGCCATATGCGTCAGTACACCTCCTGCAAAAACGAGTGTCAGGCTTAGTCGATACGGGAGCCAGTGTGAATTGCATATCTGCCGAGTTTGCAGGGGAGGTACTGGCAAGGCACGCGGACCAAGTCCGTCATTTCACTTCCTGGTTAAGCACGGCGGACGGAACTCATCACTCTGTAGTGGGAAAAATTACGACGGATGTCACCTTTAAAGGAGTAACTAAACCCATGGAATTTTTCATCATACCTCAGTTAACCCAGAATCTTTACCTAGGAGTGGATTTCGTTCGAAAATTAAACTTGGCCTCGGCACTTTTTTCCAGTTCGACCCTGGAGTCCGTCACCACCGTTCCTGAACAATCTCAACCCACTAACTTATTACGACATACACTGGATGTAAACCAGCAACTGCGTCTTGACTCGGCTATATCGGCTTTTCCATCGCACGGGAAAGAAGGTCTCGGGCGGACTGCCCTGGTGTTCCACACTATAGATGTGGGGGATGCTAAACCCATAAAACAGAGACATTTCGCCATATCTCCGGCGAAGGAAAAATCGTTATATGCCGAAGTGGATCGAATGCTAGCATTAGGCGTAATCGAAGAATCACAGAGCGCGTGGGCTTCCCCAGTCACCTTAGTTGTCAAGCCGAACAAGGTCCGGTTATGCTTAGATGCCAGACGCTTGAACGCCGTCACAGTCAAGGACGCATACCCTCTACCGTTGATCGAAGGCATTTTGAGTCGGTTGCCTAAAGCCCATTTCATCACGAGCTTAGACCTCAAGGACGCCTTCTGGCAAATTCCTTTAGACCCCGGTTCAAAGGAGAAAACAGCCTTCACAGTCCCCGGTCGGCCCCTATACCAATTCGTGACCATGCCATTCGGATTGTGCAATGCCCCCCAAACAATGACGCACCTTATGGATAAGGTGATACCACCTCATTTGCGGCACCAAGTTTTCGTTTACTTGGACGATCTGTTGCTTATAACCGAGACCTTTGACGAACACATCGACCTGCTTCAGGAGGTGGCTCTACACATCCGGAGGGCAAGATTAACCATCAACATAAGGAAGAGTCAGTTCGTGATGACGGAGTGAAGTATTTAGGTCACATCATTGGGCATGGCCACATCAAGACCGATCCGGAAAAGACTCAAGCGATTGACGTTTTTCCATTACCCAAGACCACCAAACAATTACGCCGATTCTTAGGTTTATGCGGATGGTACCAGCGTTTTGTACGTGACTATGCCACCATTACCACTCCTTTGACCGACATGCTGCGTAAGGGACGTAAATTCGTCTGGGAAGAGCCCAGCTTGCGAGCCTTTGAAGAGCTAAAGAAGAATCTGACTACAGCCCCCGTACTGCACAGCCCGGACTTTGACAAACCGTTCTCAATCCATTGTGACGCGAGTCAACATGGGGTGGGAGCAGTCTTAGTCCAGGTTGCACAAGACGGCGAGGAGAGACCTATAGCCTTCATGTCTCACAAGCTGAACCCAGCCCAGCGAAATTACACGGTCTCCGAGCAGGAATGTCTAGCTGCGGTGTTGGCAGTGAAACGCTTCCGAGCCTATGTGGAGGGACACACCTTTGAAATCGTTACGGATCACGCTTCTCTGAAATGGCTAATGAGCCAGACTGATCTCAACGGCAGATTGGCCAGGTGGGCACTGAAACTACAGGCATTTGACTTCACAATTCGCCACCGAAAAGGAAGCCAGCATGTAGTCCCCGACACCTTATCCAGAATGTTCGCCCCCTGAAGGAGGCGAGTTGGTCCAAGAGGACGACAGCCCCCAATTGATCGATCTGGACCATCCTGCCTTCAAGTCAGCAACCTACACACAACTGATTCACACTATCCAGAATCAACTGTCCCAGCTTCCTGAACTGCGGTTGACGGATGGATTTATTTATAAGCGGATGGGACACGCCTCCGGAGACCCCATACAAGAAGAAGAACAGTGGAAGTTATGGGTGCCCGAAGAATTAACCGCTGATCTTATCAGACGGGCCCATGACCACCCGTCAAGTGCGCACGGCGGCTACGGTCGTACAATTAGGCGGTTGAAAACCTGTTTCTTTTGGCCTAAGATGGCACAACAGATAAAAGCGTACGTAGCCTCTTGTGAGCTATGCAAGTGCACTAAAGCGCCCAACACCATTCTTCGGCCACCCATGGGTAAGGTTGAGGTCCCCGAACGCGTGTTCCAGCGCTTGTACATTGATCTTATCGGTCCTTACCCTCGATCTGCTTCTGGTCACACGGGAGCTGTCGTGGTCCTGGACCAGCTCTCTAAATTTCCTATCATAGAACCACTACGTGACATGCACACTGGACCTATAATCAGCTTCTTGGAGACCCGAGTCTTTCACATGTTTGGAGTTCCGGAGAAACTTGTCTCCGACAATGGGGTCCAGTTCACCTCCAGCAAGTTCCGAGACCTAATGTCCAAATACGGCATCATCCACCAGCGAACTGCCGTCTATTCACCACAAGCCAACGCATCCGAACGACTGAATCGTACACTCATAGCGGCCATCCGCGCCTATGTCCACCCGAATCAGAAGGACTGGGATCGCAAATTGTCCGCCATCAGTAGTGCGCTGCGCTCGTCGTACCACGCCACCACCGGCATTTCGTCGTATTTCGCATTGTTCGGTCAGTACATGATCTGTCATGGGAGCGCTTACCGGCTATTGCGGCAACTGAAATCGCTAGAGGACCCAATCGTGGTTCTGGAACCGCACGAAAAGCTCCAACTTCTGCGAGAGCAACTGCGGGAGAAGATTGAAGAAAGTCGACGGATGGGAGAGGAGCGGTACAACTTGCGATCTCATCCTTCTGGCTTTAAGGCAGGCGACGAGATATACCGTCGAAACTTCCGGCAGAGCGATGCCACCCGACATTACAATGCCAAACTAGACAAGAAATTCGTGAAATGTCGAGTCCTACAAGTAATAAGCCCCACCCGATACCTCATCGCGGACATGACTGGTAAAACCCTGGGAATTTACCACGCAAAAGACCTTAGACGATGAAGTACAACTATTTCACACGAAAAACCTTGGCTTACCCCAATCTTTGCCTAGACGAAGACCTCCGAATAACACCTGACTCCCTACTATATAGTCACTGTCGAGTCTTCACGAACATGGTTGTAGCCTATTCCTCGAAACCGACCTTCGACCCGCCACGACCCTAACCAAGACCTTTTACATAGGAGGCGGGATCGTAATTACTTCGATTTTGGGGGGGGGGGAATGTGTAATGTGACGCCTACGCCCGGGAATCGAAGTGATTCCGATCCCGAACCCTTGCAACCGGCCAGATGGGTATGTCCTCGAAGTGCCAGCGGACTTCATCTGTCGTGCGGATATCGTTGCGCAGAAAATATTTCTTTTCTGTCCAAATATTTAGATCTGTGGATATGAATATTCGAAATATAAAATTAATCCAAACCCCGACACATTTCGAGACATATCCATCTGGAAATGCCCCTCCACCGTGGCCATCGAAAAACTATGCCACTGGCGACAGATGGAGAGGCACATTGCCGCCATGTGGCGTGCCATTCCACACACATCTGTTTTGTCGGATGTTGTCAGATTGACAGTCCGACGGAACGTGGAATAGAAAACACGCGGGAGGAAAGTGCTATATCTGTATTTTTCGTTATCCCCCCGTAATCTTGGTGTTCTGGAGGAAGGCCGAAAATATTAACTAACAGCGGTGGAAAAATAAACGCGTCACTCTGTAGCGGGGGATCAATATCATGGTTTGCGTCAACCATTATGGTAAGTTATCGACGATGAAATCAGTTATCTGAATGCGACATTTACAGCTACAATCCTGATTTGAATTCAGATCCATACGGAGAGCCAGGATGCTTCTGGGCGTTCAATTATTTCTTCTACAACAAGAAGTTGAAACGCATTGTGTTCTTCACTTGTCGTGCAGTCAACTCATTATATAGTGGAGACTCTGGAATATCGTCAGACATGTCCATGGAAGAAGATACTTGCTGCTTTTAAGACAGGAATAATGCCAGGCCAAATTAGTTCCAGCTGATACACCCAAAAAAAAAAGAACGCCAAAGAGAACTCGTGGTTCAATGTCACTTGAATCGAATAGTCCATCAACAACCCCACCGCCTACATCGAACAACAAGCGCCGAAGAATTTAAAATTCGTCTAATGCGGTAATGTACACATCCAGAAGCACTATGCTAAAATTTTAATCAGGAAAAAAATGGTACGTGAGATGATAAATCCGTAGAACTGTTAAACATGATAAACCAAATTCAATTATATAATAGCACAAATTAATCTAATATATAAAGGGGAATAACATTGTAGTGTTATATGTAAGTTTCGAATCTTCGGAAAATATTTCAAGGTTAGATATGTACACACATATTCTTATATCATATTAGATAAAATCGAACACTTGGGGAGAGTCAAATCCAATTTACTATATACTTTGGTAATGTTTTGAACATTCTATTGTCAAAATATTTCAAAAATAATTTATGTTTACGCAAACAGAAGGTTTAATCCGATGAGTACAATAAATGTACTCTTAATATCAATTAAAGTTTAAAGCACGGGAAAACTTTTAGTATTTTCGCTATATTTGCGTGTTTCTAGAACCATATTCAATTCGACAATTATATTCAGATAGCAAGATAGATTGGTGCCGGCAATTCAAATCATAAATAATCCAGTTTTCGAACTATATTTTCTTTTGAATAGTATGTTTAATTATGTAAAGGCCGGTGAAAGCTGCGATGTGAGAATTTACGTCGATAAACGTACGCGATGCAGGCAAAATTTCTGCTGCCGTATTCTTAACTAATTTTCAATTTGTAGTCTTAAGTCAATGTATTCTCCCTAAACCTAACACGGTTTTAGTGATAGTTGTTAAAAAAGTGATGAATGTGTACTTACACAGAGTAAGTAGGGTAACATTTAGGACAGTACGAGAATAAGAGTACTTGTGATTGATTATTGAATATCAGAGATGGAACAGGATAGGAATAGATGAGGAAGGTTAGGAATTATCGAACGAAGTATTTTAACTCATAAAAACGATTGGTGTTCATGGTTGGCTATGAGGCATTTAAAGGGGAAAATGATAGCAGTTTTAACGGCAAAATGAATAGTAATGGAACCCAAATATAAAACCTACATTTTAACATTTAAATACCATATACGGATATATCAATCGAAATTCAATTTTATCGTGGGGATTTTTTTTTAGAGTTAGTTTTCATTTTAAATTAGACTTATAGAATTGCAATTCTAATTTAGATCGCAGAAGAAGAATTACTATTCAAGTTGGGGATTGTAGCATGTGGGCCTGATTGAAAAATGCATCTCATGCCATCCAATACTCTCCAAGGGCCTCTGCTTTTATAGTACGTAAGATTTAGAAAGCAGCAGAAAAGATGCCCCTGTTTGTGTTTTGAATATAAATTCTTTCCTACGTCAAATATGTATTTCCTAAAAAAAAAATCATCATGCATATATTTACGGATCATTTCGTGTCTGAGGTCACAATTCATTAATAATAAAAAAATAACTATTCGGGCACTAACAGTATCTTGGTACACTCGGTTTGATAGGGCAGTGTCGTATTTTGCGTTTGACTCTCAGCAAAGTCAGCGATGCTTTACTGCATGCGAGAACTATTTAATTGACTGGACTTTATTTTTAACAATTCATAACATAGATATTTCTTTTAAATTTAATTTTTTTTATATTTCTTTTTAACAATTCATAACATAGATATTTCTTTTAAATTTAATTTTTTATATATTTCTTTTTAACAATTCATAACATAGATATTTCTTTTAAATTTAATTTTTTATATAAATGTTTATCCCTTATTTTAATTAATTGTGTGGATTAATTTGACTTTGTATTTGATTTGATTTGCGTTTTGAAATTACAAAATCACATTAAAGGGATCAAACCCATGTTGTAATGATATAAATGGAAAAATACGAAAATCAGTAGTTGAAGATGAGATTATTATTTGATAATGCATTTGGTTAGAGCAATAAATTGAATTGTTAAATAATTAACGACTTTCCTTTCCAGTAGTTCTTTCTGTTTCAGCAGGAGGGTGAGTGCATGGTAGGTATGCCGTCGCGAGGGTAGGGTTTCGACAAATCCGCTGAGGTCGGTTTCGCGTCGCGCGCGGTACGCGGTACCTTTGATTGTTTCGTCATTTCATTAGAGTAGTTTTCGTCGGTTTGATTTCGAGTAGCATATTTTTCGGTACCGCGTCGGTGATTCGGGAACGCGCCTATGGGATTTTGTAGCGTTTTTGATTTGAGATCTGTGGAGAGATCACATCCAGAATTAACGTAACGTAGGTTTCCCGTTCTGGATGAGTAATTGTTGACGCGTTTGGAAAACGGGCATATTCAGGTGGCTGAAATATTGTAATTGAGCGTAACCCAGTCGGAGACCCGCGACCGAAATCCTCTCCGAACTAGCTGGCCGACAAGCAGTCACCGCGTGAATGGGTTACGGTGTACGGATTGGTTGATCTGTTGGTACCATCCGTTGGTACTACTCAGACTTAACGTCTAGAACCGATGAGAGGTCGGTTCCGCGTTCGGACTTGAAAGGTATAAAATCATTACACCTCCTCTTTTGGGCAAAACCGACAATCGGGGGACCGCGCCTTACCAATCTTGTGCAGGTAAGACTGAAAACACCAATGCCCGCTCAAAAGCTGGGTCAGATAGAAGTCAGTCTCACCATGTCTTCGATTTAGCCACAGTCTCACATCTGGGATGAGGCGCGCAGTCCACCTTCCACTCGTGCGATTGACCCAAGACTGCTGCCAATCGTTGAGCGAGTGCTATCTCTCCTCGCAGACAACCATCTCCCTCGCATCCTCGTTTCGGCGCAGGTAAATAGCGCGGCGCTCTCTAGCAAGGAGGGCGACAGGTATCACGCCTGCAATCGCTCTCACCGCCGAGTCGGAGACTGTTGGATACGAAGATGCAATTCTCAGTGCTCCTCTTCTCTGTACCTGTGCCAATCGTTTTCGGTATACCTCATTGCTGAGAGTGTCGCCCCATGCCTCTGCTCCGTAAAGTAGCACTGACCCTACAGCACTCATCAAGAGGCGTCTTCTTGATGGGCTTGGTCCCCCTACGTTGGCCATAAGTCGACTCAGGGCCGATATTCCCGAAGCAGCCTTCTCAGCCGTTGCCCTGATATGCTTAGAGAAACTCATCTTCGAGTCAATCAGTAGCACCAGGTGCTTCACCGCTGGCTTCGATTCAATTTGTATGTCTCCAATACTGATCATTCTTACCCTAGGGATTCTCTTTTTTGTCAAGATTTTTCCAATGCTAAACTAAACCCAGTCCCTCACTCAGCGCGTTAGCATACCTGATCTAAGTTCCGCTTATTCAATGGTGCGTCCGGCGACCAGAGCCGCAACATCATTCGCATAGCCGAGCAAGCGTGACCCATCTGGCATTTCCAGTCCAGTAGCCCGTCGTAAGACACGTTCCACAGGTCCGGACCAAGGATAGATCCCTGGGCAGTACCCGATGTAATTTCCATCCTTCGTTGGCCCTGTGTCATATCGTAAAGTAGGCTTCGGTCCTTCATATATTCCTCAAAAGCCGCATTAATTCTGGAACTTGAAAAGTTTTCCAGTGTATCTAGAATAACCACCCATCTAGCGGAGTTGAAGGCATTCCTGACGTCGAGTGTCACCAACAGGACGATCCGTCGCTTGGTGCGACTATATGCCTCTGCCTTTTGGACCGCGTTCACCACCTCTGCAATCGCATAAATGGTTGAACGTCCTGCTCTAAAGCCGTACTGCCGAGGAGATAGGTCCCCAGTAGCACGAATCGCGTCAGTGAGTCTTCCCTTGATGAGTTTCTCTAGCACTTTCCCAGCCGTGTCTAGCATGCATAACAGGCGGTATCCAGACGGCGATTCAGGATTTCCCTTCTCCTTGCTGATCAGCATGAGCCTCGCCACCTTCCATCGTACCGGAAAAACTCTGTCCCGTAGGCAAGCGTTGAATATGCTGAGCAGCAAGTCAGGAGAATGGTGATAGACGAGCCGCAACACCTCAGCCGGAACACCATCTGGACCTGGAGCCTTCCTCGCTTTCAATGAGGGGACTGCCTCCTCCAGTTCCAGCTCTGTGAAGAGTGGACACTTGACTTCTGTTTCACCATGGACAGCGTCAACACGGACGGGATGGGCGGGGAAGAGTCCCCGCACGATCGCATCCATCTTTTCCACGTCATGTATACAAGGCTTCCGTAGGGCACCAAGCAGTACCAATTTCATCAGAATACCATAATGTAGGACTTTTATTATGGTGTTGCTCATTCAGCAGCAAGAAGTTTGCTTTCATGTCCCTCGCAAACTGCTCAAGCAGATTTTGGGTGGTTGAACTGCGGTGGAGGTTTAGTTGCAGGATGCGGGTCATTGGAGTTCTGATTTTGCCTTGGCTAGGGCTTCCTGGAACACCCGGCATTTTCCTGATCCCAAGACGTGTCCAAAATCAGGTTTTGGATCAGCATCCTTGCAAAGAATAAAGTGTGCCTCCCTCGTACACTCTTTTCTTTTATGTCCTATTTCAACGCATTTGTAACATAGGGAACTCCTATCGGGTCCTTTGCATACTTGTGTGGTGTGACTATAACCAATCAATTGAAACATTGAAGAGGCGTTGCTCTTTGCCGTATCATACAGACAACCCACCCAATTCGTATCTTGCCCTTGTTCGGGAATTGTTCGGCGTCCTTTTCGGTCAAGTCAACTATGGCCACGCGTTGACCCTTGTTGTTTTCTGGTGTCAGTCTCGCTTTGATCCTTCCCACGCTAGGGAACTTTCTTTTGATGGCCTCTTCTACCTCGGGCAGATCCGTGATGCAGTCAATGTCTCTTATTTCGATCGTTGCCATCGGTTCAAGCGAGGCTATAGCTGCGCTTTTGCTGAGGACTTTTCTTACTGCGTCGCAAAACGCTTCCTTATTGCCGGCCTCTGCTCCGAAATCGACCAGTATGTGGCCCGACCGCGTTGGTCGTAATACTTTAATGGTAGTATTGTTATTCGGGCCTGACATTTCCCCTGATGTCCCGCAGTACCTCCGCGTAGGATTGGCCATCTTGGGGCTTTACGAGCAGTGCCTGCTGCCGGGGTCATTGTCGGGGCTTCTGCCTCTCCTGTTTTGCATCAGGTCCTTTTTCTGAATGGGCGTCCGTGCGAAACTTACTTTCTCGCACTTTTTGAAGGAGTTTCTTTGCGGCATTCTTCGCTCCTTTTGTAAGCACTATCTGGAACCCGTGATATGGTGCTCCATGCCCATCAAGTGCCTCTTCCTTCCTTCTTTCATCCCAATCTCCTTCGACTGGGTTAGGCGCCATTCTTTTATTGACTTTTAAAGGTGGAGCTACCTGAATGTCCCCATTAGATTTCACCCCAAGTGCCTTTTTAGCCTTCTGTTCATCTTCGGCCGTTAACCAGCTCCTCCGATAGTGCCCTATGCGATCTAGGAGCTTTTAGTTCAAGAGCCCACCTTTGCTGCTTTGCTGATTTTTGGGGAGTCGCATGCAGATTGTATTCTTTTCAGAACATCTCCCACTTTTCGGAATAGCCTTTCTTCTTCGTATCGCCGCCATGTCCAAGATTTGCTTTCCCCTTGGGTCGGATTGTGGCATACCCCATTCAATGGCTCTAGCGTTGAAGTCTCCCCCGACCGGCATGTGGCCCTCTGTGTTCGAGACAGCGTCCTCCAGGGCATCGAGTTTGGTTCGAAAAGATCGCATTGCCTCGTTAGGCGTCAGATAAACACTGAAATATGTTATCCCTGAACACCGCACCCACACAAAACCATCCCCGCGTCCATGGCCCTGCATCTGAAGGCGGGCGCTGTCTCGAACCCAGATGGCCGAGGTACTAGATTTGTCAGGGTACCACGCTTGCGAGTCCTTGTTATGATGTTGCTCGCTCAGCAACAGGAGGTCAGCTTTCTTATCCCTCGCAAACTGCTCAAGTAGGTCCTGGGCGTTTGTGCTTCGGTGTAAATTGACCTGCAGGATACAGATCATTTGAGTATCGATTTGGCTTTAGTTAGGGCCTCCTTGAAAACCCAGCATCTCCCTGTCCCCGGCTCATGTTTGAGGTCACCGGGTGCTAGCTTAGCATCCTTGCAAAGAATGCATTTTGCCTCGTTCGTGCACTCCTTCCTTTTGTGCCCCGTTTCACCACATTTGTAGCACAGAGATCTCCTGTCGGGTCCCCTACAGCCATACGCGGTGTGTCCGTATTTGAAGCATCTGAAGCAGCGGATAGTGATCGCTCTTCTCCGTATCCTGCAGATAACCCAACCTATCTTAATTTTGCCCTTCGCCAGGATTTGCTGGGCGTCTTTATCAGCTAGTTCGACAATAGCCATGCGTTGTCCCCTTGTGTTTTCACGTGTCAATCTTGCCTTGACTTCACTTAAGCTGGGGAACTCCCTCCTGATGGCATCCTCTACTTCAGCTTTGTCCGTGACGCAGTCGAGGTCCCTGATTTCCAGGGTGGCCATTGGTTCGAGCGAACCAACCGTTGCCGCATCTCCAAGAACCTTTTGAACCGCGTCACGGAATGCATCTTTGTTTGTGGCCTCTGGCCCGAATTCCACCAGCAGGCCACCGGTGCGGGTTGGTCGAACTGCTTTGATGGCAGTTTTGGTGTCGTCTGGCTTGACCGCTCCTTTAATTTCACGGAGGACATCTGCGTAGGTTCGGCCCTTAGTGGGTTTAATAAGCAGTGCCTCTCGCAAGGGTTTGCGCCGCGGTTCGCTTTTTGTTTTCTGCAGTATATCGGGGGGCTCTTTGTTCTTTTCGTGGTTAAGCTCTTTGTCTGTTTTTTCTAGGAGTAGCTTTTTGGCCGCTTTTTTCGCTACCTTGTTTCGCACCACATGAAACTCCTCCCCTGGAGTGTCAACTTCGTTTATGGTCTCGTCCTTCCTCCTTTTCTCACGGTCGCCTTCAACTGGGCTACCGGCCATTCTTTTGCTGCTGCTAGGACCCACTGATGCTTCAAAGGAGAGCGTGTCTTTTTGGTGCTTTTCGGTTGCAAGCCACCTCCGCCTGTAGTGCGTTATGCGGTCAAAAAGCTCCTCCAGTTCAAGAATGCCATTCTTGACACTCTTGCCTATGTTTTTCTGCACTTCGCAGGCAGCCCTCAATTGTTTGACGATAGTCCCCGCTTTCCGAGTAAGCCGCTCCTCTTCAGCGCGGTCAAGGGCGATTGTGTTATTTGGCGACACCTCATGGGAGAGGCCCCCGTTTCCTAGCCCTTTTGTTTCTATCGCTTGGGTCGCGTTTGAAGTGGCGTCGGCCAACGGCAAAACTTCTCCCTCCCCCAGTCTTACACTAGCCTCTGTTGGTGTCGCAGCTTGATCCGGATTGTGTACGTTTTGCACTGGACGCTCCGGGGTGCGCATAGTCCTTCTACTGCGCCCAAAGGCCGCAATGATGCCAGGTTGCACAACGCACTCTGCCTTCTTTCGTTCGTTAGTCCGTCTGTGGTCTGTCTCCGATGATTTAACCTGTGATGTTGACTTTGACAGTGTTTCTGGGGTTTGCTGCCTCTCCCCGCGATCGGTGACTTGCTTTATCGGTGTTCTTGCCAATAGCGGTTTTTGCCCGAAAGGGTTCTCCGTGCTAGCGTCCTGTTTGCTTGTAGTTATATCTGTTACAGAAGCCAAGTTCACTACTTCTATAACATTGCAGTCGCTGGATGACGACGGCCGGGAGCCTGCTCGCTCACTACCCTCTGCCGCCGGTACTGGGGATCCGACCCCCTGCACCGTAATTTGGTTCCCGTTGTGGACCTGCATGATTTGGTTTTCTGTCTGGGTTTCCGTTCCCATAGCATTTTACCTACTGCCAGGATATATGGATAATTGATGACGCCATATATTTCGTCATGTCACAGTGAAGATCATTGACACTCAGGTATTTGTCCTGAGACTCTCCCTTCACTGCCAACCATTGTCCGCGGCTGCTTATTGGTTATTCGCAGCGAACCTTTCGAGAAAGGTCTTCCCCTATCCGCAACCCTGGGGACGCGTTTGGTTCCCCGGTCTGAGGGCATTATCGATAAATCGATAACCAATGGTCTGCTGCCTTGGCGAGCAAGGATGTTGGTGCTCGCCGAGATTGGCCTTGTCTGAGGATGCGTGTATGCGCTAGCAGGCTAGCATGATGTTGTCGTGGGGCGGGTGCTTTTCCCCAGCACAAGGGCTCACTACGAAAGAATTCCGCATTCTCGAGCCAAGAGCATTTACGTCTGGAGACAACATCACTGATCTCAAGCAGAATGCACTGATGATCACTGGCTGACTAGTCCTCGGATACTCTCCAATTGTGTATGCTCCGTACTGAGGACTCCGAGGTGAATGTCATGTCCAGTATGGTTCCTTCACAGCTTATATGGCAGAAAGTTTGCGTATTTCCAGTGTTTAATACGAGAGGTTCCATCCTGGCCACCATTTCTAGGATTCTTTTTGCCCGGGGATCTGTTTGAGGCATGCCCATTCGATTGCTTTAGCGTTGAAGTCTCAACCAACGGGCACGTTCCCGATTGCGTTCGAAAAATGGCCCCCCAAAGTATTCAGCTTGGCTTAGAAAGATGATATCGATTCGTTCAGCGTTAGCTACACAACAAAAAAGGTGGTCTCTGAACACCGAACAGACACGAGACCATCCCCCTGTTCACAGCTCTCTGCCTGGAATTACCTATTCCGAACCCAGATGGCGGCAGTGCCAGTTTATGATGCCAAACTTTTATCATGGTGCTGCTCACTCAACAGCATAAATTCACCTTTCATGTCCCTTGCAAACTGCTCAAGCAGATTTTGGTCGGTTGAACTGCGGTGTAGATTTTTTTGCAGGATACGGGTCATCGCAGTTCTGAGGTCTCCTCCGCGAGAGCTTCCTGGAAAATTCGATATTTCTATGATCCCAAGACATGCCCAATATCTGGTTCTGGATCAATATCCTTGCAAAAAGTACAGTGTGCCTCCTTTGAACACTCTTTTCTTTAGTGTTGCATTTCACCGCATTTGTAACATAGGGAATTACTACCGGGTCATTTGCATACTTGTGCGGTGTGGCCATATCCAAGACATTTGAAACATTGAAGAGGCGCTGCACTTCGCCGTATCCTGCAGATAACCCACCCTATTCTTATTATGCCCTCATTCAGAAATTGTCCGGCGTCCTTTTCGGCCAAGTCAATGATGGTCATGCGTTGTCCCCTATAGTTTTCTGGTGGCAGCCACGCTGTCACCCTGCCCACGCTTGGGAACTCCCTTTTGATAGCCTCTTCTATCTCGGCCAAGTCTCTAATTTAATTCGTTGCCATTGGCTTGAACGGGGCAATATTTGCGAGTTTGCCGAGGACTTTCTTTGTTGCGCCAAAAGCTGTTTCTTTCTTGTTGGTATCTGCTCCGAATTCGCCCAGTATGTTGCCCAACCACGTTAGTTGTACCTCTTTAATCGCAGTGTTTGTATCTTTGGGCCTTATATTTGCCTTGATATTCCGCAAAACTTCTTTTACGAGTAGTGCCTGTTCCCGGGGTCTTCTTTTTCTCCTTTTTCATCTTAGGTCTTTTTTCGTGTTAGGCATCTGTGCGAACTTTATTTTCTGGCAATTTTTGAAGGAGCTTCTTTGTAGCTTTCTTCGCTTCTTTAATCAGCCCTATCTGGAAACCCTGATCTGGCGTTCCACGTCCATCAAATGTCTCTTCCTTCCTCCCGATCTCCCAATCTCCTTCACTGATTTTCGTCGAGTCGCATGTAGATTGTATCCTTTTTAGAATATCTGCTGCTTTTAGGATTAGCCTTTCCTCTTCATTTCGCTGGGTGGCAACTGTACACCTTTCTTGGGAGAGGTTACCGGCTTCCGTTTCCGAGCACAATACTTCCGTGACATTTTCGGTGGTGGCGATGAAATCACACAACTTCTCTTTATTTGTCTAGTCACGCCCTTCTTTTCCTGCCGTAATCTCTTTGTGAACTTCAGGATAGTAAGTTATTATTGTGGTATTTACGACATTTGCTTCGTTTACTTCGGTAGCGATTGCAGCAGCAGCCATCGAATACAGCAGTACTACTCAAATTCATCGAACCTTATAGGGGCAAGTACTCAGGGCCAAACCAGCGCTAATCAACAGTCCATCGCAACTAAACCTAGACCGCCAACACCCAATGGTGCGCACTTTGCACCACTCCGAGGCCCACCCAGGTTGTACTGGGCCGGAGACGGTATGATATGTAGTTGAATTGGAGCCGTTCACGCACGAGTCTTGCCTCAGTGCTACCATGCAAAGCAACCCCAAGCATCAATTCCCGTTCGTTGTATAAAGCGAAGTCCAGATTCAGCCAGGGTCGTTACCTATCATCCCAGGAGGGAACGTCACGGCACCCGCTATATCTTTCGGTCCATGAGGGCGGCGCTCCCCAAAGAATTCTAGCTTCCAAGAGTGCTCCTGTCGGCCCTCACTCCCCCTTCGGGTACATTACAAGGTATTGCCATCAAACGTTATGTGAAAGTGCTTAGAGAAGTTAATTTAAAATTGGAAATAATTAAATGAAGGTTGATTTCAATGGTCTTTAAGATTCAATAAGTAACTTTGTATTAATGCTGAAGAAATTTAAAGAGTTCAGCATATAGTGAATAAGAAAATATTAATTATGAAGTATGTTAAAGAATTTAATGTATTAGTGAGCTGGCAATATTTTGATGGAGCTAATTGTGCTGTTTTCGATGTTGATGTAAATTGAGACAAACTTGATGACTTTGTGGATGCTAACAGAAGTCGATCATTATAGTTTTTCGATACTCGTTCCTTAATTAAGATGGAAATTAGGATGAGGATAAACGCCACAATATCAAACTCTTGCTGAACGTGCTGAAAAGTTCAGGATCGCTACATGTATCTAGGCAAACGCTTTTTAAAGTGTCATGATCATGATCACATTCCTCGTAACCATTTTGCGAAAAATTTCCCAAATGCGAACTATCGTCTTTGAATTCCCAACAAAAGCTATTATATTGAAATATTAGGACAATTCAACATCATTTGAGGGAAACTTAGGATAGTAGTAATCTATCCCATGGAAGAATTCTTGATAGAACATGTGTAATAATCTAAGAACTATGGCTCTAAAAGCAGCGCTGACACAGGCACACAGCACGAACGCAATTTAATAATGATTCAGTCGATTCAGTCACCTTCCCCATCGCAACACTCGTTTTTTTCTTTTTTCGCAGGAAAAATAAGTGGAAAAATTTCTTTTGTACTTAACACCCGGGAAACAAAATTCTAAAAATGTTTAAAAATTTCTAATGTGTAGTATCTTATTACAATATCTTTTGAAGATAATTTAACGAATTGCGGTGTAACGCGGTACACAAAGGCTTAGAACGAAACGGTTAACCCTTTTAATTATATGAACGCTAAAATCATTGGATCATTTAATCTTTTAAATTATATGAACGCTAAAATCATTGTATCATTTAATCCTTAAATTATATGAACAATAAAATCATTGTATCATTTAAACCCCACAAAATTTGTCAAATTTTACCCATTCCAACCATAATACTAATTAAAAATTGTTTTGTTTGTCGGTAATTAACGCATGCCTGTCTTATTCTTTCGATTTATTTCCCTCTTAATTACGCCTAATAATTATAAACATAAATTGCTTTCAATTGATAATTTAAGCGAATCTACAAGGGACGACTTAAAATTTAAAAAAAAGAAACCGAAACGAGTGTGCATTATCACCACCGCATGTTCACCCATAGATGGCATTATTCAACGAAACTTTTGCTGTTTCGTTGCTCGTCGGCTCGGCCCCGCCATGTTAGTTCGCAGTTGCATAAGATCCTCGTGAGAGGAAGGCGAGTGGTTGATAAAAAATACGCGTGGTGGCCATTTTAGTGTAGTGAACATAGTACAGTAGTGGAGGAAACCTATTAAAACCACAACAAAATCGTGGTGGATGTAAGTAAAATCTGATTTGATCTTTTCTAGTATTAGCCCTATATACATAACATTTTATATATTTTCGCGGAGTCTGCGACTCAGATCAGGAGCTTGGCAATCGTTTAGCGTGCAACACGTGCAGTCTGAGAAATTAGATTTTATTGTGTTTTCATTGAAGATTCATCAATAAATTTTGATAAAATATGCCTGTAACGTCAGAAACTGATTCTGAAATGAGTCAAGACCGATATGAAAATGAATCTGATGATTCCGACGCAAGTGAGCAAGATGAAGATGATAGCGATGAAGAGGAAGCCTCGGACGATATGGATGAGAGTTCTTTTTTAGATCGCGAAGCCGAAGAGGCTTATTCTGATGAAGATGAAAATGAGTGGTTTTAGTGAGGTTAAGTGTCTATGGTTCTGTTGACGCGGGCTAGTTTGCGAGTTTTGTGTCGTGAAAGAAAAAGAAAAATAGCGGTTGCTAGCAAGAATATGAATCTCGATTTGTTCTATAAAATGTTTAAAGCGGAATATGATACTTCAGTGCGTAATATTGAAATGTGCAAGGAAAAGGCGGACCCTCTATACGAACATGTTCGGCGACAGTGGGAATCAACAACTGACATGCAAACTTGTCTTGAAAATTATGACAAAGTTTAATGGATTTAGTGCATATGTCGGACAAATCACGCAAATTTAATATACAACTGGAGTTGGAATCGTTTCAAAAACTGAAAGAACAATCCCAGGAAGAAAAGTTACATATCCATCTCCAAAATGCTTGAAATATAATATTGGATATGAATCTGAATGCGTGATCACTTATATAAAAGATGCGAAAAAACAAACTGTTTTATGTAACTGAAACGGGAGAAAACAGCAGCACTGAGCAAATAGTGAGAAAAATGCAATCATATCTCCAAGATAATCCAAGAGAGTATGAATTGACACCTAAGAATGGGGAAGTAGTTGGTCTTCACTTAGGAGGTTACATGTTCCGCGCTGTCAAAGAGAATGGAAATTCTGATAAATTCTCCAACTTCAAGGCGTACCTAATAGATGTTGGTGAAATTGTAACAATCAACGAATCTATGCAGATGTATGTTTTACCAATTGCCTATCAAGAGCTACTCGCACAAGCAGTTCTTTGCAAATTAGAACAACTGAACATATACGATGTCAATCCTAGTGATTATCTTAATCAAAGCCTTTACGTAAAATACCGATTTCAAATAACGGATAAGGACAGGACAATGTTGTTTGTAAATTTGTACGCAGATACAAACCCATTTAGAAATAAAATGATGAGCGATAGAGACAATTCAGTGAAACAAGATAAACCAGTACCAGAATTAACCAATCCTTTTAAAAGGTATTTATGTTTGAAAACAAAAATTGATCGTTGTCAAATTGATTTTTCAGACATTAACAGAAGACAATCTGTTTCGAATGTTTCCATTGAAAATAGTGTAATAATTAATGATGCTTCTTTATTTAATGATGCAAGGAGCAGCAGTCATGGCAGTGAATATCAGGGATCTTTAAAGTCTAACAATTCTGATAATGGCACTGCAATGAATGGTTTTGGTTGTAACAGAAACAATGAACTTGTTAAAACAGTGAATTTTAATGATAGGAATTACATGACTCGGGTGTTAAACGAAACTATGAAAAATCACAAGTTAATAAATGCTCCTATAGAGTACAAAACCCCTCTAAACGGTGTGAGCAATTTAACGGAAGACCAACGAAAGATATTGTACGAAGAGCCGCTCAATACTTCAAACGCAATGAAAGCTGTCATGGGATACGAGCCAAAAGATGATAAAAGAATATGCAGTTTTTACAATCCAGCAACGAAATCGGTTGTAAGGGAGCCAAATGTAGAATGGAGCATGTTGAAAAATTAAAGAAGGTTGGACTAGAGATCAAGCAACAACTATTGTTGACATTGCCAATCAAATTGTTTACTCGCGAGTCGGGGAGCAGATAACAATAATTCCAAGACATTAATAATTGTCGAAAACTTTTTTTGGTCAAGTAGTTAAACTCGAAACACGTTTATGAACCAACGTTACAAGAATTAATATATAAAATGAATTCTCCCGAAAAGACGCAGCTTTATCGACCATTGAAGACAATGCCAGTTCTTTTGAGCTGGTGATACCCAAATACACGGACGGATATATCGTGCAAAAAAAAAAAAAAAAAAAAAAATTTAAATGTTATGGACGACGATACCGTCAAGGTATTTTATGTTGATTATGGGAATTCTCGTGTTGTATCCATTAACGATGTACGTATGTGGGACCGACAATTTGAATTTCTACCATTCTAAGCGATTTGCTGCAAAATAGCTGGTATAGCAGAAAAGCGCAACAAATCGTTAGAAGCAGCGGAACAACTGCGCAAAATGATTCTTTACTTAGCAATTAAAGCTCAGGTTTTAAACAATATTGGCCAGTTGGATTTACAGCTGTGGGATGTTTATAACAATGATGTTGCTGAAGAATTGATTTTTTTTTTTTGACTCACGTTATGTATGTAGGGTTGATATTGGAAGGGATTAAATCAGAAATTTGAATCCATATCGTGTTTGTGGTGGAATATAATATATTTGTGGGAAAAAGTGCTTTGCTACCTTAAGTTCAATATGCCGTTATTTCAGGGCTGTTGGCAGATAGTTAACTCCTACCATCCTGTTGATACACAGCGAAAAAACTTCACAGAAAAAAAATAAGAAAAAAAAAAAAACTATAGCAGCTGCCAATATCGCCATGAGCCATCAGCATTAGGCCACCACGTGATGTGCAACAGGTGGTTGGAAGGCCGATGTGAAGTTTTTCATTGGAAGGAGTGGCACATGTTGATTGGGAAACGGCGGGACCCTACTTCCTGTTTCTGGGAAAACACACCGTTTGGATGCAAAAAGGCGCATTGTGTATTCAAACATAGTTCAACGAAGAGTGATAAATCCACTGAAAAGTTAGATCCAGAAGAATTAGTCAAATCACTCAATCCATATAGTGACCAACGGATTGCATATAAAGGAGCTGATAACTTATCTAGAGAGACTAACAATTCGTGGAATGAAACAATCGAAAGTTTAAACGCTGAGGAAGTCGATAAACTTGTGAATAAAATTGAGACTCAAGACGCCACTGAAAGCGAAATATTAAACCTTAAAAGCAGTAGAATAACTAGCAACGAGCATTACCACGTTCGGAGACCATGCGGTTGTGATATTCAAGGAAGTCTATATGTATTTACACTTTGATAGCTGAATTTTTATACGATTTTATACACCCTTAGGATCTATTTTATGTCTTAATACTCGTGTGTTAATATTTGATGTATGAACGCGATTCTTCACTACCAAAAATTCCAGGACTTGCTTACCTCCACATCGTCAGCGAGCGCTCGTCGTCGAGGGAAAGGTACTGTAAGTAACCTCTTAACATGTTTTATTAAATATTTATTGAATTTTTTTAAAAAAATATTTATTGAATTTTTGGGAAAAAAAAATATTTATTGAATTTTTAATTAAATATTTATTGAGTTTTTAAAAAAAATATTTATTGAATTTTAAAAAAAAAAATATTTATTGAATTTTAAAAAGAAAAAGAAAATAGGACGACAATCGTCATCCCAATGCATCCGTCTATTTAGATGAAAAAAAAGGAGAAGAAGAATCGTCGTAAAAAAAAAAAATCGTTTTTTTTAATTTCGTATAAATCTATGTAAGAATTTTTTTTTAAACATAATGTATGTAGGGTGAAAGTGTGGCATCTACAAGAGCTAACCACAATAATTATAATACTACAGGAAATCGGAGAAAAATGAATTTTCTTATAATGTTAATCTTCTTTTAATATCAATTTCCCTCTTTCAATGATTAAATGCTTTTCAATAGGGTGTTGTAAATTGCTGTGCTGATTGCCATAGAAAAATCATACTGTTTCATTACATTAACGTTGTTCGAATAAAAACAAAAATGATGGATTAAACGGAAAATCGGTCTTTCCCTTCCGGTCTTTTCCAATCGGGTATAGGACCCGGTACGGTGGCAGGCTTCCACCCCAAAATATGAGCCAGCCACCGGGTACTTAATAATTTTTCTGTTTCAGGAGACTTTATGGGTTGAGTGGCCCAAGCCAAGTGCCTTTTTATGGCATAGAGTTATGCAATTCAATTGTATAATGTTATGACATAAATTGGTCACCGGGGTACTCCCCTTCTGATGGGAAGGCTCATATAATTCAAGTTGTATGAGTTTTCCACTCAGAAGAATAATACCTGGCCACCTCAACGATTTAACATTGGAATTATTCCGGTTGGGTGGGCATGAAGGGGCTCCACCACCACCCGGTTGCCCCTCTTTCATTTGTGGGCCCTGAATGTATTTGGGTAAAGACGAGGTCAACCCCAAATTAGTCTTTCTTGTCAGGTTGCACCTGTTCTCGCAACAAGTCGTAATTCCTTCGTGGAGGTTATCTACAGATTTGCGATTCGGTCGTCCCCTTGAACTCTGCAAGCAATTCGTGAATGCGAAATGTTTTGTAGTGAGTCCTCGTGCCGGGGAAACGAACCCGCCCCACGACACCGCAATGCTAGCCTGCCAGCGCATTCACGCGTCTCCGGACGAGGGCATTCTCGGCAGGAATCAACACCTTCCTCTGCCGAGGCAGCAGAACATCGCTGCGGTCCTTCACGGACTTTATGGAAACTCGCTATTCACTACACATGCATTCTTTCATCTAAACAGAGCAGAAAAGATGTGTATAAGCAGAGCAAAAAAGATGTGCATTGCAAAGCTGTTTGAAAAGCATAAGCTTCAATACAACCAACAGTCAGAACTCGAGTAGCAAGTTTCACTAATTGCACAAGGGCTTGTGCCAACCTCACATGGGCATAACCATAGGACCAAAAAGGCGACTATACACACGAACGAAGATAGCAGCTCCGAGAAGGGACCCAAACCAACTGGAGTAATTTCAACTAAAAAACTTAAGAATACATTAAAAACCCCAAAAATAAGTTAAAAAATCAACAACGACGACGAAACCAACAGTTCTAGCCATGATGTTAACAGCACATTGAGAACGGTACCAACGACGACGAATACAATGACAGCAAAGACGGACGTTGACGAAGGTGTAAATATTCATATATTCATACATAAATCTTCATACAGTTCCTACGTTTAACGTGAGAGTTTGCTGCTATTACGCTACCTACATATCATAAGGTCCCCTGGTTTGGTGTATTCCCAATGGATGCATCATTGAGTAGATATTCGTGCGACCTCCATCGTTGATCGCTGAGTAGCTGCGAGCATATCCAGTTTGATTTCATTATCTGCTCCTACGAAGTCCGTGCCATGATTACTAAATATTTCACGATATAGGCCACATCTACTGGCGAGATTCCCTAAATCTGCTTAGAAAGCTTCAGCGGATGTATCGCTCATAAGCTCCAGGTGTAAAGCTTTTGTTACTTAGATGGATCCTGAATTATGATTAACCATAAAGGTAGATACAGGAGACGGCGAAAGATCAAATTCATGAAGCCACGAGCTTTTGCCTTTGCTATTGTGATAACTCGCATAGGCTCGAAGTTAATTTTGAAATTGGGGTCAAAATTTTGTTCATCATTTGATGAGGTTTATCATATTCTTGGTGATAAGCTTTATGAGAATGCAGCGTTTGCAAATTAATTGTTAACTACAGAAAGATAGCAAAAAAATTGTCATATGTGCTGATATTATTATTCTGGTGGAAGTTTTTCGAAGACTTTTGAGAGGGCACAACTCTTGACCTACGTGGAAAATTTCATAACTCTAGCTTGTGTGGCTTGCGATTATACTTGCTGTGACGCACGGACGGACGGAGAGAAAGGCGAAAAGACAGATCACGATTTTAATAGGGTAGTGTAAAAATATTTTATAATCCCCTGAAATGGTCTTTTGGATAAATACTTACAAGTTAAGCCATTAAAAACATTTCCATGAAAAATATTTATTACTTCAGTTGCTACTAAGATAGCGAATTGCACTTACCTTCTGATTTTTGGGGGTCATCATTTTGAATGCATGCATTTTTTGGATTTTTTAAAATATTTCTATCTTAGAGTCTCATCAGTCAATCTGCCAAATCTCATTCAAATCGTAGTTTCCCTCTAGATAGGGCAATAGCATAAATTTTTTAGGAAAATGGCATCTAAAAATATTAGGTTGTAAATTTTCGACTTCTTTATTTTTCATCCGATTTTTGAAATTTTTTGTTTAGTACAAGAACTTAGTACAATTATCCATGATTTTAAGTTTCATCAAAATGCATTGGAAAATGTAGCCACTAGAGGGCCATACAAATCTGAAAAAATCGCATATTTGACTCGCCGCCATTTTGGAACTTGCGCATCTATGCGCACCAAAATAGCAAAACATTTAGATCTAATTGTTTTTTATCGTGGAAATAAATTTTATTTAAATCGAATTAATATTGGGTCGTTGAGATGCGTTTGAAATTTCAAGCTTCAACAAGCCGCCATTTTGTTTTTGAAGACCTGATCTCTAGTTTTTTTATATAGTTCTTTAGACACTTATAGTCTTTATGAAAATACCGAATTTCATTAATATCGATTGAAAAGTTTGGTCACAACTACAACATCCAATGTTTAAACGTTTTTCGACGTAAGAGCGGCCGCCATTTTGTTTCAAACTGTTCGACTTTGGATTTTTTATTGTGAAATGAATCGCACACCTCAATGAACCTCTGTACCAAATTTCATACAAATAAGAGCAATGGTTTCTTCAGAACAGGAATCACAACTTTTCGTCTAAAATGGCCGCCATTTTGTTTTCCCCGACCGATTGAGCTGGTTAAACAGCTTGACTGACATATTCATCCAATACGCCATTCCTAAAAGTTTTGTGAAAGTTGGAGCGAAATTGTAATCTCTAGCATAGTCCCGATTTTCCTTATATTCTATATATTATATATATATATATATATATATATATATATATATATATATATATATATATATATATATATATATATATATATATAAAATATATATGTATATATATATATGTATACATATATATTTATACGTATATATATATATATATATATATATATATATATATATATATATATATATATATATATATATATATATGTATATATATATATATACATATATATATATATATATATATATATATATATATATTTATACGTATATATTTATATATATATGTATATATATATATATATATATACACATATTTGTACACATATAATATATATATATATATATATATATATATATATATATATATATATATATATATATATATATATATATATATATATATGTATATATGTATACATAAAAAGAACTCTACGTAATAGGTAAATTTCTCTTAAGAAATTCACCCAAAATTTAAAAAAAAACCGACTCCAAAGTAAAAGAAGAATTAAATTTTATAAAAGCGGTGCTACATTAGTGATTTTACTTGGTAATTTAGTACCACTTCCATAAAATTCATTACATTCTTTGTAGCGTACTTTGAAGTCGGCTTTCTTCGTTTTCCGGTAAATAAACAAATATTTTCAAATTAAACCGCCATGTTTCGAAAATAAGTTTTAGTGGCCCCCAGATCACGTCGCACTGTGTTGAGATAAAAACACTTCGTAAGGCAGTATTTTCCGATTTTCTAAATGAAATTTTATCGTGTACACTTATCTGACTCTTTCTATGACTTCAAAACAACCCAATATTCAATATTCATGAACGTTCTTTAACGTTTTCGTTGGACTCGACACGTAATATTCAAAAAATTCCGCAATGACTCTCGCTGCAAACGTTTCAAATCAAAATGTATACAAAAATAAACACACTCTGGACAAAACGCAAACACGAAACCATAAAACGAATTGATTTAAAGTTAATTTGATTGAAACATTCACGAATTAAGTCCTCGATCAAAATATTTTCACCAATTTATTCGACATATGTCAATGTTCAAGAAGCAGACATGAAACGTATTTCACTCGCGTAAATCATCAAACCTATTTTTTTACACGGCACAAGGACAAAATACAGTCAAGTTTCACTTTTCTGTAATAAAATATCGCGTGGTTATGGACTAATATAAAAAATCCACTTAAATTGATGGCGCTTCTCATGATTTTATGTTTGGTTACATTTTACTCACCTGAGCCAGGAAAAATACAGCACATCAGTTCCTTTTTCCAGCAAATAATAAATTTGCATTTTATATGAGCTTAGCCCATCCAGTTCTTATTAATCTTAGGCGCGAAGTATGATTTCGTTGACATTTGTCGCAAAGGGTGGAGGTTTGCGAATAGATAACGAGACCTTGTATATGAAATAAGAAGTAATAACTTATGATAACCTTTGAACGTGCTAATAAATGGCTTGAATTTGCATTTCGAAATTAATTTCGACAATTGAAAAATTTTACGCATCCCTTAAAATAGCATCAGCTGAAAATTGCAAAAGCTTTCGAAAATGAACGTGTACGTACATGGAAGGTTTGATTGTGTTAAGCGACTTCAACGCTTTCCATAGGAATTGAAAGCTCACCGTCTCCTGTATGTACCTCTATGTGATTAACAATCAATTTTCAAATCAATCTCAATACCTGAATGACTTGATAATTATCACTACAGTAAAAGGGAAAAGTAGATGCATTCAGACCAAAATAGTGAAAAAATAAAATTCATTTTCTTGAAAATTTTTTGTGCCAGATGAATATATCGAAATCTGAGATTGAGAAGAGAAATACGAGTCAGTTTCCCTGTGCATATTAAGTAGAAAAATCTGTTCAAGCTTCTTTAAAATATCATCAATCTGGAGGAGTTGTTCAAAACTTTTTTTAAAACTTGAAAATATCCAAGTCATTGAAAAACTGGGTACTTAATAGCCCAAATGGCTCTATCAATTTATACGTTATCAATCAAAAACATGAAATCAAAAAACAGTATCAAATTAATTAAAATTATTGTATATTTTATGATTCATTTGGAAAAGGGAGAAAAACTCAACCAACACTATTCAAAAATTCTTTATAATTTTATCACAGCAGTGATCTTTTTATACTATACCTAATATGTTTTAATAATTCAAATAAAACTCAATCAAAAACTTTATCTTATACTGAAAGATGCTATCACAATTGCAGTGAATAGAATGGATATAAATCTCCGTAGAGGACCGCAGCGATGGTCTGCTGCCTTGGCGAGCAAGGATGTTGGTGCTCGCCGAGATTGGTCTTGTCTGAGGATGCGTGAATGCGCTAGCGGGCTAGCATGATGTTGTCGTGGGGCGGGTGCTTTTCCCCAGCACAAGGGCTCACTACGAAAAAATTCCGCATTCTCGAATTAGTGGATAATACGGCTCGGTCCGATGGTGTCGATGCTGAGGTAACCTACTAAAGGAAAAGATTGCCAAAGCAAACAACAGACTGGGGCTGGTGAAAAAAGAACGAGACTTGAGAATATCTCGTCCTTACTGACGATACTTATGGCCCCCAAATAAAAGTGGAGCATCCAGGTGGAAGTGGTACCCCCCCGAAACCCCCCCTGCCGGATCAAAATACATTGCAAAGGTGGTCAGATGTTTTTCATGTCGTGAAAAACTCATGCAAACATAATTCGCATGAACTTTTCCCTCAAATGAAAACCATCAAAGTTTCAGATTATAGTCTTATATGATGGAATCACATAAAAGTATATCATAAATAAGCACGCAAGCGGAAGGCCATTCTACCCTGCAAGAGCACCTGTAACGCACAAATAAGGGGTGAGCTCACCTGATGGCTAGCTCATAAGTAGAGGGTCCAGCCAACGTGTTGGATCCCATACCCGGTCAGGTTTCAAGATGAATAGAAAGACCAAGTTTGGATAATTTATCTATTCATATTTATTCTTATCACGTAGTTTACATTGAAGCAAATCTCATCATGGCAAGACATTGTAATTTTCTGCTCAGCTAAGATAATATAATCTGCCATCATTATAATATATTTGAAATGCATTACTAATAAAAAAAAAATTTAATGATTATCGACGTAAATTGATTTAACTTAAATTAAGTAACCGAATAAAAATTGTTGAAAAATTTTGGAGTATAATAAAAAAATTGCTCATAACTTGAGCGGACTTTAATGCTTGAAATAGAATTGGAATATGGAAATTGAATATCCATGGATATTTGTATGTTTTGCATTTGTTTATTTGATACCTTTAATATTAATTGAACTCATTTACTTGGATTGTCAATTTCCATTTTTATTTTAAGTATTTTTCTTGTTCATAGTTCTGATCAAACGGTACCTATTTTCTAAAGACTACTTATTACTTAATTAGGTTCTTGCATAATTTGTGTTGAATTTTTTGTTAATTTTTCGTGAAATATTGAGAAAAGGTAATTTGAAAATTATGTGCTACAGTGGATTGAATTTTTCAGAGCGTCTTCAAAATTTTCGGCGCATGGGGCAAATACTTTTAAGAAGTCTATCATAGTTTTCATATTTGTTTTGGGGTTTTGAACAAAAATACAAAACCCTATTGCAATCACGACCTGTGTCCGTTTGCCCGTCCGTCCCGAACGAGGAACCGACCTCTCATCGGTTCTAGACGTTAAGTCTGAGTCGTGCCAATGAATGGTACCAGCCGGTCAACCAATCCGTGCACCGTAATCCATTTTTGCGGTGGCTGATTGTCGGCCAGTTTGATCGGAGAGGATTTCGGTCGCGGGTCTCTAAATGGATTACGCTCATTTACAATTTTTCAGCCACCATTAAACGCCCGTTTCAAACGCGTCGAAAACACAACCATACGGAGAAGAAACCTATTTTACGTTACTCCATATTTCTTCATTCACCCAGTCAAAGTACCAAACAAACCTAATTTCCATTTCGCGTTCCCGAATTTTACCGACGCGGTACCGAAAAATATACTACGTTAACGTGAAACCGAAGAAAGCTACGCTAAAGAAAAAAAGCAAAACCAACAAAGGTACCGCGTACCACGCGCGACGCGAAACCGACCTCAGCGGATTTTTTCAAACCCTACCCTCGCGACGGCATACTTACCATGCACTCTACTTCCCACTGGAAAGAAACAAAGGACCACTGGAAAGGAAAGTCGTTGTTAAGCTTAGCAAGGCATGTTATTATGTGTTTCGTTGTAATGTATGATTAATTCTTTTTTTTTGTTAGTTACATCTGTATATAAAAAAAACTACAGTTTAAACAAAAAGAGAAACGAAATGCATCAATACAAGAGTTTTTGCACTTTTCCCTTTAGTCTTTTTAATTTAAGTCTTTTCTTTTTCTTCTCGACCATCTGACTTTGTCGATTTGAAAATTGCGTTCAGATTTTTTTTTCTTAGAAGAGGAGGAATAATATGTAGTTAATATTCCTATTCAACATGCACATATAATAATTTATGCAAAGGCAATGTAATATTTATGATTTGTTCTAGTAACTTTTGTGCCTCTTGAAATATTTAAAATTTTGATACGGTTTAGATTCAGTCAATATACGAGTATACGCGCTATTCAATGATTTAAATTTTCTGTTACGGCTTTCATTTGGCCTCAAAGCATGCCTTAACTAAATTTTTTTTCTAATCTTTAAAACTAATGAATTAGTCTAATGCTTGATGCAACTGATTCTTAAGACTGACTTTTGAAAATAAGAAGAAATTTTCATGGAAATAGTATTTTGGGACTATTATAGAGAGGGAGGATGAGATTGTTTTTAATTTTTAATGTGATGTAAGGATAGATAAATTTCCTAGAAGGGATTCACATAAAACATTTAAGGGTAAAATATCCTGGATAGTATAAAGTTTAAAAAAAATATGGACCGCTGTCTTAAACGACAAATTTCATAAAAAAACGTGTGTACACTGCCTTAAACGACAAATTTCATAAAAAACGTGTGTACAAATGTTTTTGTTGAGTGGTAAAATTGTTAATATAAAGTTAAAAATGTTAGTACGTGTATTAAAGATATTTTTTTCGTTCTGGTGCTAGAACATAAAAATTGTTGTTGATTTAAAAATGTCTAAAAACAAAATCTTCTTGTTTTTTGCGTTATTTGTGTGTGCGTGCTCACTTGAATAGAAGATTTCGTTTCTCTTCTTAGTGTAGTGTATTGTTTTGCTTACAAAAAAAAAATCCTAATTTGGTAGCCTGTCACGAATCTCACCTGTTTCTTTTTTTCCTAGTAGTTACTGTTCAATAAAGCTTACTAAAAAGAATTGCTTTCAAATAAATTATACAATTTACAACTAATCCTATCGTCTAGATTTAACCAAAAATCGCTAAATTACAATAGCGCGCATAATATTTCAGCAACTTTTAAAAGTATTTTCTTTTTTAATCATTTAGTATTTTGTTTTGCTTATCATTTCTTTGTTTCTGCTCATTTTTAATTATAAAGATATTCTTTTTTTTTGCTCTGCGTTACTGTTGTCTGGGTTTCGCTTTCTAAGGAAGCCAGTTGTTTTGTTTATATAATAACTCTAGTCAAGCGTTATTTTGGTTCTAATTGAGCTAAACAATTTCTTTAAAACCAAAAGAAAATCAATAAAACATATTGTGAGGATGCTGAACCCAAGTGTCGCTATTAAAAGAAAATTAATATGTGTTTAAACACAACTAAATCTTATAGCAAAACAGTTTATTCTTTTCTTAGTAAGTTATTTATTGAAAAAAATTCAGTCCATTTTCCATTCAGCTCATCCTTCTTCTCCTTTTTAACAGTCTCAACAACAATTTACAATTTCGCCTCTTCTGTTCGGTTTTCTCGTTCACCGAGAATCGTTTGGATTTCAGCAAGTGGCTTACCTTTAATTTCAGGTCCAGCAATGAATTCAAAGAAAACGCCCACTATCGTTATTCCCGAGAATAGCCAGAATCATTGTGCAGTACCAATAACGTCCAATAAGTTGACGAAGGTGTTTTTTAGCAAGAAAGCCAAAAGCCAATTGTCGTTCCGGCAATAGGACCAGCGAAACCTTTCACTGAAATATTTGGACCTTTGGGGGGACTCAGTACTTGCAGGATTGTTCCCTTTGACTGAAATATCAACATATATTCACTGCAACTATATCTACGTTAATTTTCCAACGTACTTGATTTTTCCTGTTTTGTCAGTTGATTGGGCCGTTGGACGACAAATAAATCCGTGAAATGCTTCAGGGTTCTCCTTTTTTTCGCTCAAGGACAAGCTTTTAACACGGCAAAAACTCTCCGCAAATAAGATTTTGTATGATGGTAGGATCCTTAGCGTGCTCATTAAATACGCCGCAACGCAAATAGGTACACACACGTTCACGGTTCGTTACATGGAGCCAGTTCAGGCTTAAGACAAAATACCTACGGAATGCAAGTTAATATAGCGATAATCGTAGTAAACACTGAAGAAATGTACCTTCGCTGCACTTCCCGACTGCAAAACACTTCCAAAAAAACGAATAGGCATCAATTCCAGAAGATTCCCTTCGATTAACACGAGCGCGACTTGTAGTGTCAAAGCGGCGGACTCTCACACTCTGCTACCATGTGGTTGTCAATTCACTTTGACATCCCACGACAAAATTAACGTGGGATGTGAAACCGTCACGACCAACAAGAGATGGCAAGCCACATGGCAGCAAGGTGTATTGGTATTGGTCGCCGCGTTGTCGAATGGTTCATTACAGGGCAGTGTCCGCGATGCCTACCAGGCATGGGGAGACTGAAGGAAACGCTGCATGGCCCTATGATGGCTTTAAGTATGTCTCAGCCGGGGAGGTCGTGGAACCTGCTTGATGGCCCTTTTCACCGTCGTAGGTCTTTGGCATGGTAGACTCCCAGCTCCTTGCCGAACATGTCCGCAATGAGGTATCGCGTGGGGCTTAATACTTTTAAGACTCGACACTTCACGAACTTGTTGTCTAGCTTGGCATTGTAGTGCCGACCTGCTTCACTTTGTTTGAAATTCCGTCGGTAGATTTCGTCGCCTGCCTTGAAGCCAGAAGGATGGAATCGCAGGTTATAACGCTCCTCCCCCACCCGTCTACTGTCTTCAATCCTCTCTCGGATTTGTTCTCGTAGGATTTGGAGTTTCTCGTGCAGCTCCAGAGCCACTATTGGGTCTTCCAAACCCTTCAACTGCCGCAATAGCCGGTACGAGTTTCCGTGGCAGATCATATGTTGGCCGAACACGGCAAAGTATGGGGAGGTACCTGTGGTGGAGTGGTAAGACGAACGCAGGGCACAGATGATGGCGGAAATCCTGCGGTCCCAATCCTTCTGATCCGGTTGGACGTAGGCCCAAATGGCGGCTATGAGGGTGTGGTTCAACTGCTCGGACGCATTGGCTTGCGGGGAATAAACGGCAGTCCGCTGATGCGTAATGCCATACTTTTCCATTAGTTCCCGAAATCTAGACGAGGTGAACTGAACTCTGTTGTCGGAGACCAGCTTCTCCGGTACTCCAAATATATGGAAAACGTGATTTTCCAGAAAACTGACTTTGGGGCCAGTGTGCAGGTTTCGAATTGGTTCAACAATTGGAAATTTGGACAAGTGGTCCAGGACCACGACAGCACCCGTATATCTCGAAGTCGAGCGAGGGTATGGACCGATGAGATCTATATGCAGGCGCTGGAACACCCGCTCCGGTAGCTCGAATTTTCCCATCGGGGGCCGAAGAACAGAATTGTGCGCTTTAGTGCATTTGCACAGCTCACAGGCAGCTGCGTACTTTTTCACTTGCTGTGCCAGTTTAGGCCAAAAGAAGTAAGTCTTCAGTCACCGAAGCGTACGACCATAACCGCCGTGTGCACTCAATGGGTGGTCATGAGCCCACTTAATCAATTCGCATGTCAGTTCTTCGGGCACCCATAACTTCCACTGTTCCTCTTCTTGGAGGGGGTCTCCAGAGGCGTGTCCCATCCGCTTGTATATAAATCCCTCCGTCACCCGTAGTTCTGGCAGCTGCGGTAACTGGTCTCGAATCGTATTCATCAGCTGGGTATAACCTATTGACTTGAAGGCGGGATGGTCCAAGTCGATCCATACGGGGCTGTCGTCCTCCTGGGCCAACTCGGCTCCTTCAGGGGCGAACATCCTTGATAATGTGTCCGGTACCACGTGTTGACTTCCCTTGCGGTGTCTTATCGTGAAGTCAAACGCCTGTAATTTCAAGGCCCATCTAGCCAAGCACCAGTGGAGATCCGTTTGGCTCATCAGCCATTTCAGAGACACATGATCAGTAACGATTTCAAAGGGATGTCCCTCAACATATGCTCGAAAATGTTTCACTGCCAGCACAGCCACCAGGCATTCCTGCTCCGAGACCGTGTAGTTCCACTGGGCCGGGTTCAGCTTGTGGGACATAAAGGCTATAGGCCCCTCCTCACCGTCTTGTGCAACCTGGACTAAGACTGCTCCCACCCCATGTTGACTCGCGTCACAATGGATTGGGAACGGTTTGCCAAAGTCCGGGCTGTGCAGTACGGGGGCTGTTGTCAGACTCTTCTTTAGCTCTTCGAAGGCTCGCAAGCTGGGTTTTCTCAGACGAACTTACGTCCTTTACGCAGCATGTCGGTCAAAGGTGCGGTAATGGTGGCATAGTCTCGTACTAAACGTTGATACCATCCGCATAAGCCTAGGAATCGGCGTAACTGCTTGGTAGTCTTGGGTAATGGAAAAACGTCAATCGCTTGAGTCTTGTCCGGGTCGGTTTTGATATTGCCATGCCCAATGATGTGACCCAAATACTTCACCTCCGTCATCACGAACTGACTCTTCTGTATGTTGATGGTTAACCCTTCTCTCCAGATGTGCAGAGCCACTTCTTGAAGCAGGTCGAGGTGTTCGTTAAAGGTGTCGGTTTTTTTTGTGGTAGGGAGGTGAAGGCATTAACGCCCGCCGAGTCTGGCAGTGTGGGACTCCCACGGAGGATACCCTTGGACCACCCATTAAACACCTCCCCTGTCATTCTGAGAACCTAGCCTGGAACCGTTTGACACATTACTTCGGGCCAGGTCTCGTTTTGTTACGCCATGGGGTGCCTTCAAGCTGGGGAGTCCCTTTCCTAGCGGGAGGGGAGAGAGGAAGAGGAAATGCCAGAAGAACGATCCCCCAGCCCCAGCGCCTCCAGCTGCTGTGAGTCCCTTTTATATTTTAGGACTGCCCGAGCATAATGTGCCACCTGGTTCCATTTGTCAACCGATTCGAGCATCACCGCAACTATATTATCCGGGGTGAGCTCTCCCATCTCCCTGTAGAGTTCCCTTCGCAGCCTGACCCATTTTGTACACGCAAAAATTGTGTGACAGGCATTGTCCTCCTCTCCTGGGCAAAACCGACAATCGGGAGACCGTGACTTACCGATCTTGTGCAGGTAAGACTGAAAACACCCGTGCCCGCTCAAAAGCTGGGTCAGATAGAAGTCAGTCTCACCATGCCTTCGATTTAGCCACGGTCTCACATCCGGGATGAGGCGCGCAGTCCACCTTCCCTTCGTGCAATTCCCCCAAGACTGCTGCCAATCGTTGAGCGAGCGTTGTCTCTCCTCGCGGACAACCATCTCCCTCGCATCCTCGTTTGGGTGCAGGTAAATAGCGTGGCACTCTCTAGCAACGAGGGCGACAGTTATCACGCCTGCAATCACTCTCACCGCCGAGTCGGAGACTGTTGGATACGAAGATGCAATTCTCAGTGCTCCTCTTCTCTGTACCTGTGCCAATCGTTTTCGGTATACCTCCTTGCTAAGAGCGTCGCCCCATACCTCTGCTCCGTACAGTAGCACTGACCCTACAGCACTCATCAAGAGGCGTCTTCTTGATGGGCTGGGTCCCCCTACGTTGGCCATAAGTCGACTCAGGGCCGATATTCCCGAAGCAGCCTTCTCAGCCGTTGCCCTGGTTTGCTCAGAGAAACTCATCTTCGAGTCGATCAGTAGCCCCAGGTACTTCACCGCTGGCTTCGATTCGATTTGTATATCTCCAATACTGATCATCCTTACTCTAGGGACTCTCTTTTTTGTCAAGATGACCACTTCGGTTTTCTCCAGTGCTAAACTCAGCCCGCGAGCAGTCATCCAGTCCCTCACTTTGCGCATTAGCATACCTAGCCTAAGTTGCGCTTGTTCAGCGGTGCGTCCGGCGACCAGAGCCGCAACATCATCCGCATAGCCGACCAAGCGCGACTCATCTGGCATCTCAAGTCTCAGTAGCCCGTCGTAAGACACGTTCCACAGGTCCGGACCAAGGATAGATCCCTGGGCAACACCCGATGTAATTTCCATCCTTCGTTGGCCCTGTGTCGTGTCGTAGAGCAGGCTTCGGTCCTTTAGGTAGTTCCTCAAAAGCCGCATTAGATATTCTGGAACTTGAAAAGAGTTTTCCAGCGTGTCCAGAATATCCACCCATCTAGCGGAGTTGAAGGCATTCCTGACGTCGAGTGTCACCAACAGGACGATCCGTCGCTTGGTGCGACTATATGCCTTTGCCCTTTGGACCGCGTTCACCACCTCTGCAATCGCATCAATGGCAGAACTCCTGCTCTAAAGCCGTACTGCCGAGGAGATAGGTCCCCAGCAGCACGAATCGCGTCAGTGAGTCTTCCCTTGATGAGTTTCTCTAGCACTTTCCCAGCCGTGTCTAGCATGTAAAACGGGCGGTATGCAGACGGCGATTCGGGATTTCCCTTCTCCTTGCTGATCAGCACGAGCCTCGCCACCTTCCGTCGTACCGGGAAAACCCCGTCCCGTAGGCAAGCGTTGAATATGCTGAGCAGCAAGTCAGGACAATGGTGATAGACGAGCCGCAACACCTCAGCTGGAACACCATCTGGACCTGGAGCCTTCCTCGCTTTCAAGGAGAGGACTGCCTCCTCCAGTTCCAGCTGTGTGAAGAGTGGGCACTCTACTGCTGTTTCACCATGGACAGCATCAACACGGATGGGATGGGCGGGGAAGAGTCCCCACACTATCGCGTCCATCTTTTCCGCGTCATGTATACAAGGCTTCCGTAGGGCACCAAGTTTCCCCATGGCCAGCTTGTAGCCAAGGCCCCACGGATCCTTGTTCACATTGTCCACTTTGTCTTGCAAGCAGCGAGCCTTGCTACTGTTGATCAGTTTGCGAAGGCATTTCCTGGCCGACTTATATGCTGCCACCTGGTTGCATGCCTCGTCACGGTTCCGCGCCCGTTGAGCCTCACGCCGAAGCTTGTGACAGTCCCTCCACTTTTCAGCGATTTCAGTAGACCACCACTACACTGGGGGCTTGCCGTGCCGGGGTCTTCGACGGGGCATAGAAGCGCAGCAAGCAGTCGTAATGATGCTCATAGTAGAGTTCACCACGTCCTGAGCTGCCAGTTCTTCCGTCCCCTCCGGAGCTCCCTGCAGCGGCTCACCTGCTGTGAGAACCTTGACGAACCTCTCGACGTCCATCCTTCCAATGTTCCATCCAGTTGTAGAAGGCCGAGAGCACGGACGTCGGAAGATAGCATCACTTATCTCAAGCAGAATGCACTGGTGATCACTGGCTGAGTAGTCCTCTAATACTTTCCAGTTGTGTATCCTCCGTACTAAGGACTCCGAGGCGAATGTCACGTCCGGTATGGTTCCCTCACAGCGAATACGGCGGACAGTCAGCGTGTTTCCGGAGTTTAGTACGACGAGGGCCGCCCTGGCCGCGATTCCCAGGATTCGTTTCCCCCGCGGATCCATCTGAGGCATGCCACATTCGATTGCTTTGGCATTGAAGTCGAACACCCAGTATTTTCCCGATCCCAAGACGTGTCCAAAATCAGGTTTTGGATCAGCATCCTTGCAAAGAATACAGTGTGCCTCCTTCGTACACTCGTTTCTTTCATGTCCCATTTCACCGCATTTGTAACATAGGGAACTCCTATCGGGTCCTTTGCATACTTGTGTGGTGTGACCATAACCAAGGCATTTGAAACATTGAAGAGGCGTTGCTCTTCGCCGTATCCTACAGACAACCCACCCTATTCGTACTTCGCCCTTGTTCATCAATTGTTCGGCGTCCTTTTCGGTCAAGTCAACTATGGCCATGCGTTGTCCCCTGTTGTTTTCTGGTGTGAGTCTCGCTTTGATCCTTCCCACGCTAGGGAACTCCTTTTTGATGGCCTCTTCTACCTCGGCCAGATCCGTCACGCAGTCAATGTCACGTATTTCGATCGTTGCCATCGGCTCAAGCGGGGCTATAGTTGCGCTTTTGCCGAGGACTTTCTTTACTGCGTCACAGAATGCATCTTTATTGCCGGCCTCTGCTCCGAATTCGACCAGTATGTGGCCCGACCGCGTTGGTCGTACTACTTTAATGGTAGTATTGGTGTCTTTGGGCCTTACGTTTCCCCCGATGTCCCGCAGCAGCTCCGCGTAGGATCGGCCATCTTGGGGCTTTACAAGCAGTGCTTTCTGCCGGGGTCTTCGTCGGGTCTTCTGCCTCTCCTGTTTTGCATCAGGTCTTTTTTCTAATTGGGAGCCCATGCGAATTTCATTTTCTGGCTTTTTTCGAAAGAGTTTTTTTGCGGCTTTCTTCGCTCCTTTTGTAAGCACTGTCTGGAACCCCTGATCTGGTGGTCCACGCCCGTCAAGTGCCTTTTCCTTCCTTCGTTTATCTCGATCTCCTTTGATTGGGCTGGACGCCATTCTTTTATAGACTTTTAATGGTGGAGCTATCTGCATGTCGCATTTAGATTTTGCCCCAAGCGCCTCTTTAGCCTTCTGTTCATCTTCGGCCCTTAACCAGCTCCTCCGATAGTGCCCTATGCGTTCTAGGAGCGCCTCTAGTTCAAGGAGCCCTTCCTTTGCCACTTTGCTAATTTTCGGGGAGTCACATGCAGCTTGTATTCTTTTCAGAACATCTCCCGCTTTTCGAAGTAATCTTTCCTCTTCGTATCGCTGGGCCGCAATTGTACCTTGCAACCATCCTTGGGAGAGGTTTTCGCGTTCCGTTTCCGAGTGCAGTACTTCCGTCACATTTTCAACGGTGGCGGTACAATCACGAGGTGTCTGGTCACACTTTGCTTTTGGTACCGTAATCTCCTCGTTTGCTTCTGGATTTTTCGTTGCAATGTCGGGATTTGCGACCCTTGCATCGGTCGCTTTAGTAACGATCGCAGCCGTGAAAATCGAATTTTCGGTGCTTTTTGTGTTAACTTCCACTGCTCGAACACCTGAAGCATCCTGCCGAGTCTCCCGCTTCTCCTTAATAGGACGCTCGGGCGTTCGCATCATTTTTTTGCTGCGCCCAAACGCCGCAGGAATCTCAGTCTGCACCAGACTGCCTGCTGTTCTCCGTTTTTCATCTACCGTCACTGTCGTCGTATTAGTCTTCGTTTTTTTCGTGGTTAGTACAGCTCTCGATGTACTGTTGACATCGTGGCTGCAACCGCTGGTTGCGTCGTCGTTATTATTTTTGGTTTCATTTTTTGGATGTTTTTGATCTTTTGATTTCGTTTGCTCCATTTTATTGGGTCCCCCCTCGGAGCCGCTATCTCTGTTCGTGTGTGTAGTCGCCTTTTCGGTCCCATGGTTATCTTTGCAGAGCAAGGAGGCCATGCGAGGGTTGGCACAAGCCCTTATGGGGACAAGTGCTCAGAGCCAGACCAGCGCTAATCGGGAGTCCGTCTCAACCGAACCTACACCACCAACCCAATGGTGCGAACTTCGAACGTATTCCGAGGCCTGCCAAGGTTTTACCGGGACGGAGACGGTATGATAGTTGAATTGGAGCCGTTCACACACGAGTTTCACCTCGGCGCTACTGTGCAAAGCAACTAGGTCCAAACCATCACATCCGCCACCCCAAAGCGTCAATTCCAGTTCGTTGTCCAAAGCGTAGTCCAGATACTATCAGAGTCGTTACCTGTCATCCCAGGAGGGAACCTCACAGCACCCCCCATGTCCTCGGGACCGTGGGGGCGGCACTCCCCAAAGAATGCTAGCCTCCAAGAATGTTCTTGTCGACCGGCATTCTCCCTGTGGGAATTTCCTCGGGTACGTGTGGGCGGAACTCCCCAAAGAATGCTAGCCTCCAAGAGTGCTCTTGTCGACCGGCATTCTCCCTGCGGAGTTTCCTCGGGTACGTGGGGGCGGAACTCCCCAAAGAATCCTGGCCTCCAAGAGTGCTCTTGTCGACCGGCATTCCTCCTGCGGGTAAAGGTGTCGGTTATAAGCAGCAAATCGTCCAAGTATACGAAAACTTGGTGCCGTAAGTGCGGTGGTATCACCTTATCCATAAGGCGCGTCATTGTCTGAGAGGCATTGCAAAATCCGGATGGTATGGTCACGAATTGATACAGGGGCCGACCTGGGACTGTGAAGGCTGTTTTCTCCTTTGAGCCAGGATCTAAGGGAATTTGCCAGAAAGCGATCTTGAGGTCTAAGCTCGTGATGTAGTGGGTTTTAGGCAATTGACTCAAAATGCCTTCAATCAACGGTAGAGGGTATGCCTCCTAGACAGTGATGGCGTCCAAGCGTCTGACATCTAAGCATAGCCGGACCTTGTTCGGCTTGACAACTAAGGTGACCGGGAAGCCCACGCGCTCTGTGATTCTTCGATCACGCCTAAGGCTAGCATTCGATCAACTTCGGCATATAACAACTTTTCCTTCGCCGGAGATATGGTAAAATGTCTCTGGTTTATGGGTTTAGCGTCCCCCACATCTACTGTGTGTAACACCAGGGCCGTCCGCCCAAGACCTTCCTTCTCATGCGATGGAAAAGCCAATATAGCCGAGTCAAGTCGCAGTTGCTGATTCACATCCAGTGTATGTCGTAATAAGTGAGTGGTTGGAGTTTCGTCAGGAACAGTGGTGACGGACTCCAGGGTCGTGCCGGAAAACAGAGCCGAGGCCAAGTTAAATTTTCGAACGAAATCTACCCCTAGGTAAAGATTCTGGGTTAATTGGGGGATAATGTCAAATTCCAGAGGTTTGGTTACTCCTTTAAAGGTGACATCCGTCGTAATTTTTCCGACTACCGCGTGACGAGTTCCGTCCACCGTGATTAACCAGGTGGTAAAATGATGGATTTGGTCCGCGTGCAGTGCCAGCACCTCCCCTGCAAAATCGGCTGATATGCAATTCACACTGGCTCCCGTATCGACTAAACCTGACAATCGCTTCTGCAGGAGGTGAACTGACGCATATGGTCGAACGTCATCCCTCAACAATTCGTCTAAGTGTATTTCCTTCAGTACTTTCCTCGACTGCCTGACCCTTTTCCAGAAGCTCCGCATCCGACGCGTGGCTCGCTTCCTTCGCGGTGGGACAGTTGTAGCCAACTCCTCCTGGAAGATGCGCTGTCGAGTAGCCAAATAATTCCGCAGTCTGACGTGGAAGGGTTTAACATGCCAAGGAACCTTCGCCTTGCTACCCTTCCCGTGCGCGTCTGCCTCGACAAAGGGTGGCGTCAGCTGTGGAACTTCGGGAGAACTGTGTTTGGCGGTGCGAGTCAGCAAGGTTGGGGCCATGTCTGGGGCTTGGTCGTAGCTAGTGATCGGGTCAGTATTGGTTTGTTCGGGTTCTAGGAGTGCCGACGGGTGGTCGCGGCACTCGCTGGCAAGTTTTTTCATAACTTGCAATCTGCCCAATCAGGTGCGTATGTGTCTGCCTTCCCACGCCGGTAACAGAAGACTGTCGGTTCCACTGGACATGCATAGAAACGATGCCCCGTCTGCCGGCAGTTCCAACAGACCATCGGACTTATAATTGCTTCAACGGATGGTCGATCAATCATTGCTTGGAACTCGGGCTCCAGGGGTGCTCCGCTCCTCGGTACTGGTACTGGGTCCGCCAGTAGGTGGTCTGCTGCCATTAACTCCGCGGTATTATTATTTCGTGGATTGGATCCCGTTATGCGAGGCTGTGGACGGAAAGTTCCTCGCTGCTCATCTAGCTGTTCATGCCTACGAGGATGGAGGCGTAATTCTTGTCTGGTGTTAATTGGAACATGGAGGAGTCTGTTCTGAAGCTCCCAACGCATATTTTCCCTGATAATTTCTACCAGTTGGTCCTCGGGCATGGGTGTTCGTAACCGAGTGCTTAATCACACTATACTTGTGTAATACTGGTCGAATGGTTGGTGAGCGCCTTGTTTCCGCTTCTTTAGTTGTTCCCTTAGTTCTCTTGCAGTGAAGCCGTCGTCAAATCGGTTGCGGAACGCTGCACAGAAAGCATCCCAATTGGGACGTGGCGTCGATTCCTTAAAACTCCAGTACCAGTCGGCAGCATCTCCGCTGGACAGAATGTGTGCATGCCGGAGAAAAGCCGAGAGGTTACCTCCCAGGGTGCCGGAGACTAGCGCTGGAATCCTAAACAGGAACCGGTCCACTGATGTCGTCGAGTTGAAACCAGTGAAGCTAAGGCGCTAACTCTCCGTGATACGAGGTGTCGGGTCTCGGAAAGGTGTCAATGCGTTCGCGGGGGGAATCGCATCCTCGATGGGCCTGCTGTAAGGGACTGACTCGAGGACTGCTGGTACCAACGGAGGTGCGATGTTGTATCGTGGTCGATACTCGGGAGCTCTGGGATCCATTCCCGAGTTCCTTGGAGGTAGGGTCCAATGATCAGCCGGTCTAGAGGGGGGCATAGCCACACTGGGACTGGGCTCCCAGCCAAGCGGAGTTCTCACGTGGCTGGGGGGTTGGCTAATCGGGAGGGTCTGGAGTCTTCCCTCCAAGTTTCCGATCCTCTCGGACCTACCTTGCATTAAGGCCACGAGTGTGTCAATGGAATGGATGGAAGGCGCGGTTGGAACCTCAGCCGTGACAACTGCAGGAAAAACTTCTCCGCCCACGGCTCCTTGCAGATCCACCAGTGATTGGGGCGGTTCAGCATCTTGGGACCCTTTCGCCACTGCTCCACGCGTCGGGACGGGCGTTCCGAGGGGGGCGTCTACGGCGGTCCGCTCGATGGGTTGCCGGCATAGCGGATAAAGCTCGGACGTCAGTAAGAGCTGTTGGACGCAGGTGCGATGGAACAGGTGTCCGCACTCCAATCGCACGCAGTGAGCGGGTTGGACCGTTTTGGATCGGGTCCAACGTTTGTCTGGGGTCCGCTTTGTCGCCATGTTTGTGTTTACTAGGTGGGTTGGTGCTAGGTATGCCTAAACAGAAAAGAGAAAAGAGAAAAAAATGTAAGCTACGCCTATTCTAAGATATATATATATATATATATATATATATATATATATATATATGTATATATATATATATATATATATATATATATATATATATATATATATATATATATATATATACATAACAAGCTTAAGAAACTGAGTGGCCGATAGTGGTGAGCTATTTAGTAAATATAGAGAAAAAAAATTATTTGATATACACTTTCCTTTCCAGCAGCCGACGCCTCCAAAGGGAAATGAGAGTGAATGGTAGTCTGCCGAGAAAAGGGTGCTTTCGGCCGATTTACAATGATGTATCCCTAAACCCAGATGCATTACAAATACCGTCTCTAAAATATGTTAATTGACTCGACGAGACAAGTGGTAGAGCTACCGTAACAGCTTTATACGCGGTCAAAATTCCCGGCGCATGGAAGCATTCCGGGCTCCGCAACTCCAGCATACGCCACAGAACGTTGAACCGATACAACTCGTCTATCACGCATACGAAATAAGTAGAACCCTTCCGCGACATAAAGGCAAGGTAGCCTTCTATTTTCTTGAGAGTCCAGGCCGATAGGAGAAACCCATCTGGCTGACAGTTCCATCAAGAAAGTAGAAGGTCCTTACAGGGGTCAACCTGGGAGAACACATCGGGAGGATTCTGTCGCGAGGAAAAAAAACAAACAAAGGAGAGCGGAAGCTACAACTCACGTGAAGCGACTGCAAGTGTGTATCACACAACTCCAATGTTCCTGTTTGTGAGGCTCGAGTACCAAGGTACCTTACATCCTCCGTAAAGGACCAACTCGTCAGAAGACGCGAACCTTTTATCCCCTTAGGATGTTTTGGCCCCACCTTGGGCGCCATTAGTAATGATTTTAATGTCTAAAGTCCCGAACGTGGAACCAACCTCTCATCGGTTCTAGACGTTAAGTCTGAGTCGTGCCAACGAATGGTACCAACCGGTCAACCAATCCGTGCACCGTAATCCATTTTCGCGGTGGCTGCTTGTCGGCCAGCTAGATCGGAGAGGATTTCGGTCGCGGGTCTCCAAATAGATTACGCTCATTTACAATTTTTCAGCTACCATTAAACGCCCGTTTCAAACGCATCGAAAACACAACCATACGGAGAAGAAACATATTTTACGTTACTCCATATTTCTTCATTCATCCAGTCAAAGTACCAAACAAATCTAATTTCCATTTCGCGTTCCCGAATTTTACCGACGTGGTACCGAAAAATATACTACGTTAACGTGAAACTGAAGAAAGCTACGCTAAAGAAAAAAAGCAAAACCAACAAAGGTACCGCGACGGCACACTTACCATGCACTCTACTTCCCACTGGAAAGAAACAAAGGACCACTGGAAAGGAAAGTCGTTGTTAAGCTTAGCAAGGCATGTTATTATGTGTTTTGTTGTAATGTATGATTAATTCTTTTTTTTTGTTAGTTACATCTGTATATAAAAAAAACTACAGTTTAAACAAAAAGAGAAACGAAATGCATCAATATAAGAGTTTTTGCACTTTTCCCTTTAATCTTTTTAATTTAAGTCTTTTCTTTTTCTTCTCGACCATCTGACTTTGTCGATTTGAAAATTGCGTTCAGATTTTTTTTCTTAGAAGAGGAGGAATAATATGTAGTTAATATTCCTATTCAACATGCACATATAATAATTTATGCAAAGGCAATTATCGTGTTAGTCCTTTAAGGATTTAATTTATTTGATTAATATTTACCGTCGTCTAGCCTGATTTGTATCTGGCCAAACTTGACGTAGCACCGAAGTAATGAAACTTCTATGCTGCAAGTTAAACTAAGTTTGGCCGAATAAACCAGCCAAAGTATTTTGATCAATAAATCCCTTAATTTGTCTTTTAATAAAAACCAGCCAAAGATTTACTTTGGCCGAATACCTTTATTATAGGACGGGTCAGAATTTACTGATCCCGAATCAATATATTCATTTTCCTTTTATACTAAATCTATTCGTAAATTTACTTCTCACGCCCTCATTATTCATCGTTCAATTTGTGTGGTCATTAACACCTCGCATTCCCATTCATTATATTCATTATATCTATCCATATGTACGAATGCAATTTGTGACCTATTTTCTAGGTCATAAATTCCATCGTATCAAAATGCATATGACTAGGTCCCTAGTATGCACATGGCAATTCGAATGTGGAAGAAAAGTAAAAGTGAAAGAAATTGAACGTGGAGTAATGAGGTAGGTATTATGTTACATACGTTCTTCGTCACATTTGTCTTTGTGATATATATTGGTTTCATATTCCAATGCAATGGCTCATGAAAGTAATTTATGACTTCGCCATGGGATTGGAATATGAGACGAAATGTATTTGTAATGATTGAGTTTACATTCATTATGTAATTTGTTTGAATACAATTTGAGTTTTGCATGAATGAATCATTACATTGAGTTTGTGTTATGCAACTCATGTATGAAATATTGGGAATCATTTTACCCTCCGCGTTTTTTTTGTTGAGCGTATACTCGTATTAAGCGAAACAATGAAATTGCATAACCTTATTACAAACATTTGTATAATCTTAACTGATTGTTATGTAATTCTTTTAATACTCCATTGACATCAATTATGGAGTTTACACCTTTCTTATTTTTTACTATAAAAGGACCCATATATGGTTTTTGATTTTTCTTGCGATTATTATTCTTAATTAATACCTTATCACCTATTTCAATGTTTAATGCATTAATATCTATTTGCTTTTCTAATCTTTTCTTTCTAACTTTCTCTATTATTTCTTTTGTTTTATTTATGGTTGTTTTCAATCATTCATTGGCAAAGTTGTCAAGATTGTATGTTTTCGTAGACAATTTTTCATCATTTGGTAAATAAGCTAATTTTCCGAAAACTAATTCGTATGGTGTATAACCAGTATCTACATTAGGTGATGCATTATAAGCGAAAGTATAATACGGAAGCCAAGTATCCCATTCTGATTCTTCAGTGAATGAGAGTAAGAATTCATTGAGAACCCTGTGGTTCCTTTCAACTACGCCTAAAGTTTCATGGTGATACGATGTTGAAAATATCTGTTCGATTTGTAACAAGCTACAAACCTCCTTCATTAGCTCATTTAAAAATTCAGTACCTCTATCTGATTTTAAAATTTTAAATTGCCCATACTTTAGAATAAAGTCTTTCACTAAGGTTGTCGCTATAGTCCTCGCATCCTTTGATTCAATTGGGATGGCAACAACAAATTTCGATAATTCACATTGCATTGTGAGAATAAAACGAAAGTCATTAGATAGTCTCAATGGACCAACTGTGTCAATTTGAATTGTCTCGAAAGTTGTTGATGGTGTACTCGTATGTACAAATTTTTCTTTAGTGTGCCTATATAATTTGCTAGTAGCACAAATCTCACAATTATTAACAAATTTCTTGACCATAACGCTATATTCTTCCAGCAATATTTTTGTTTTAGTTTTAGTAAAGTCTTTCTAACTCCTAGATGACCTCCATGTGGTGAGCTGTGGTATTCTTTTATCAATTTGTTCTGGGTATCTTTGTTCAAAATTTTCTTAGCTGGGGTGTATATTAGGATATTAGTCCTCAAACGCGTTTTATTATTATCTAGTTGCAACTCGTTATATATCATCTTGAAATCCTCAATATGTACACTATCAAATAAGTTATCACTGCTTGATAACGCGAGCTCGTTTATTTTTATTTTGCGCAAAGCATCAATGAGTTTCTCCATAATGAAATCTAGGTTTCTTTCAGGATTATTGCTCTTTGATGTATGGATAAAGGATGATAACTTCTTTTCAGCAGGAACTGATTCTCTGGAAAATTTATCGTTACCAACATATGCTATTATTTCATGTGTATGATTTCTTAATTCATTTATCCGCGGTATATTAAATCTAAGCTTTGTAACATTTTTGACGTCATTTAACGATGTGCAATTCCAAATGTGAAGTTGATCAGGATTCGATTGGATGTTGGCATCGGTTACTTTGCTTTCTTGTGCACATGTATCTTGTTGCTTCTTATTCATACCCCTTGTAATAGCGAAAGTTTTCTTTACTGGTTCGTCTATTTCTGGAGGAATCATGCTTCGTAAAATATCAGTATTTAATTCAATGCGAGATAAAGCATCAGCATTCGTATTGGTTTTGCCTTTTTTGTAAATAATCTCAAAATCATAGTCGGATAAATCTAATCTGATTCGTGTGAGCCTTGAGGATGGGTTTTTGTGAGTAAACAGTGACACTAGTGGGCGGTGGTCTGTTATAACAATAAATTTTCTGTCATATAAGTATGGTTTGAAAAAGTTAATACCCCAGTGTATTGCAAGTAACTCCTTCTCGATTATCGGCTTATTGAGTTCACATTTATTCAATGATTTACTTGCATAGGAAATGGGTAGGTCAGAACCGATTTCTCCTTGAGACAAGACTGCTCCTAATGCATAATTAGATGCATCTGTCGTCAAGATAAATGGTTTATCGAAGTCCGGATACTGTAATATCGGTGGTTTCATCAATTTTGATTTTAATGACTTGATTGCATTTTGGCATGTTTCGTTCCATATAAAATCTACATTCTTCTTAAGAAGCGAATTGAGTGGTTTTGCAATGCTCGCAAAGTTTGGAATGAAACGTCTAAAATAATTGCAAAAAGCTACAAATCTACGAACTTCATCCGCATTTTTCGGGATTGGATAATCTTTGATTACTTGGTACTTGGAAGGATCAGTTTTTACGCCATCTTTGGTAATGAGATGACCTAGGTAAACGATTTCTGTCTTTAAAAACTGACATTTATCAGGATTAAGTTTAAGATTAAACTTCTTTAATCTTTTGAAAACTTTTCTCAGATTTTCGTTGTGGTGATTAATACTACATCCGAAAACAATTATATCATCAACATAAAGAAAAGCTTCGAAATCAAGTCCACAAAGTGCGATTGTGAGCATCCTTTGGAAACTGTTTGAAGAGATTTTTAAACCAAAAGGTAGTCTCTTAAACTGATAGTGACCATTATTATCAGAAAATGCTGTAAGTGGTCTTGACTCTTTCTCTAGTTCTATTTGATGGAATGAACTAGTCATGTCCAGAATCGAAAAATATTTGGCTCTGCCCAGTTTATCTAAGACATCATCTAGTCTAGATAAAGGAAATTTATCGTTGACTATTTTAGTATTAAGTCTTCGAAAATCCACAACTAAATGCCATTTCTTTTCAGTACCATCACTCTTCTTTGGTACCAAAAGTAACGGTGAGTTATAAGGGCTTACGGATGGCTCAATTATCTTATTTTTTAAAAGATCCTGAACTTGTTTTTTGATCTCATCGCACTGAGAATTAGGAAGTCGATAATTTTTTGTGTAAACAGGTATATTATCGGTTACATTCAAACTTTGAGTGTAAAAATTGTTAACACTCAGTTTCTCATCAGCCAAATGAAAAACATCCTGATATTCTTTTATAATTTCCAGAAGACTATCTCCAGCTTTGGGATCATACGAAGATATATTGATAGAATTCAGAAGTGTATTGAGTCGTCTAGTGTTAGTACTTTTGCATTTATTCAATGCTCTGACATCATAATTGCTTAAAGGTACAGTATCTATAAGATTCTCAATACCATCAATTGTGACTTCGGAATCTCTTGAATTCCAAATTTTTATATGTTTGATCCCTTTGGATGGTATAATGATACTTCCTACAAATATACCTTCCATTATCTACTTATTTAGGATTACCATGTCCTCCTTAGTTTCCAAGTTAATCGGAAAAATAGTTTCGGTTCTGGCAGGTAATGTAATCTGCGCAATTTTGCTTTGCTTGTAATGCATAGGTAGTGTCACTTCTTTATCATTTATTATTTCATTTAAAAGATATTGTGTAGGTCTCATAATCTATCTTGCACAAGAACTTCTCCAACAAATCTCTACCTATAATTCCATCAGTATTGATAGGAAATTTTTTACCCACAATATAAAATTTTCCTTGAACGATGTCTTCACCATTCAAATTCATTTCAAGATCTATTGATCCGTAAGACGTAATTGTCTCACTTGTAATCCCCGTTAATTTGCATTTATCATCCGACATAATAGCTCATTTTTGTTAATTTTCTCGCATTCACACAAGGAAACATCTGCTCCTGTGTCTATTAAAAATCTTAAGTTCTGTGAGGCATTTTTGCAAAATACACTAATGTAGTTCGCACAATTATCCGAAATTTTGTATATCTTCTGCCCAGAAGGAATCTTTACTCCGTTCCGGAGTCCTGCAAGTTTTCCTGTTCCTGTACCACATTTATATTGTATTACCCGCGAATTTCCAAAGGGGGAAAATGTAACCGACGGATTCCCTGTTTCTCCCGTATGGTCACCGCTTTATTGCGGCTACTCCGGCGGAGGCTCCACCGTCCCCAATCTAGCTCACCCGAAGACGGGCGTGGGCGCCACTCGTCCGTTTTCCGGGCCTCCCAAGGGGTCGTCCGAACGAGAAGACGACCGCCGGAGCAAAAACTTTCACTTGGCACTGAAAAACCGAGAAACACACATGCGCTACCCTCGCCAAACACTACCACCACCGTTAAATCTCCCAGGTCTTTTTGCCTGGTCGCCGCTCCCGGGAAAAGATTTCCCGAGCCGCACTCCTCACAAACTGGAAAAAACGTTAATCATTTGATATATGAAAAGAAAGATCGAATATTCAAATCTACTTTAAGTTTATTTGTCAAAGCAAACAATTCAATATCTTAATGTTAAAAGGAAGCCACTTACTTTGATCTCCTAACATAAAAAGGGGCCCCTCGATTCCGTTGGCTCGCGCTTTCCACAGCCGTCTCGTCGAAGTTTGTACCGCACTCACTGCCGACGTTGATTACTTTCTTTTCGCCGCTCCACCGTTGCTCGCACATCCAAAAAACTGCCCGCTCAAAAGGAAGAAGGGAAAAAACCGCCCGCGCCAATCTTCTCGGCTTAAATATTCTGACTGAATCCCGTTTTTTTCTTTTCCCTTCTATCCACCGGGAAAAACTCGTTTTGAGTGACTTTGCACGAGTAACTCCCCTCGCTTGTTTCCACTCAAACTACACGCTACTCGTGGCGATCCTATTGGGAATCGAACGTACTATCGCCGAATGCATTGATTCCATCTCCATTGTCTGGTATTGATGATTCGTCGTTTACTTGTCCGCTGTGTCACCTTCGGCGACTGATGATGCCCCGATGATGACGAGCATTTGAATCGTTGGTTGGTTTCGTTTCACATGATCCTTTGGATGTTTAATCTTTAGCAAATACTCCCCGCAGTTTATTCAGCCATAGAGTCTTATTATGAAAATTTCAATGTCGCGTGAACGATGAAACAACCATCTTTAGCTGCAAATGAAGACTCTCCTGGTCGGAAGGTGGGATTGATGTTCGCTTAACCTTCCCAATTGCTTAGCAATCTTTCCCAACTATCATTGGGGTTCAAATGTAGTTTCCCATGTCTAAGCATTGTGGGCATTATCGACTGATTTAACGCCGACGGTGCACTTGCGCCTATTAGGCTCGGTAGGTACGATACGATGTGTCTTTAGGGTTTTGGATGTTTCATAATATCTGCCACAATCGCTGTACTCATGCTTGAGTGCGCAAACATTGCATTGGAATGGGGCGAGATTTGAGTACGAAGCCTTATGACGATGCAATTGCGTTGCATGCTCTGCCGCATATGTTGAATGGATGACGACTGTTTCCGCTCCGTGTGTATTTCGCATTTCGTTTTCGAGCTCGCGCTGGTGCTTGGTGCCTCCGCCGCTTGCTGCTGGTTGCGTTGTCCGTAATTGTGGCGTGTGGAACGGAAGCGACCTAGCTACATGAGCTTAATGTACATTAAGTTACAAAGCAAAATTACTATGTGGCTTCCTGCTTGTAATTAGAACAATTATTAAGTTTTAACATTATTGTGTGGCTTCTGTTTGTAATTAAACAATTATCAAGCTTAAAATCATTGTGTGTAATTAAACAATTAACAAGCTTAAAATTATTGTGTGGCTTCTGTTTGTAACTAAGATAATAATTCTTTCGTGAATGGAAATTAAAATTACTTGTTGCTAGTTACATCATCGGACTACTAGAAACAACAATTAATAAAGTGCGGCTCGGTATTGCGTAGGTTAAACTCTTACGTAATCGCGTATGGTAGTGTTCGGGTGAGCAGCGCTACGGAGTCTCAATGTTCACCCGTAACAATTGTTCGCATTTCTATCATTATTGCGTCTATTACTTCTAGTATTGCTATTACTACCTCTATTGTATGTATTGTTTTGGTTATTCCTATGGTTACCTCTTCTTCTATGATTGTTCCTGTTATATCCATTATTGCTACTATCATTATTTTTATTACCATTGTTATTATTATAATTACGTCCCCTATCATTGTCTCTATTACCATTCCTATTATCATTATTTCTCCAATTATCATTATTTCTCCTATTTCTATTCCTATAATTCTTACTATCTCTCCTATTACCCTGATTCTGATTATTTCTATTCTTCTTATAAAAAAATACACTATTAACCTGACTCGCCTCAGTCTTCTCTACCTCCAGAGCTAAATCTGCAGCATCTGAAAAACTCTTTGGTCTAGCCGCAAAGATTGTGCTCCTTAATTGATCATTAAGGCCATTCTTAAATATTGTTAGGGCATAGGAATCGTTCATTTTTATAATCATGTCCCTTTGATCCTGAGTGGCACTTACGCCAAGGTTAGATATTTGCAGGCTATTTAATTCATCTACTAGCTCTGATATTCTATCCTTATAAGTAGATACACTAAGTTTCCGCTGGGTAAGTCCAATTAAAGTGGTGTGTATTTGAGGGATGGTGCTTGGGCTCTTGTATTTGGTTTGTAATTTTGCCGCTAATTCCTCAAATGTCTTGGGAATTCCTGAACTTACTATAGAGGTCTGTACACTAGTTGATAGTTTTATATTGTATACAAAATCAATTAGGGCTTCTTTTCCTTCTGTAGATAGTGTCTTGTAAAATATTTCTACTAGCATCAAAAATTGCTGTAGTGATTTGAAACATCCTTCAAAGACAGGAATTGTTTTTAAACAAATCTCTAAATTAAATTCTGCCATTTTTGCTCTATTCTGCTCTCTCATACAATCTAGATTTTCTGATAATAAAAATATTAACTTTACGAATTTCTCTTTTAATTCCAATGTTTTTCTTCTATTTCACTGCTAAATAATTGGTTTGCTTCTTTCCTCAAATTTTCAATTATTGTTGATTTCAAATTTATCGTCTCCTTCGTATAGGGACGATTTCTACATTTTTTTTTATATTTGCCAAAAGTTGTTCTAATTCCTGCACTATTTGTTCTAAACGCTGCATTAGGAAGACGATTGCTTTCAGATATTAAACATTTATGTTTCTATTTATTCTACTTCTAACATAATTTCTATTTTTTACATGATACGCATACAGTATTGTTAAAATTATACAAAAAATAATTGACGTTACTATACTTTGCTTATATTCTACCACAAACAAATCTGTGATATAAGTTGTCGAACAGTTATTTTCCATGTTACAATTTCTTTATTCCACTCAATGAATTTAATTTCCTGAATAAACTCTTCTGTACTTCTCCTTCCGAGATTGCTATTAAAGGATGAAGCTCTTTCCGTTCTGCCCTTAATTTTGCCTTGCTTCCTGCACGATGTTTTTTCTTACGCTGTTGTACTGCGCTGACTATCGGTGTTGGTCGCTTTTGTCGCTGTAAATACTCCTCTATCGTTAACCTCTTTGGTCCTAGTTCGTTGATTGGGGCTGGAGTGTATGCAGGTGCTTCAACCGTACTTGTTGACTCAGGTTGATATTCCATACTCTTCCTTCGTAAATCATCCTCCGCTTGTGCCAGCAATTCATTGAACCTCTTGTTCAATGCTTCCAATTCAGTTGCGTCGAAGAACGCTTCCATTTTTGCCTATAATTTGCAGGATCGCCATATCGTGTTAGTCCTTTAGGATTTAATTTATTTGATTAATATTTGCCGTCGTCTAGCCTGATTTGTATCGGGCCAAATTTGACGTAGCACCGAAGTAATGAAACTTCTATGCTGCAAGTTAAACTAAGTTTGGCCGAATAAACCAGCCAAAGTATTTTGATCAATAAATCCCTTAATTTGTCTTCTAATAAAAACCAGCCAAAGATTTACTTTGGCCGAATACCTTTATTATAGGATGGGTCAGAATTTACTGATCCCGAATCAATATATTCATTTTCCTTTTATACTAAATCTATTCGTAAATTTACTTCTCACGCCCTCATTATTCATCGTTCAATTTGTGTGGTCATTAACACCTCGCATTCCCATTCATTATATTCATTATATCTATCCATATGTACGAATGCAATTTGTGACCTATTTTCTAGGTCATAAATTCCATCGTATCAAAATGCATATGACTAGGTCCCTAGTATGCACATGGCAATTCGAATGCGGAAGAAAAGTAAAAGTGAAAGAAATTGAACGTGGAGTAATGAGGTAGGTATTATGTTACATACGTTCTTCGTCACATTTGTCTTTGTGATATATATTGGTTTCATATTCCAATGCAATGGCTCATGAAAGTAATTTATGACTTCGCCATGGGATTGGAATATGAGACGAAATGTATTTGTTATGATTGAGTTTACATTCATTATGTAATTTGTTTGAATACAATTTGAGTTTTGCATGAATGAATCATTACATTGGGTTTGTGTTATGTAACTCATGTATGAAATATTGGGAATCATTACACAATGTAATATTTATGATTTGTTCTAGTAACTTTTGTGCCTCTTGAAATATTTAAAATTTTGATACGGTTTGGATTCAGTCAATATATACGCGCTATTCAATGATTTAAATTTTCTGTTACGGCTTTCATTTGGCCTCAAAGCATGCCTTAACTAAATTTTTTTTCTAATCTTTAAAACTAATGAATTAGTCTGATGCTTATGCAACTGATTCTTAAGATTGACTTTTAAAAATAAGAAGAAATTTTCATGGAAATAGTATTTTGGGACTATTATAGAGAGGGACGATGAGATTGTTTTTATTTTTAATGTGATGTTAGGATAGATAAATTTCCTAGGAGGAATTTACATAAAACATTTAAGGGTAAAATATCCTGGATACTATAAAGTTTAAAAAAAATATGGTTGTTCTATTAGTGGGACCGCTGCCTTAAACGACAAATTTCATAAAAAACGTGTGTACAAATGTTTTTGTTGAGTGGTAAAATTGTTAATATAAAGTTAAAAATATTAGTTCGTGTATTAAAGATATTTTTTTTTCGTTCTGGTGCTAGAACATAAAAATTGTTGTTGATTTAAAAATGTCTAAAAACAAAATCTTCTTGTTTTTTGCGTTATTTGTGTGTGCGTGCTCACTTGAATAGAAGATTTCGTTTTTCTTCTTAGTGTATTGTATTGTTTTGCTTACAAAAAAAATCCTAATTTGATATCCTGTCACGAATCTCATCTGTTTCTTATTTTCCTAGTAGTTACTGTTCAATAAAGCTTACTAAAAAGAATTGCTTTCAAATAAATTATACAATTTACAACTAATCCTATCGTCTAGATTTAACGAAAAATCGCTAAATTACAATAGGGCGCATAATATTTCAGCAACTTTTAAAAGTATTTTCTATTTTAATCATTTAGTATTTTGTTTTGCTTATCATTTCTTTGTTTCTGCTCATTTTTAATTATAAAGATATTCTTTTTTTTTGCTCTGCGTTACTGTTGTCTGGGTTTCGCTTTCTAAGGAAGCCAGTTGTTTTGTTTATATAATAACTCTAGTCAAGCGTTATTTTGGTTCTAATTGAGCTAAACAATTTCTTTAAAACCAAAAGAAAATCAATAAAACATATTGTGAGGATGCTGAACCCCAGTGTCGCTATTAAAAGAAAATTAATATGTGTTTAAACACAACTAAATCTTAAAGCAAAACAGTTTATTCTTTTCTTAGTAAGTTATTTATTGAAAAAAATTCAGTCCATTTTCCATTCAGCTCATCCTTCTTCTTTTTTTTAACAGTCTCAACAACAATTTACAATTACGCCTCTTCTGTTCGGTTTTCTCGTTCACCGAGAATCGTTTGGATTTCAGCAAGTGGCTTACCTTTAATTTCGGGTCCAGCAATGAATTCAAAGAAAACGCCCACTATCGTTATTCCCGAGAATAGCCAGAATCATTGTGCAGTACCAATAACGTCCAATAAGTTGTCGAAGGTTTTTTTTAGCAAGAAAGCCAAAAGCCAATTGTCATTCCGGCAATAAGACTAGCGAAACCTTTCACTGAAATATTTGGACCTTTGGGGGGACTCAGTGCTTGCAGGATTGTTCCCTTCGACTGAAATATCAACATATATTCACTGCAACTATATCTACGTTAATTTTCCAACGTACTTGATTTTTCCTGTTTTGTCAGTTGATTGGGCCATTGGACGACAAATAAATCCGTGAAATGGTTCAGGGTTCTCCTTTTTTCCGCTCAAGGACAAGCTTTTAACACGGCAAAAACTCTCCGCAAATAAGATTTTGTATGATGGTAGGATCCTTAGCGTGCTCATTAAATACGCCGCAACGCAAATAGGTACACACACGTTCACGGTTCGTTACATGGAGCCAGTTCAGGCTTAAAACAAAATACCTACGGAATGCAAGTTGATATAGCGATAATCGTAGTAAACACTGAAGAAATGTACCTTCACTGCACTTCCCGACTGCGAAACACTTCCAAAAAAACGAATAGGCATCAATTCCAGAAGATTCCCTTCGATTAACACGAGCGCGACTTGTAGTGTCAAAGTGGCGGACTCCCACACTCTGCTACCATGTGGTTGTCAATTCACTTTGACATCCCACGACAAAATTAACGTAGGATGTGAAACTGTCACGACCAACATGAGATGGAAAGCCACATGGCAGCAAGGTGTATTGGTATTGGTCGCCGCGTCGTCGAATAGTTCATTACAAGGGGCTGTAGTGCTAAGAAGAAGAAGAAATCGTGTAGGGTGTCATTGGAAAGGTCTTAATGAGATCTTTTCAAAGCAAGTCTTAAAATTACCTTATTGGTACCAAGGGGGGCAGGGGAAGGGGAAATGTACGAACTTTTCACGTACCCCCTCTCGCGATTGGACACTTTTCATTAGAAAAATCTGAAAGAAAATCATTAATATAGGCCTTGATGAGTACAACAGCAACAAATACATGTGAAGTGGAAATTCACTCAACTTTTTCAGTAATAGTATAATTTATCGATTTCATGTTTTCTTGCATAAAATCCTTACGGTACCCTTAAATTGAATTAAATTCGGTATACAGATAAATATTTATAAGATTATGTTTAAGGGCCCATCGGGTCAGAGGTCCGTGTAGGTCCATTTGGTTTATTAGCCATTGTAACGAAGCGTAGTCTGTGATGATTTCAAACAGGTGGCCTTCTATGTTCGCTCGGAATTTCTTGACAGCCATCACAGCTGCCAGACATTTTTGTTCGGATGCGGTGTAGTTCTTTTGGATCGAGTTCAGTTTACTGGACATGACAGCGATGGGAGCTTCTGTAGTAACTGAAGAGGTCAGGAGTGTGAAGAGCGATTTATAAATGACCATCTTGATTTCCTTTATTTTGAATGCAAAGATATGGTATCACAAGAGAAACGAAAAGATCTACGGAATATGTACGTCCTCCTGAAACCCATACCAGATCGATGGCAGGATATGCTCAAACAAATGTTCCTCGATCATATCAAAAAGGAGGGCATTGAAACAATGTTTACGCTGAAAGGTGAAAATATTCACATTCAATTTGTCGAGAATATGTGAAGGTGCATCAAAAATATCAAAATTTAATAGCTGATGTTTTTGAAAATGACTCGCTATTTTTAAGTGCATTGAACACAGCATGCGCGAGTGTAACAAATAAATGATTGCACTGACGAGCGCCGGAGTGTGCGCGCGGCGGCAAAACACGAGCAGGCAGAGCAGTACGAAACAAACAGCCATTGCTTTTGAGCGTGGTGTCCGCGGGATTTTAATTCTATTGTCGCGTTTGGCTTTTACTGCGGGTTAGAAGACTTTCCGTTCTAGCTTGTTTCGAAAGTTTATTCACATTTATCATTAAAAGGCTTTCGCTAATAGTTTTAATGAGTGTGTTCATTCTCAGTATACCAACGGGAGTGACGAAAGTTCTGCTGTCGGGAGCTATCGACATACTCCGCGGAGTCCGAGTGAATAATATAATGTTTTTGCAATTTCGACACTTTCGCGTATCGATCTACGTAAATTTTATTTCAAGCCGTGAAAAATAATGTTCCTGTTCTTCGTACGGTCCGACATTAGCATACCTCAACCGTCACGTACGTACGGTACACACTAGGCGAAAGCAAAATAGTGACGGACACAGGTCCGCTGGTATGGTGCCGTTGCGAGTAGTTAAGTGTTTTAGGCAGAGTGCCGGGGCAATCAGACTTGCGTGTTGTGTTAAACACAAATGGACATTATTCAGTGAAGAAATGAAAATTGTCTCAGGGAATTAATTAGAAATCTGATTGCTAGCGCTGATAGCGAGTTCAAAATAATTTTAAGTGTCATAAGAATGTTGGCTTGTCCTAGACAAGTGTGGGTGAACGAGCGAGAGAACGGTTTGCAAAGTGTGTTGGTTCGATGGTTTGCCGCTGTTTCATTCTTTTTGCCTATTGGGGAGCTTGCTCGCACCCGTAGTCGGTGTAACTGGAAAAAATCTCGATACGAGCGCGAAGTACAGTGCAGATAACTGTTCTCGCGATATTTTGGCGGGAATTTCAATAGCATACTTGAGTGTTATAATATCGTGATCGATTGGTTTGTTTAGTTATTTATTATCGCAGTTGAGTTTAAATAGAAAATAGTGGTGACTCAATGATGTCGAAGGTCTTGTGAAGATTTCGAGAAAATTCGTGTTCGTTAATTCTCTAGACTTGACGCCAACGTTTGTCAAGTCTTTCGCGCCTAAATATTGCTTCCATCGGAATTTTTGGGAAATTGTGCTATTTTGTTTGGGAAAATATCTGTTCTGAGGTGTAGATATTTTCGAATTCTCGATTCAATTTTACGAAGCAGCGGCAAACCAACCAAATGGAGAACGAAACTCTAAATGCCGCAATAGACAGTTTTATTGTGAAACATTATAACAGGGCCAAGAATGTGTTCATATTATAAGCTACCCCTCATTGGAGCTCCTTCATGTATTAAAAGCACATCCGGAATCAAGATACGTCGGGATAGGGAGTGTGTGTGCAATGCGAAATGTGAACTCTACTGTTATTTGTATGGCAACTTTTTGTGAGTATTGATTTCCTTTATTGTCGCATCGTTGCGAACAAATAAAAACCCAATTAGTAACGGCGAAATTTGATGGAAATTCCGGTTGCGTTTGTAGTGCGGTCAATATTTTGGTTGATAAATAATTCGAGTAGAAATTACGCACACTGCCACAGTCACCTTACCCAAACGGCATATAAAAAAGGGGTACCCTAGACATTGGAACTAGTGTTGTTCACATCGATCAACTCCCTTCTCCCCCACAATTTTCGGTATAATCAAAACATTAAATAGGACAAGGACAGGAAAAATTCGCTTCAGGGGCATGATTAGTGACATAGAGTGAACGGTTAAGTGTCGTCTATGGCCGAACCCGTTAACAATCAATTGCTCTCGGCAGCGACGGAGGGGCATCGTAGCAACACGACCACGGCGCCAGGTTCACAAGCTTCCAGTAGCCATTCACATTACAATAGCCACCAAAATAGTAGCAAAAACACAAATCGGGGAAAACTCGCGAAGTCTACGAACAAAATCGACACATAACGAAGCCAACACCGACTCCTTGTGTAACGTTGGCAACACAGTGACGGCGACAACAACGCCTGTTAGAAAATAGGACCAACACGAGTGGATCTATTAGGTCATATAAATCTCAATCACCAAATCCTGCACCCCAAAAGATTTGAACGAAAACGGACATCGGACCGAAACTCGTTGCCAAGTTGTGAAGATTTATCGACACATTCAAGTCACAAGAGACGTCGCCAGAACCCATCCGATAATAACACTAATCGAGAACACGATCAATCTCACCAGACGGATTCAAGTAAGAAGAAAAACAACTCGTCCAAACGGATTGTGTAGCTTCTAGAACACGATCGCGAACCTCAGACGACTTCAGTACCCCAGCCCACAACTTACGGCAGACATCGATCAAAGCAAGTAAATAACGTTCGTGTTGGAAAGGAACATAGTGCTGCAACAGTCTTTGGAAATCCAACAATATCTCAAAACGAGGAGCCTCCAAACCAAATCTTCGGTAAAGCAACCGAACAGCAACAATCAAATCATTTAGCTGCACAGTTGTCTACTACGCAAAATAAGCCTAACCTGCTTAGTTACTATTGCAAAACGCGTGGTAATCGTACTTCGGGAAAGAAATCTGTAGATAGCACGGTGCTAGACCACGATTACCAATCAACCAGCAGTTGGGATACTCTTAGAGAATCACAAAATACAGAAACATCTTCACTTCCAATTATTTCCGATAGCAAAGTATCAAGCCATCACGAGGCTAAAACCTCTTATCAGGCAACTAGCAAGAACGAATCTAGCGGGAAGACGTGAAGGATTCCGGAACCTTGCGGGAGTAAGTGAATATTCCTTGGAATCAGATTCCCTGAACGAAAGTCAAATGCCAGCTTTTAGTGATTCAGTGGTGAATCCTGAGGAGGCGATAAGCATTCTATACAAGTTATACAATGTCGTATCTGTTTATTCGGCGGGACATAACAAGTTCATTAAGTTCTTAACCAATTATTAATATATTAAACTTTTATTGGCCCAAACGCAACCCTACCTACAATTAAACTAAAATTATCATTAAAAATTAAAATAGTGCACACTAGTATTTAAAACAAGGCATGTGTATTAAATCATTTTCATAACGTGCAAACACTTCAAATGACGATTCAACATAAACTTAATCTAAAACTATTTGTAACTATAAAATAAAAATATCCGTGATGTGCGAAGAACAAATATCTGTTATCTGCGCGCGTGATAGATTTTAAAATAAGAGAGTGTGTTTACGAACTTATTGGTGAGTCGAAACAGCCAACAATTGAAATTTGCGGGGAATACTCTGGTGATGTGAACTTTTCTATTAATTATTACCAGTCGCCGTGCACCTAGAGCTGACCAAAACTTTCTCAATGCAATCACGGTGTTGATAGTGCAAGGATAAATACGGGTACCCAACGCCATTTGAATTGAGGACAAGCCGCAATTACGCCATGGTCTGCCGTGATTACAGCGATTGATAACTACTCGTACACATACAATACCCAAGCCCCATTTCGATGACGATTTCAATCCGTCCGAAGAACCAGCACTGGAGCAGTACTAATTAGCGGATGCCGCGTTTGGTTCGTTTTCAAGGCTTTGGCAACCCCCCCGCTCTACTGATCATTGTCTGGGACGAGCTGGTTAACGGAAACACGTTCGCCATTCCTGGCATTCAAAGCGCATCGGATCGACAGTTCCTCGTGTTGCAGCGTATTCAACTGGCCCCACAATCACCGAAATGATTTTGTGTTCTGCACCCACCGCTAGCGAGTGAATTATATTCTCCTGTGTCAGGAATTGTGGTAGAGAAGAACATATCAGTTGAGGATACCCCAGGGTCAAGAAATACATCGTGCTATGAAAAGGCTGGTTATTCAAAGTGAAGCGCAGCGAAACTTCAGAAATTGATAAACTTATGGATGAGAAGAATTACGAACAATTCTTGAAAACGGATTCACACTAGCGCCCGTTTCAAGTGATTTGCTTACTAAATTTTTGAATGGCATTCGGCCAAAGAACTTTTATAGTGATAGGTGAATTATTCGACCTTAAACCATTATCGAAGTACATTATAGCGTTTAACCTAACCAAAAACGAAGATTTTCAGGACGTATCCAGCACCCATCGAGCGCTCGACGGATCATGCGGTGAGTCCTTTTGATTTAATTTATTTATTAATATTTTTTCTTATATAATTATTCAAAGTATATCCGATATACGAGTATCTTATCAGCAATAATTTATTTATTACTCTTAATCGTTCTATCTTTGTTAAATTTGGTTTGTCGTGGAGAAGCTTATATTATTTTGTGATAACCAAAGGGAACGAAAAATAAAAATGAAGAATTAAACTAGGAAATTGGTCTTTTCCCTTCCGGTTTTTCTGACCGAGTATAGGACCCGGTACGGTGGCAGGCTTCCCCCTCAAAATATGAGCCAGTCACCGAGTACAATTTAATCCTTTTTATTTCAGGTGACTTTATGGGTTGAGTGGCCCAAGCCAAGTGCCTTTTTATGGCATAAAATTATGCAATTCCATTGTATAATTCTATGACATAAATTGGTCACCTAGGTACTCCCCTTCTGATAGGAAAGCTCATATAATTCAAGTTGTATGAGTTTTCCACTCAGAAGAGGAATACCTGGCCACCTCAACGATTTAACAGTGGATTTATTCCGGTTGGGTGGGCATGAAGGGGCTCCACCACCACCCGGTTGCCCCTCTTTCATTTGTGGGCCCTGAATGTATGTGGGTAAAGACGAGGTCAACCCCAAATTAGTCTTTCTTGTCAGGTTGCACTTGTTCTTGCAACAAGTTGTAGTTCCTTCGTGGAGGTTTTCTACAGATTTGCGACTTCGGTCGTCCCCTTGAACTCTGCAAGCAATTCGTGAATGCGAAATGTTTTGTAGTGAGTCCTCGTGCCGGGGAAACGAACCCGCCCCACGACACCGCAATGCTAGCCTGCCAGCGCATTCACGCGTCTCCGGACGAGGGCATTCTCGGCAGGAATCAACACATTCCTCTGCCGAGGCAGCAGAACATCGCTGCGGTCCTTCACGGACATTATGAAAACACTTTATTCACTACAAATGGCGCCCAACGTGGGGCCCGAAAAGCCCGGCGGTATCATCAGTCGTGAGCACGAGACAGTCCATCGTCTCTAGGTGTCCCCACTAGGTGTTAGAATTATTGGCGGGTAGATAACTCCCGAGGGTTTTTGCACTGATCGTGCTCCAGCAGCCTAATAACTTTCGAACATGTGTTGTCTCTGGACATCAATATCGTTTGGTCCTTCTTTTGATTTATACTTTGGTGGTTTACCACCATTGTATAACTAGTAAGGCCAAATGATATTAGAGTCCCTTTTTGTGTTCGGAGGTTATTATCCCAACATCTATTTTGCGGAGGATTCTGATCCGCTCCCCAAACCAGCGGTGCCTAAGTGTCTTACATTACATGGATTTTGATTTCATGTGATTGGCTGATTAGCTAATCCATGACTATCCATGACAAGACACGCGCTGCTTGTGGATTAGAATCCCACCCTGGGCTGACAAGCTGTAACTTGAGAGGTTTGCTAATGAGGGATCACTTCGGAACCCTGATCTTCATGGTGCCACAAGAGAGTGTCCCTGAAACGTTTTAGAAGGATTGTGCCATGGTGTCCGTACTTGGGAGGAAGGACGGAAGGAAAAGACCGATTATTTTTTTTTTGATAACGTAATTTTGAAAACTAATTAAACATTTTAGCATTTTTTTTTTTGTGAGGTTCTTTGATAGTTCGCCACTTTCGGCCACTTTTATGTTTTTCCTTATTAATATTTAATTATTTATTTCATAGCGTCATTTTAGCCTTTCATCAACTTAGGTACAAATTCTAGGTAGAATAATTATGGACATCCAAAATGCATGCCGACTTTGTCTACGACTTGGCGAGGAAATGTATCCGCTGGGTGATAGTTTGGTCGATGAAGCGAGGAGAATTTTTATTGTCGACTTCCTGAAGGAGTCCCTCAACATCAACATCATATTGGAAGATGGCTCACCAGACCACATCTGTGGTGAGTGTTACACGGAAGTGGAACGGATATACTCCTTCATACGTCGCTGCAAAGAGACCGAGTCAACACTACAACGACTTAAATCAGCACGACGATCTCGAGATCCAGTTATCGACCAGCGGAACAGGATTCAAAGAGCAGACTACCATCCGTCTGAGGATCCGGATCCACCATCTCGATACCAGCCTTGGAACGCCTGGGATCTTCCGCCACGACTCAACCAAGTACCACCACCGACTCTAGGTTCAGTGGCTCCGCAGGAACAAACCTATATGCTGAAACCGAAGCATATCCCCAGCATTGTACAGGGTTGGAACCTTCATTTTAGCGGGGAGCCAAACGACCTGAACGTGGAAGTCTTCATTGGTCGCGTGGAGTCCTTAGTCGGAGAGATGTTGGCCGGCGACTACACGATGCTGGCAGGATATCTACCAATGCTGTTCAGGGGAGCAGCGCTCGAGACGTACTGGCGGATTCATTCGGCCCCACCATCAATACGCTGGACACGGCTGAAAGAAGTACTCCGCATGGAATACTCGACGGTCAACATGGATGAGAGTGTCCTGGACAAGATCCATGCCAGATGGCAACGTCCGGACGAGCCCTTTCATCAATATCGAGCCGATATCCTTAGGTTGAATGACCAGCTGTCAGAGCCTATGTCTTCCACTCAACTGCTGCGGGTGTTGAAACGGGATCTAAAGCCGGAACTTCGTTGCCATGTTGTAAACTTGGACCCGCAGAACCTGGAAGCACTACTGAGGGTCGTGAGTCGATTGGAGAGGCTTGAAGAAGACCTCCACGAACGGCCTTACCTACATGCAGGGACAGGTCCGCGACGTGAAATTGCAGAAGTGGCACCAAATTGCAACAACACCAATCTGGAAGATCACACGGAGTCGAACACCTATGTTCCGGACTACCCAGATGGTGCCACTCCAAAAAACGGACGAGCGAGTACCCTACCACCTCAGTGGTACTCGAAAACCCCACAGTAGTTCCCCAGCCAGCTGCCAACCCCAATAAACCTGACGTTATCCCACCAGCCATGACCATTACGACTGCGGATGTTCACTCTCTTCCGGAGACCTCACCAACGACAATATTAAAACGACCATCGCAGTCACTGCCAGAAGAACCGCGGCAGCCTCAAGTACGCACTCTAAAACCTTATCATGTTAGACTGCAGGAATATCGGGTGGCTCGAGAGCGAATATTTGCTTCCGAAGTCGTCACTTCCCGTTCGTGCACGACAAAATGGTCAACCCGTCGTTGGCGGAATTTCCGCAAGAAAGTGCGCACCTGCCGTCAAACCGTAAACTCTTGTAACATCTCGGAGGTTGCTGAGAATGAGATCAGACCTTATCATCCAATTAAAGTGTTGGGCGAGACCGTGTTTGCTTTGATCGACACGGGTGCCAGTATCAGTTGTCTTGCCTCGAGCTTTGGCTCGAAGGTTGTCCAAGACTATCCGAACTTGATTAAATCCTGGCGCACTGAAATCAGTACAGCTGATGGCACCAAACACCCTATACGAGGTAAACTAACCACACCCGTGACGTTCAGGGGTCAGACGAAGGATATTACGTTCTACATTATTCCGTCTTTGACTCAGAATGTATACCTTGGTGTCGATTTTGTCCTTCGCTTTGGACTGGCCTCCGATTCATTCACCGATTTGTCTTTAAAAACCAGAAATGTCAACGAAATCACTTCTACTCCCGAAAGGCATGACCTGACGCCTAGCCAACGACAACGCCTGGAAGCATCCATTGCTGCTTTCCCATCGTACGCTACCCAAGGCCTTGGCCGCACCACTCTAGTCTCACACACCATCGACGTTGGCGATAGTAAACCGATTAAACAGAGACACTACGCCATCTCGCCGGCCATGGAGAAATTGGTGTATGCGGAACTAGATAGGATGCTCGAGTTAGGGGTCATAGAGGAGTCCCAAAGTGCCTGGTCCTCACCGGTAACCTTGGTTGTAAAGCCAGGTAAAGTCCGCCTCTGTCTTGATGCCCGTAAGGTAAACGCGGTTACCATCAAGGACGCGTACCCCCTTCCACTCATCGATGGAATACTAGGGAGACTGCCGAAAGCCAATTATATCACCAGTCTCGACCTAAAAGACGCCTTCTGGCAAATTCCACTCGATGAGGGCTCGAGGGACAAGACCGCCTTCACAGTGCCTGGACGACCATTATATCAGTTCGTCACAATGCCCTTTGGCCTGTGTAACGCGCCGCAAACGATGACTCGGTTGATGGACAAGGTCATCCCACCTCACCTAAACCACCAAGTGTTCGTGTACCTTGATGATCTGTTACTCATCACGGAAACGTTCGATCAACACCTCCTACTCCTACAAGAAGTAGCCCTGCACATCAGTAAGGCGGGACTCACTATCAACGTACAGAAAAGTAAGTTTGTCATGAAAGAAGTCCGATACCTAGGACATGTCATAGGACATGGCACTATCAAAACGGATCCAGACAAAACTCGTGCGATTGATGAGTTCCCCTTACCAAAAACTGTGAAGCAGCTACGACGTTTCCTTGGTGTGTGCGGTTGGTACCGAAGGTTTGTTCGGAATTATGCAACAGTTTCAGCGCCCCTGTCAGACATGTTGCGGAAAGGGAAGTTCGTTTGGACTGAACTCAGCCGAAAGGCATTTGAAGAGCTTAAACAAGCCCTCACATCAGCTCCTGTCTTGCACAGCCCCGACTTCACGAACCCCTTCTCCATTCATTGTGACGCAAGTCAACATGGAGTAGGAGCCGTGCTGGTGCAATTGACCGATGAAGGAGAGGAAGCTCCCATCGCCTTCATGTCCAATAAGCTGAATTCGGCCCAAAGAAACTATACTGTTTCCGAGCAAGAATGTTTGGCAGCGGTAATGGCTGTGAAGAAATTTCGAGCTTATATCGAGGGCCACCAATTCGAGATCATCACGGACCACGCGTCACTACAATGGTTGATGAACCAGGCAGATTTAAGTGGACGCCTCGCCAGATGGGCTCTTAAACTGCAAGGGTTCAAGTTCTCCATCAAACATCGGAAAGGAACCCAGAACATCGTACCCGACACTCTCTCACGGATGTTTTCCCCAGAGGGAGCCGAAATAACAATAAATGACGAGGACCCCATCGAAATAGATTTGGACAGCCCACATTTCGAATCAGATAGCTACAAAGAGTTGAGGCAAACCATAGCGACCCAACAGACACAGCTGCCTGATTTGAAGGTAATAGACGGCTATGTGTATAGACGAAACGAATACGCCACTGGTGATCCATGGCAGGAAGAAGAGTCTTGGAAACTCTGGGTACCGGAGGAAATGACACAACATCTGATCCTCCGCGCACATGACCATCCTTTAAGTGCCCACGGAGGTTACGGTCGGACTTTACGGCGACTCAAGAAATACTTCTTTTGGTCTAAAATGGCATCCCAGGTCAAAGACTACGTGAGCGCCTGTGAGACCTGTAAAGGCACCAAAGCGCCCAACCAGCCTCTTCGACCTCCTATGGGTCAACTCAACGTTCCGGAACGCGTGTTCCAGCGTCTATACATCGATCTACTCGGTCCATATCCTCGGCCTTCCATGGGACACATCGGAGCTATAGTCGTTCTAGATCAGCTCTCAAAGTTCCCAATGGTGGAACCTATCCGTAAATTCACAACTCCATCGATCGTGAAATTCTTAGAGAACCGGGTATTCCATGTGTTCGGTGTTCCAGAGAGTGTGTACTCAGATAATGGAGTACAGTTCCGGTCTCGGCAGTTTAAGAGCCTACTTGAGCAGTATGGCGTTGAACACCAACTGACGCCCATATACTCTCCTCAGTCCAACGCATCAGAACGATTGAACCGCATCCTATTGGCCGCGATCCGTTCCTACGTCCACCCATCTCAAAAGGATTGGGATCGTCGATTGTCTGCCATCACATGCGCCCTGCGATCCTCGTATCATTCCGTCACCGGTGTCGCCCCTTACTTTGCCGCCTTTGGACAGCACATGATTTGCCAGGGTAAATCATACCGACTGTTACGGCAATTAAAGTGTTTGGGAGACCCCGTCGTTGCGCTGGAGCCCCACGAACGTTTAGGAGACCTCCGCCAACAAATCGGACGGAAGATTAAGGCCGCAGGTAGTGCAAATGAAGCGCAGTACAATCTCCGGTCACGATCTGCTAATTTCAAAGAAGGAGATGAAGTTTTTCGGCGAAATTTCCGCCAAAGCGACGCCGCGGGGCATTACAACGCCAAGCTGGACAGGCGATTCTTGAAAAGCCGCATAAAGAAGGTAATGGGACCTAATCGTTACTTGATAACGGATCCATCGGGAAAAGAAGTGGGGGTATACCACGCGAAAGACCTGCGCCGATAGATAATTAGGCACGTCTGTTTGTCCGTCCGCATATATTTTCATAAAACGCGCAAGGTTGTATACTTCCGAGCAAACATAGACATAAGTCAGTCCGTCCGTCTGTCAATTGTGTTTTTCTCTTAGTGTCCGTCATCTCTAGTCCCGACGCCGAAGCCAACCCATGATATACAGAAACATCCTTCAGCTCCTTTTTCGCAATCCGCATTGCCTTGGGATCGCGAGAAAATTAGCTGCCCTGTAGTAACTGAAGAGGTCAGGAGTGTGAAGAGCGATTTATAAATGACCATCTTGATTTCCTTTATTCTGAATGCAAAGATATGGTATCACAAGAGAAACGAAAAGATCTACGGAATATGTACGTCCTCCTGAAACCCATACCAGATCGATGGCAGGATATGGTCAAACAAATGTTCCTCGATCATATCAAAAAGGAGGGCATTGAAACAATATTTACGCTGAAAGGTGAAAATATTCACATTCAATTTGTCGAGAATATGTGAAGGTGCATCAAAAATATCAAAATTTAATAGCTGATGTTTTTGAAAATGACTCGCTATTTTTAAGTGCATTGAACACAGCATGCGCGAGTGTAACAAATAAATGATTGCACTGACGAGCGCCGGAGTGTGCGCGCGGCGGCAAAACACGAGCAGGCAGAGCAGTACGAAACAAACAGCCATTGCTTTTGAGCGTGGTGTCCGCGGGATTTTAATTCTATTGTCGCGTTTGGCTTTTACTGCGGGTTAGAAGACTTTCCGTTCTAGCTTGTTTCGAAAGTTTATTCACATTTATCATTAAAAGGCTTTCGCTAATAGTTTTAATGAGTGTGTTCATTCTCAGTATACCAACGGGAGTGACGAAAGTTCTGCTGTCGGGAGCTATCGACATACTCCGCGGAGTCCGAGTGAATAATATAATGTTTTTGCAATTTCGACACTTTCGCGTATCGATCTACGTAAATTTTATTTCAAGCCGTGAAAAATAATGTTCCTGTTCTTCGTACGGTCCGACATTAGCATACCTCAACCGTCACGTACGTACGGTACACACTAGGCGAAAGCAAAATAGTGACGGACACAGGTCCGCTGGTATGGTGCCGTTGCGAGTAGTTAAGTGTTTTAGGCAGAGTGCCGGGGCAATCAGACTTGCGTGTTGTGTTAAACACAAATGGACATTATTCAGTGAAGAAATGAAAATTGTCTCAGGGAATTAATTAAAAATCTGATTGCTAGCGCTGATAGCGAGTTCAAAATAATTTTAAGTGTCATAAGAATGTTGGCTAGTCCTAGACAAGTGTGGGTGAACGAGCGAGAGAACGGTTTGCAAAGTGTGTTGGTTCGATGGTTTGCCGCTGTTTCATTCTTTTTGCCTATTGGGGAGCTTGCTCGGACCCGTAGTCGGTGTAACTGGAAAAAATCTCGATACGAGCGCGAAGTACAGTGCAGATAACTGTTCTCGCGATATTTTGGCGGGAATTTCAATAGCATACTTGAATGTTATAATATCGTGATCGATTGGTTTGTTTAGTTATTTATTATCGCAGCTGAGTTTAAATAGAAAATAGTGGTGACTCAATGATGTCGAAGGTCTTGTGAAGATTTCGAGAAAATTCGTGTTCGTTAATTCTCTAGACTTGACGCCAACGTTTGTCAAGTCTTTCGCGCCTAAATATTGCTTCCATCGGAATTTTTGGGAAATTGTGCTATTTTGTTTGGGAAAATATCTGTTCTGAGGTGAAGCAGCGGCAAACCAACCAAATGGAGAACGAAACTCTAAATGCCACAATAGACAGTTTTATTGTGAAACATTATAACAGGGCCAAGAATGTGTTCATATTATAAGCTACCCCTCATTGGAGCTCCTTCATGTATTAAAAGCACATCCGGAATCAAGATACGTCGGGATAGGGAGTGTGTGTGCAATGCGAAATGTGAACTCTACTGTTATTTGTATGGCAACTTTTTGTGAGTATTGATTTCCTTTATTGTCGCATCGTTGCGAACAAATAAAAACCCAATTAGTAACGGCGAAATTTGATGGAAATTCCGGTTGCGTTTGTAGTGCGGTCAATATTTTGGTTGATAAATAATTCGAGTAGAAATTACGCACACTGCCACAGTCACCTTACCCAAACGGCATATAAAAAAGGGGTATCCTAGACATTGGAACTAGTGTTGTTCACATCGATCAACTCCCTTCTCCCCCACAATTTTCGGTATAATCAAAACATTAAATAGGACAAGGACAGGAAAAATTCGCTTCAGGGGCATGATTAGTGACATAGAGTGAACGGTTAAGTGTCGTCTATGGCCGAACCCGTTAACAATCAATTGCTCTCGGCAGCGACGGAGGGGCATCGTAGCAACACGACCACGGCGCCAGGTTCACAAGCTTCCAGTAGCCATTCACATTACAATAGCCACCAAAATAGTAGCAAAAACACAAATCGGGGAAAACTCGCGAAGTCTACGAACAAAATCGACACATAACGAAGCCAACACCGACTCCTTGTGTAACGTTGGCAACACAGTGACGGCGACAACAACGCCTGTTAGAAAATAGGACCAACACGAGTGGATCTATTAGGTCATATAAATCTCAATCACCAAATCCTGCACCCCAAAAGATTTGAACGAAAACGGACATCGGACCGAAACTCGTTGCCAAGTTGTGAAGATTTATCGACACATTCAAGTCACAAGAGACGTCGCCAGAACCCATCCGATAATAACACTAATCGAGAACACGATCAATCTCACCAGACGGATTCAAGTAAGAAGAAAAACAACTCGTCCAAACGGATTGTGTAGCTTCTAGAACACGATCGCGAACCTCAGACGACTTCAGTACCCCAGCCCACAACTTACGGCAGACATCGATCAAAGCAAGTAAATAACGTTCGTGTTGGAAAGGAACATAGTGCTGCAACAGTCGTTGGAAATCCAACAATATCTCAAAACGAGGAGCCTCCAAACCAAATCTTCGGTAAAGCAACCGAACAGCAACAATCAAATCATTTAGCTGCACAGTTGTCTACTACGCAAAATAAGCCTAACCTGCTTAGTTACTATTGTAAAACGCGTGGTAATCGTACTTCGGGAAAGAAATCTGTAGATAGCACGGTGCTAGACCACGATTACCAATCAACCAGCAGTTGGGATACTCCTAGAGAATCACAAAATACAGAAACATCTTCACTTCCAATTATTTCCGATAGCAAAGTATCAAGCCATCACGAGGCTAAAACCTCTTATCAGGCAACTAGCAAGAACGAATCTAGCGGGAAGACGTGAAGGATTCCGGAACCTTGCGGGAGTAAGTGAATATTCCTTGGAATCAGATTCCCTGAACGAAAGTCAAATGCCAGCTTTTAGTGATTCAGTGGTGAATCCTGAGGAGGCGATAAGCATTCTATACAAGTTATACAATGTCGTATCTGTTTATTCGGCGGGACATAACAAGTTCATTAAGTTCTTAACCAATTATTAATATATTAAACTTTTATTGGCCCAAACGCAACCCTACCTACAATTAAACTAAAATTATCATTAAAAATTAAAATAGTGCACACTAGTATTTAAAACAAGGCATGTGTATTAAATCATTTTCATAACGTGCAAACACTTCAAATGACGATTCAACATAAACTTAATCTAAAACTATTTGTAACTATAAAATAAAAATATCCGTGATGTGCGAAGATAAATAAATAAGAGAGTGTGTTTACGAACTTATTGGTGAGTCGAAACAGCCAACAATTGAAATTTGCGGGGAATACTCTGGTGATGTGAACTTTTCTATTAATTATTACCAGTCGCCGTGCACCTAGAGCTGACCAAAACTTTCTCAATGCAATCACGGTGTTGATAGTGCAAGGATAAATACGGGTACCCAACGCCATTTGAATTGAGGACAAGCCGCAATTACGCCATGGTCTGCCGTGATTACAGCGATTGATAACTACTCGTACACATACAATACCCAAGCCCCATTTCGATGACGATTTCAATCCGTCCGAAGAACCAGCACTGGAGCAGTACTAATTAGCGGATGCCGCGTTTGGTTCGTTTTCAAGGCTTTGGCAACCCCCCCGCTCTACTGATCATTGTCTGGGACGAGCTGGTTAACGGAAACACGTTCGCCATTCCTGGCATTCAAAGCGCATCGGATCGACAGTTCCTCGTGTTGCAGCGTATTCAACTGGCCCCACAATCATCGAAATGATTTTGTGTTCTGCACCCACCGCTAGCGAGTGAATTATATTCTCCTGTGTCAGGAACTGTGGTAGAGAAGAACATATCAGTTGAGGATACCCCAGGGTCAAGAAATACATCGTGCTATGAAAAGGCTGGTTATTCAAAGTGAAGCGCAGCGAAACTTCAGAAATTGATAAACTTATGGATGAGAAGAATTACGAACAATTCTTGAAAACGGATTCACACTAGCGCCCGTTTCAAGTGATTTGCTTACTAAATTTTTGAATGGCATTCGGCCAAAGAACTTTTATAGTGATAGGTGAATTATTCGACCTTAAACCATTATCGAAGTACATTATAGCGTTTAACCTAACCAAAAACGAAGATTTTCAGGACGTATCTAGCACCCATCGAGCGCTCGACGGATCATGCGGTGAGTCCTTTTGATTTAATTTATTTATTAATATTTTTTCTTATATAATTATTCAAAGTATATCCGATATACGAGTATCTTATCAGCAATAATTTATTTATTACTCTTAATCGTTCTATCTTTGTTAAATTTGGTTTGTCGTGGAGAAGCTTATATTATTTTGTGATAACCAAAGGGAACGAAAAATAAAAATGAAGAATTAAACTAGGAAATTGGTCTTTTCCCTTCCGGTTTTTCTGACCGAGTATAGGACCCGGTACGGTGGCAGGCTTCCCCCTCAAAATATGAGCCAGTCACCGAGTACAATTTAATCCTTTTTATTTCAGGTGACTTTATGGGTTGAGTGGCCCAAGCCAAGTGCCTTTTTATGGCATAAAATTATGCAATTCCATTGTATAATTCTATGACATAAATTGGTCACCGGGGTACTCCCCTTCTGATGGGAAAGCTCATATAATTCAAGTTGTATGAGTTTTCCACTCAGAAGAGGAATACCTGGCCACCTCAACGATTTAACATTGGATTTATTCCGGTTGGGTGGGCATGAAGGGGCTCCACCACCACCCGGTTGCCCCTCTTTCATTTGTGGGCCCTGAATGTATGTGGGTAAAGACGAGGTCAACCCCAAATTAGTCTTTCTTGTCAGGTTGCACTTGTTCTCGCAACAAGTTGTAATTCCTTCGTGGAGGTTATCTACAGATTTGCGACTTCGGTCGTCCCCTTGAACTCTGCAAGCAATTCGTGAATGCGAAATGTTTTGTAGTGAGTCCTCGTGCCGGGGAAACGAACCCGCCCCATGACACCGCAATGCTAGCCTGCCAGCGCATTCACGCGTCTCCGGACGAGGGCATTCTCGGCAGGAATCAACACCTTCCTCTGCCGAGGCAGCAGAACATCGCTGCGGTCCTTCACGGACATTATGAAAACACTTTATTCAGTACACTTCCTCTCCCTCTTCGGTCAATTCCACTTACACGGTGCCAACTCCATGTTGAATAGCATCGGAATGAATGGGGAAGGGTTGCTGGAAGTCGGGGCTGTGCAAGACTGGGGCAGATGTCAAGGCTTGCTTGAGCTCTTTGAATGCTTTTCGGCTGAGTTCAGAACAAATGAACTTCCCTTTCCGGAGCATGTCCGATAAAGGTGCTGAAACTGTTGCGTAATTCTGAACGAACCTTTTGTACAAACTGCTCCAAGGAAAGCGAGGAAGGCTCCAGGTCCAGGCACATACCAAGTGACGGATCGTCCTGTTAGTGACACTAGTTATGTATGCGTCAGCAGAACCATGCCATGAAAAACAATCCCACGCGCCTGCATCTTTTTCGCAAAATGCAGAAATATTAGAACCGCGGAAAACTGACACCGTCTGGGAAACATTGCAAACGTTTCTCGAAAATGCGAAAAAGCCAGACGCTGTGTCAGCACAAACGAACTCTTGAAATTCCAAATTTATGAACTTCTCGCCCAGTTGCGCGTTTGAGACACAATCGTTTAGATCATTATAATATTCCTCCGCCTATTCCTATGAAATAAACTTTTGCTTTAAAACTAAATATATCCGTGTTTTTCCTTAAAATTATCCTAGTTCCAGTGGAAGATCTTAGGAACTTTTTTTTTAATGTCGTTTGGTGGCCACGATATAATTGGCGCAGTCGGTTAAAACTTAAAAATACGCGAATTTAAATCGCAAAACAAGACGGTCGATCTAAGTGTTTGGAAAAAACCAACGAATCGGCTAGTGAAATTGCGAAGTAATTGCAACTAATTAACTTAGTTAATCATTTCTAATAACTCGCGAGTGTTGGCAAGAACAGCGTAAGTAAGGCCTTTAAGCTGTTTAAACTCTCCGGTGAGGCTGCTGGATATCTTGCCTTATAATAAACATTCAGTGAAAGAAACAAGATTATTGCTAACAGTGAAAGTTGCAGAAAGGAGAAGCGATACGCTCTTCATAGCAATAGCAGAAAAGGAATCATGGAGGCAAGAATTATTGAGCTCGAGCAATAGCTCCAAGTGAAGGAAGCGGAATACGCCCAACTAGCAGTGGCGGTCAACCAGTTAATCGCTAATCAAAATAATACGGATCAAATAAATCGTTTGGCGGAAACGATGAATAGGATATGTACTCATCAGAACAATGCAACGGATCCATCTCACAAAATTCTGAAGGAAATTCGCCATATGAACACCTTCACAGGAACAGGTGAAGTGTCCATCAACTCATTTATTTGCAGCACAGAATTCTTCTTGGACAGCATCCACGACCCAAATATAAAAAAGATGGCAACCAGGCACATCTTCTTCGAGAAAAATCAAGGAACGGCAAAGGATGTGGTGATCAACGTTCGAGAACCGGATGACTGAGAAGCAATAAAAAGAGCTCTTCAATTGAAGTACAAACCAGACATCGAGCCGTATGAACTTTACAGAATGATAAGCAGCCTAAGGAGTAATACCGTAAGTGATTTAGCTTTAAATTTACAAAAAATAAAACGTAAAAAGGATGAATTGTGCATCTACTATAAGAATTCCTTGTTCGTGGATCTTAGCAATGTTGACGCAATCCTCGTTTACACTGCAAAAGAAATGACTGAAGGAATACTTTTAGATAAGATAATTGAAAGGCACGATATTAATGATATTATAGATATAATGAGTAGTAGAAGATTTGAAAATGCGTGCATTCGATATGAATATAAAATTGAAAATATTAAGAGAGTGTTCGCGAGTGATCGTCAAAATTCTAATTTCGATTTAAATAATCAAAATTCCGACAATGACCAGGTACAGACAAATAGTTCAGGACAGTTCAGACGTAAAACTAACGAAAACAGACAACAGAACCGTGACATTAATCAGACAAACAAACAAGCTAATAACCAACATAATAATCAATATATTAACCAATCTAATAGCCAACCTAATAATCAATTTAACGCGAATTCGAGTCAATTCCGTTCGCAGAACTTTCAAATTAAAAACCCTTATCAGTTGTTACCCTATTTTGCGTTTTCCAAACTTCAGCAAGCCGTTTCACCTTACTACGGATGCCTCAAACTATGCGATAGGCACCGTTCTTTCTCAAGAAGGCCATCCTATTTGCTTTGCATCCAGAACACTTTATTGTCATGAACGCAATTATTCCGCTACTGACAAAGAGTTTCTAGCCTTTATATGGTCAGTGGGATATTTTAGGCCATATTTGTACGCAGAAAAATTTAAAATTTTCACTGACCACCAACCGATCAAATATTTACAGGCTAAATATAGAGGCAAAGATCTTTCTCCAAGACATCAAAGATGGCTTTTAAAACTCGGAGAGTATCAATTCGAAATTGAGTACGTAAAAGGAAAAGAAAATAAGGTGGCAGATTTTTTGCGTAGATTGGAACCCATTGAAGAAATCAAATCAGAAACCCCAAAATCAGATAAAACGAACACATTCTCAGAATTAGGAGTCCTTTTCAATATTTTAAACGATAACGATGATGCCACCATGGCAACCATTGATTCGGCGGACGAGGAACTCCTTGATCACATACCGATTAAGGAAGAAATCGTGAATAAATACAATACCCAAATTATTCTTACAAATAATAAAGTATGTGAAATTGATTTTGTTCATTTATATTGCGGAGTATGACTTTGATAACCTCAGTGACATATTTAGGAGATATATAACAAAAGGAACAATCGGAATATATTCTGAATGACCGGACCATAAATATAACATTGTACAGGAAAGGCTTCGTGAACTATTCTCTAATGACAGACAAATTAAATACATAAAATGTTCATTTAGGACACAGGATATCGAAACAAAAGTAGAAGCTGTTAGACAAATTGCGCTTTACCATGTCCAAGAAAGTTTATACTCTGGAATACAAGAAACATTCAACAAAATAAAATTCAAAATATATTACCCGAAACTATTCAACCTTATTCACGTCATAATAAATCAATGCGATATATGTCAAGCAGTTAAATGCGATCGAAAACCCATCAAAACCAAATTTTCGGAAACAGCAAATGGTATTAACCAAATAATTCAAATAGACTTATTTACGATTATGAAGCAGCCATTCCTCACAATTATCGACAAATTTTCAAAATTCGGATCTGCAAACTTTTTAACAAATGGAAATCATGTAACCCTAATCGATATCCTTGAAGAACATTTTGCCAGAATTGGTAAACTAGAAAAAATCGCCGCTGGAAATGAATTCAACGGTATTCTAATGAAAGAATTCTTGGACAACGAAAATGTAGAACTTCACTTAACTAAACCACACAATAGCACTGGGATCGCAGATGTAGAGAGATTCCACGGGACAATATTAGAAAAATTTAGAGTCCTCACATATAAAAAATGTAAAATTTCAACCAGGAGAATGATGCAACAAGCTATGAGAAACTATAACGATAGGTATCATTCCACCATTAAATGTACACCAAATGACGTTCAATTTCACAAAGTAAACTTTGGGAAAATTGCAAAGAACTTAAATAAAGCCAAAGAGAAATGGATTAAAAAAGCAAATGAAAAACGTGAAGATTATGAGGAAATTAGGACAACAGGTTTTATCATCAATTATAAAGCCGCAAGGCTTAAACATCAACCAAGGTTTATAAAAGATAAACTTGAAAATATGCATCCAAGCAATATTAAAAAGCCCATGAAAAATAATTTGTTCCCTAACGAAGAAGCACCGATTGATAATACATCAGAATTTCCAAATTTCACCGAAGAACAAGAATCAACAATTAATAATGCAATAAATGAAGGTTCAGATGATGATATTTTAACGTCCAAATTTCGCATCGATATTACCCGACGGGATATGAAAACATTAACACCAAATAAGTGGCTCAATGATAAAATCATAGAGTTTTACCTAAAAGGAATAGTCGATCGTAGTAAACAAGACGATTCGCAAAATCTGCCTAAAGTAAATACAATGGATACTTTCTTCACAACACGTTTAAAGTCAGGTTACCAGGCCATTAAAAAATGGACCTGAATTATAAACATTTTCGATTTAGATATTTTATTGATTCCAATACACATTAACCAAAACCATTGGACTATCAGCATTATCGATTTTCGGCAAAAACCAATAAATATTATAACTCATTAAGAGCACCAAACCCTCAAATCGTGAACGCTCTAGAAGATTTCTTAAAACAAGAATCTATGGATTAACGCGGAATATCCATTGATTTGTCAGATTTTACGAAAATAGAATTAGAAGCTACACCTCAACAAGAAAATGGAAGTGATTGTGACGTTTTTTGCTGCAGTATTGCTGAAAACATTTGCCGGAGTCGGTCGATCTCCTTTACACAAGAAAATATTCCGTATATCGGACGAAAAATGATACTTGAAATTATTCAGGGTAAATTATTAATTTAATATACGATAAACTTAGTTTATATAATAGAAAAATTCCAACAGTAATAGCTTAAAGTCATTTTTTTTCTTTTTCCACTATTTTTACAGCTTTTCGTCACCTTTTTCTCGATTTTCTTCTTAATACTGACACCAATAAACGGACAATTGACGATTCATGAAATTGAAGCTAATTCAGGATTTAAACAAATACAATTAAATAAAGTTAAAATTCCTACCAAATCCAATATCGATGGATGCAGGGGGAATGCTGGTTGACAAGAGCACTCTTGGAGGCTAGCATTCTTTGGGGAGTTCCGCCCCCACGTACCCGAGGAGTCTGCAGGGGGAATGCCGGTCGACAAGAGCACTCTTGGAGGCTAGCATTCTTTGGGGAGTTCCGCCCCCACGTACCCGAGGAAAATCCCGCAGGGAGAATGCCGGTCGACAAGAGCACTCTTGGAGGCTAGCATTCTTTGGGGAGCGCCACCCCCACGGACCCGAGGGTATGGGGCGTGCCGTGAGGCTCCCTCCTGGGATGACAGGTAACGACTCTGACTGGATGTGGACTACGCTTTGGACAACGAACTGGAAATGACGCTTTGGGCTGGCGGATGTGATGATTTGGACCTAGTTGCTTTGCACAGTAGCGCCGAGGTGAAACTCGTGTGTGAACGGCTCCAATTCAACTATCATACCGTCTCCGTCCCGGTAAAACCTTGGCAGGCCTCGGAGTACATTCGAAGTTCGCACCATTTGGTTGGTGGTGTAGGTTCGGTTGAGACGGGCTCCCGATTAGCGCTGGTCTGGCTCTGAGCACTTGTCCCCATAAGGGCTTGTGCCAATCCTCGCATGACCTTCCTGCTCTGCAAAGATAACCATGGGACCAAAAAGGCGACTACACACACGAACGGAGAGCGGCTCCAAGGGGGGACCCAACAAAACTGGAGCAAACAAAATCAAAAGACGACAAAAACCCAGAAAAAGAAACGAAAAATAATAATGACGACGCAACCAGCGGTTGCAGCCACGATGTCAACAGTACATCGCGAACGGTACTAGCAACGACAGAAACGAAGACTAACACAACGACAGTGAAGACGGACGAAAACGGAGAATACAGACTGAGATTCCTGCGGCATTCGGGAGCAGCAAAAAAATGATGCGAACGCCCGAGCGTCCTATTTAGGAGAAACGGGAAACTCTGCAGGACACTTCAGGTGTTCGAGCGGTGGGAGATAACATAAAGATCACCGAAAATTTGATTATCACTGCTGCGATCCTATGCGACCGATGCAAGGGTCGCAAATCCCGACATTTGCAACGAAAAATCCAGGAGCCAACGAGGAGATTACGGCACTAAAAGCAAAGAGTGACCAGACCCCGCGTCAATGCACCGCCAAAGTTGAAAATGTGGCGGAAGTACTGCACTCGGAAACGGAACGCGATAACCTCTCCCAAGGATGGTTGCAAGGTACAATTGTAGCCCAGCGATACGAATAGGAAAGACTACTCCGAAAAGCGGGAGATGTTCTGAAAAGAATACAAGCTGCATGCGACTCCCCAAAAATCAGCAAAGCAGCAAAGGAAGGGCTCCTTGAACTAGAGGAGCTCCTAGATCCCATAGGGCACTATCGGAGAAGCTGGTTAAGGGCCGAAGACGAACAAAAGGCTAAAGAGGCGCTTGGGGTGAAATCTAAAGGCGACATGCAGATAGCTCCACCATTAAACGTCAATAAAAGAATGGCGTCTAGCCCAATCGAAGGTGATCGGGATAAAAGAAGGAAGGAAGAGGCACTTGAAGGGCGTGGAGCACCAGATCAGGGGTTCCAGACAGTGCTTACAAAAGGAGCGAAGAAAGCCGCAAAAAAACGCCGAACAATGCCTGAACAAGGGCAAAGTACGAATTGGGTGGGTTGTCTGTAGGATACGGCGAAGAGCAACGCCTCTTCAATGTTTCAAATGCCTTGGTTATGGTAACACCACACAAGTATGCAAAGGACCCGATAGGAGTTCCCCGTGTTACAAATGCGGTGAAATGGGACATAAACGAAAAGAGTGTACAAAGGAGGCATACTGTATTCTTTGCAAGGATGCTGATCCAAAACTTGATTTTGGACACGTCTTGGGAAGGAAAATGCCGGGTGTTCCAGGAAGCCCTAGCCAAGGCAAAATCAGAGCTCCGATGACCCGCATCCTGCAGTTAAGCCTACACCGCAGTTCAACCGCCCAAAATCTGCTTGAGCAGTTTGCGAGGGACATGAAAGCCAACTTCTTGCTGCTGAGTGAGCAACACCATAATAAAAGTCCTGCATTATGGTACTCTGATGAAACTGATACTGCCGCTATCTGGGTTCGGAACAGTGACTTTCAGGCGGAGAGTTGTGGACGGGGGGATGGTTTCGTGTGGGTTCAGTGCTCAGGGATCACCTTCTTTAGTGTGTACCTAACGCCTAACGAGTCGATATCATCTTTCCAAGCCAAGCTTAATGCTTTGGAGGGGGCTATCTCGATCGCAGAGGGCAAAGTGCTTGTTGGGGGCGACTTCAATGCTAAAGCAATCGAATGGGGCATGCCTCAGATGGATCCGCAGGGAAAACGAATCCTGGAAATGGCGGCCAGGACGGCCCTCGTCGTACTAAACTCCGGAAATACGCTGACTGTCCGCCGTATTGGCTGTGAGGGAACCATACCGGACGCAACATTCGCCTCGGAGTCCTTAGTACGGAGGATACACAATTGGAAAGTATTAGAGGACTACTCAGCCAGTGATCACCAGTGCATTCTGCTTGAGATAAGTGATGCTGTCCCACGACGTCCATGCTCTCGGCCTTCTACAACTGGATGGAACATTGGAAGGATGGACGTCGAGAGGTTCGTCAAGGTTCTCACAGCAGGTGAGCCGCTGCAGGGAGCTTCGGAGGAGACGGAAGAACTGGCAGCTCAGGACGTGGTGAACTCTACTATGAGCATAATCACGACTGCTTGCTGCGCTTCTATGCCCCGTCGAAGACCCCGGCACGGCAAGCCCCCAGTGTACTGGTGGTCTACTGAAATCGCTGAAAAGCGGAGGGAGTGTCACAAGCTTCAGCGTGAGGCTCAACGGGCGCGGAACCATGACGAGGCATGCAACCAGGTGGCAGAATATAAGTCGGCCAGGAAATGCCTTCGTGAACTGATCAACAGTAGCAAGGCTCACTGCTTGCAAGACCAAGTGGACAATGTGAACAAGGATCCGTGGAGCCTTGGCTACAAGCTGGTCATGGGGAAACTTGGTGCCCTACGGAAGCCTCGTATACATGACGCGGAAAAGATGGACGCGATAGTGCGGGGACTCTTCCCCGCCCATCCCGTCCGTGTTGACGCTGTCCATGGTGAAACAGCAGTAGAGTGCCCACTCTTCACACAGCTGGAACTGGAGGAGGCAGTCCTCTCATTGAAAGCGAGGAAGGCTCCAGGTCCAGATGGTGTTCCAGCTGAGGTGTTGCGGCTCGTCTATCACCATTGTCCTGACTTGTTGCTCAGCACATTCAACGCTTGCCAACGGGACGGGGTTTTGCCGGTACGATGGAAGGTGGCGAGGCTCGTGCTGATCAGCAAGAGGAAGGGAAATCCCGAATCGCTGTCTGCATACCACCCGTTATGCATGCTAGACATGGCTGGGAAAATGCTAGAGAAACTCATCAAGGGAAGACTCACTGACGCGATTCGTGCTGCTGGGGACCTATCTCCTTGGCAGTACGGCTTTAGAGCAGGACGTTCTACCATTGATGCGATTGCAGAGGTGGTAAACGCGGTCCAAAAGGCAGAGGCATATAGTCGCACCAAGCGACGGATCGTCTTGTTGGTGACACTCGACGTCAGGAATGCCTTCAACTCCACTAGATGGGTGGATATTCTGGACACGCTGGAAAACTCTTTTCAAGTTCCAGAATATCTAATGCGGCTTTTGAGGAACTACCTAAAGGACCGAAGCCTGATCTACGACACGATACAGGGCCAACGAAGGATGGAGTACATCGGGTGTTGCCCAGGGATCTATCCTTGGTCCGGACCTGTGGAACGTGTCTTACGACGGGCTACTGAGACTTGAGATGCCAGATGAGTCGTGCTTGGTCGGCTATGCGGATGATGTTGCGGCTCTGGTCACTGGTCGCACCGTTGAACAAGCGCAACTTAGGCTAGGTATGCTAATGCGCCGAGTGAGGGACTGGATGACTGCTGGCGGGCTGAGTTTAGCACTGGAGAAAATCGAAGTGGTCATCTTGACAAAAAAGAGAATCCCTAGAGTAAGAATGATCAGTATTGGAGACATACAAATCGAATCGAAGCCAGCGGTGAAGTACCTGGGGCTACTGATCGACTCGAAGATGAGTTTCTCTTAGCAAATCAGGGCAACGGCTGAGAAGGCTGCTTCGGGAATATCGGCCCTGAGTCGACTTATGGCCGACGTAGGGGGACCCAGCCCATCAAGAAGACGCCTCTTGATGAGTGCTGTAGGGTCAGTGCTACTGTACGGAGCAGAGGTATGGGGCGACGCTCTCAGCAAGGAGGTATACCGAAAACGTTTGGCACAGGTACAGAGAAGGGGGGCATTGAGAATTGCATCTTCGTATCCAACAGTCTCCGACTCGGCGGTGAGAGTGATTGCAGGCGTGATACCTGTCGCCCTCGTTGCTAGAGAGCGCCGCGCTATTTACCTGCGCCGAAACGAGGATGCGAGGGAGATAGTTGTCCGCGAGGACAGACAGTGCTCGCTCAACGATTGGCAGCAGTCTTGGGTGAATTGCACGAAGGGAAGGTGGACTGCACGCCTCATCCCGGATGTGAGACCGTGGCTGAATCGAAGGCATGGTGAGACTGACTTCTATCTGACCCAGCTTTTGAGCGGGCACGGGTGTTTTCAGTCTTACCTGCACAAGATCGGTAAGTCACGGTCTCCCGATTGTCGGTTTTGCCCAGGAGAGGAGGACAATGCTTGTCACACATTTTTTGCGTGTACAAAATGGGTCAGGCTGCGAAGGGAACTCTACAGGGAGACGGGAGAGCTCACCCCGGATAATATAGTTGCGGTGATGCTCGAATCGGTTGACAAATGGAACCAGGTGGCACATTATGCTCGGGCAGTCCTAAAAGATAAAAGGGACTCACAGCAGCTGGGGGCACTGGGGCTGGGGAATCGCTCTTCTGGCAATTCCTCTTCCCCTCTCCCCACCGCTAGGAAAGGGATTCCCCAGCTTGAAGGCGCCCCACGGCGTAACAAAACGAGACCTGGCCCGAAATAATGTGTCAAACGGTTCCAGGCTGGGTTCTCAGGTTGACAGGGGAGGTGTTTAGTGGGTAGTCCAGTCGCGCATGGGAGTCCCACACTCTGTGCATAAATGGCATTTACTTCCCTACAACAAAAAAAAAATCGTTCTCCATGTAATAAACCCGTCAGAAATTCTATCTATAATTAACGAGTTCAAAATAAATGCCGAGCATTTGGACGGACAGCACAAGGACCTTGTACTGACAGAACTGGAAAATTTAGCATATCACGTCAAAACATTCACACTACTAGAAAAAAGACGTAAAAGAGGACTCATAAATTTAGTAGGCAACACACATAAATGGCTTTTTGGGACAATGGACAACCAAGCTCAGAAAAAACATAGAAGAACATCTAAAGGCAATTGAAACCAATAATCATAATCTTATTACAAATGTTAACCAGCAAATAGAAATAAATAGTTTGAGCGAAACAATTAAAAGACTAGGAGACATAGTGCCCAAATATCGACGTACAATGACGAATCAGTTAAACAATATCTTCAATAACACTTTTTCCAGTAACCTATATTTTGATAAAATGTTTCAAATTCAACTGCTCAAAAATAGAATCGATCATATACAAGATAATATTGCATCCGCAAGGTACGGTATGTTATACCCTAACATTCTCACCCACAAGGAAATTGAAAAACATAAAATTGATGTCAATAAATTACAATTTGTAAAAGTTGGATTTTGTAAATCAACACTAAATAACCTAATTTTTGCCGGAAAAAATTCCAGTTGAGCTCATAAACGTCCAACTTAAAATGGTATTATCAATAACAAACAAGGATTGTAAAGAAATCGATTTTAAGAAAGAAAATCTTAAATATTTTACTGAACTTAAAATTTCGAATCGTTGCATCTGTAAAAATAGTTGTAAATTGGGTAGAAAACTTAAATACAGAAATACTAGAAATCGATTATGAAACTATTGTAATTAAAAACGCCCAAAATCTGACATTAAATCAAACATGTGACGAAAGAAATTTAACTATAACAGGAAACCATTTGATACGCTTTAACAATTGTACAATCGCAGTTCTAAATCAGTATTTTTCAAATATTCAAGAGAAAGTCAACGAAAGATTTGCATATCCTAATGAAAAAGACTGTAAATTTTACTACAAAAATAACTTTGGACGAAATTATTATCAAAAATATAAAAAATACACATAAAATTGAAGTATTAAAGTTCCATAACATAAGAAATTTGGGAATAGATGTAAGTTTAGTTATCATATTAATTATAAAAATTTCGGCATTAATAATTCACTTTAAAAAACAGAAAAAATCAAAATTGAAATTGAAAATCGAATTCAGGAGAATTCAACGTCAAAGGGGAAGTAGTTATGTATGCGTCAGCAGAACCATGCCATAAAAAACAATCCCAAGCGTCTGCATCTTCTTCGCAAAACGCAGAAATATTAGAACCGTGGAAAACTGACACCGTCTGGGAAACATTGCAAACGTTTCTCGAAAATGCGAAAAAGCCAGACGCTGTGTCAGCACAAACGAACTCTTGAAATTCCAAATTTATGAACTTCTCGCCCAGTTGCGCGTTTGAGACACAATCGTTTAGATCATTACAATATTTGTTCGCTTATTCCTGTAAAATAAACTTTTGCTTTAAAACTAAATATATCCGTGTTTTTCCTTAAAATTATCCTAGTTCCAGTGGAAGATCTTAGGAACTTTATTTTTTTTAATGTCATTCGGTAGCCACGACGTGATTCACTCGACGTCTGGAATGCCTTCAACTCCACTAGATGGGTGAATATCCTGGAAAACCCTTTTCAAGTTCCAGAATATCTAATTTGGCCTCTTAGGGACTACCTGAAGGACCTAAGCCTGCTCTACGGTACCACGCAGGGCCAACGAAAGATGGCGGTTACATCGGGTGTTGCCCAGGGATCTATGCTTGGTCCAGACGTTTAGAACGTGTCTTACGGCAGGCTACTGAGGCTAGAGATATCATATGGGTCACGCTTGATCGGCTATGTGGATGATGTTGCGGCTCTGGTCGCTGGACGCACCGTTGAACAAGCGCAACTTAGGCTAGGTGTGGTAATGCGATGAATGAGAGACTGGATGACTGCTCGCGGGCATATTCTAGGACTGAAGAAAACCAAAGTGGTCATCTTGACAAAAAAGAGAATCCCTAGAGTAAGAATGATCAGTATTGGAGACATACAAATCGAATCGAAGCCAGCGGTGAAGTACCTGGGGCTACTGATCGACTCGAAGATGAGTTTCTCTGAGCAAATCAGGGCAACGGCTGAGAAGGCTGCTTCGGGAATATCGGCTCTGAGTCGACTTATGGCCAACATAGGGGGACCCAGCCCATCAAGAAAACGCCTCTTGATGAGTGCTGTAGGGTCTGTGCTACTGTACGGAGCAGAGGTATGGGGTGACGCTCTCAGTAAGGAGGTATACCGAAAACGATTGGCACAGGTACAGAGAAGAGGAGCACTGAGAATTGCATCTTCGTATCCAACAGTCTCCGACTCGGCGGTGAGAGTTATTGCAGGCGTGATACCCGTCAGCCTCCGAGCTAGAGAGCGCCACTCTATTTATTTGTGTTGAAACAAGGATGCAAGGGAGATGGTTGTCCATGAGGAGAGACAGTGCTCGCTCAACGAATGGCAGCAGTCTTGGGGGAATTGCACGAAGGGAAGGTGGGCTGCGAGCTTCATCCCGGATGTGAAACCGTGGCTAAATCGAAGGCATGGTGAGGCAGACTTCTATCTGACCCAGTTTTTGAGCGGGCCTCCGATGGCCGGTATTGCCCAAGAGAGGAGGACAATGCCTGTCACACATTTTTCGCGTGCATAAAATGGGACAGGTTGCGAAGGGAACTCTATAGGGAGACGGGAAAGCTCACTCCGGATAATATAGTCGCGGTGATGCTTGAATCGGTTGACAAATGGAACCAGGTGGCACATTATGTTTGGGCAGTCCTAAAAGATACAAGGGACTCACAGTAGCCGGGGGTCTGACACTTTCTCTTTCCCTCTCTTCTACCGCTAGAAGAGCGATCCTGCAGCTTGAAGATGCCTCACGGCGTAACAAAACGAGACCTGGCCCAAAGTAATGTGTCAAACGGTTCCAGGCTGGGTTCTCAGGTTGACAGGGGAGGATTTTCATGGGTAGTCCGGTTGCATTTTTGCGAACATGGGAGTCTCAAAATCTCTACGTGAATGGGCATTCACCTCCCTACCACAAAAAAAGGAAACATCTGCTAAACGGTCTTCGGTAAGGGGAACTCATCAATCGCCCGAGTTTTATCCGGATCCATTTTGATGGTACCATATACTAGATATCGGACTTCGGTCATAACAAACCTGCTTTTCTGGACATTGGTGGTGAGTCCCGACTCACTTATATGTAGAGCTACTTGTTGCCACAGTAGAAGATGTTGGTCAAACATATTTCTGTGACGAGTAGTAGATCATCCAGGAAAGCGAACACTTGGTATTTCAGATGAGGTAGAATGACTTTGCCCATCAGCCGAGTCATCATTTGCGGGGTGTTACATAAGCCAAAAGGCTTGATGATGAACTGGTATAGTGGTCGTCCGTGCACTTTGAAAGCGGTTTTATCCCTCGACCCTTTATCGAGTGAAATTTGCCAGAAGGCATCCTGTAAGTCGAGACTCGAAATGTAGTTTGCTTTTGGCAGTCTTCCCAATATTCTATCGATGAGTGGAAGAGGGTGCGCGTCTTTAGCGGTCACTGCGTTGACTTTCTGCGGATCTAGACAAAGGCGGGCCTTACCTGGTTTCACCACCAAGGTTACCGGCGAGGACCAGGCACTTTGAGACTCCTCTATAACCCCCAACTCAAGCATCCTTTCCAACTCTGCGTACACTAGCTTTTCCATGACTGACAAGTTGGCGTAGTGTCTCTGCTTTATTGGTTTGCTATCACCAACGTCAAAAACATATGCGACCAGAGTAGTGCGGCCAAGACCTTCAGTGGTGTGAGATGGAAAAGCAGCAATGGATGCTTCTAGGCGTTGTCGTTGGTTAGTTTAACTCGTGTCTGTCAGGTATAGAAGCGACTTTATGGACGTATCTAGTTTTACAGTGTGAATCCACGAAAAGATCTGGGGCGAAACAAAATTGTAGGCCGAAATCGACGCCAAGGTACACGTTCTGAGTCAGTGAAGGGATGATGAAAGAGTTAGTGTCCTTAGTTCGACCTCTGAATGTGACGAGTGTTGTCAATCTACCCTAGATAGGATGCTTAGTACCATCAGCTGAGGTGATTTTAGAGCGCCAGGGTTTTACTGCCATAGGGTATTGATGGAGTGCCTTAGAGCCGAGGCTCGAGGCAAGGCAATTAATGCTTGCACCCGTGTCAATCAGTGCGACCACGATTTCGACCAACACTTTGATTGGTGCGTAAGGTCTGGTGTCATCCTCGGAAACCTCTGAGATGTTTCGTAAGTTCAGGGTTTAACGGCGGGCACGTACTCTCTTGCGGAAGCTCCGCTAACGACGGGTGAACCATTTTATTTTGCGCGAACGAGAGGTGACTTCTTCGGAATCAAAGATGGCTTTGGTACATGAATTTGTGGCTGCTGGGGTTCTTCAGGCTGCACTTGTGGTGATCGCTTCAGAAGTGTCGTTAGAGTGGCTTCCAAAAGAGATCTAACCTCTGCAGTCATAATCGTCAAGGCCAGTGTATTGTTGTCATTACTGGTATTTGTAGCAGGCTGGCAACCTACTGTGGAGCTTTGTAGTGCCACTGAGGTGTGCGTAGTCTGGTAAGTAGGTGTTAGGTTTACCGCATCCATAGCTGAAAGCCATACACTTTGCCCGACATGCAACAAACCGATGTGCGGTTTGTTTGCAGTTCCAGCAGGTCGTGAGGTTCCCCGCTCCGCCTACAGTAAACTTGTCTGATTCCTCGTCGGTGTCCTCCAGATCTGGAGTGTTGGTCTCCGCGTCGCGGACCACGTCTCGTTAACAGGTATGGTGGTTCTCGGAGGTCCTCCTCAATTCCTTCCTATCGATCGACGATTCTTAAAAGCGATGTCATGTCCTAAGGGTCAGAGTTAGCAACGTGACTGTGAAGTTCCGGTCGCAAATTCCGCTTTGGCACCCGCAGCAATTAAGTTTGAGTCATAGGCTTGTTTAATTGGTCATTTAACCGTAAAATATCAGCTCGAAACGTGCCAAAGGGTTGGTCTGGATGCTACCATCTGCCATGAATTTTGTCCAGTATCCTCTGGTCCATGTCAATTGTGGGATACTCCATACCGAGTGCCTGCATCAGCCGTGACCAGCGGTGGGATGGAGGAGTAGCATATATATGCCAGTACGTTTACAGCGCTGCTCCTCTAAGCAACGTCGGCGAGTAGCCAGCAAGCACCGTGCATCCTCCGCCAGAATCTGGTCTATCAGGGACTCCACCCAATCAACGAAGACCTTGACGTTGATCGAGTTTGGTTTCCCGCTAAATTTGAGATTCTAGCCCTGAATGATGCTAGGGATGTGATTCGGCTTTAATCGATACAGTACATACGGAGGTCCACGTTGATCTAAAGGAGCTACTGGACTAAGAGTCAGTGATTGCACCTGGCTTAGCCTTAGCTGGTATACAGGAGCCATTGGGTTCATGGAGGAGCTCGGTAGGTTTCGCTCGGGCTCGAGTCTCGGACACATCGGAAAATTCCAAGAATTTAGGTTCAAGTGCAATAGCGGAGACGTTTGGGGTCGTGCATGAAGTGAGCTCTTCTGTTTCCTCTCCAGAGTGGCTATCCGGGTGGTCAAGCCCTGCATTAGTGCCATCATATCCTGCAGGACCGTCGCATCCATGAACATGTTGGTCCGCTGCCCTTCAACAGGCGGCACTGCTTCGGCTCCTTCCATGTTGTCAAGATCTTCCAGTAGTGGATAACCTCGGTCCTTGCGATCATTGGTTTTGGTCACCACCCCTTGTGTGGCTGGTGTTTCGTTAAGTCCAGTTGGTGGTATAGCAGAAGTTACTGGTTTTCTGCAAAGTGGACACGTACGGTTGATCAGGAGATGTTGAGCCACGCAGATCTCATGAAACTGATGGCTGCACGGTAGTGTTCACACTGGCGTGCCATTATTTCTTGCCTGCTGGCAAATCACGTAGAGCAGCGTCAGTCCTACGTCTAAACGCAAATGATATATGTCAGGTGTGCGCTTCATTGACATTTTCTACAAAAAAATCTGAATCCTAAAGTATATATTTATAAAAATTAGCAAAAATAATGGAAATTTAAAAAAACTACGAAATAATTTAGTCGGTGAAAGTGGCGAGCTATTCTTGAGCCTCGAAAAAAATTATTTATATCATGAAATTTCGGTCTTTCCATCATTTGTCCTCTTCGCAGGCAGGGAGACCAATGGTGAGCTCTTCCCTCACGTCACAGGTACGACTCTCTTGAGGCACCGTAAATATCAGAGTTCGGAAATGCCCTCTTGCTCACTTGCTTTAACCAGGTACAGTTTGTCAGCCCAGGGTTGATTCTAACCCGCAAGCAGCGTATGTCTTACCATGGATAGTTACAGACTAGCTAAGCAGCCAATCACATCAAATCAAGAATTCATGTACTGGAAGACACTAACGCACCGCTGGGCTTGGGATGCAGATCAGAATCTACCACAAAATGATGTTAAGTAACATCTTACGAAGACATGAAAGGACTTTAATATTATTTGGCCTTACTACTCATACAATGGTGGTAAACCACCAACGTATAAATCAAAAGCTAGTCCAAACGATATTGATGTCCGAGGACGACACAAATTTTTGAAGTTGGTAAAGACGCTGGGGCTCGATTAGTGCAATATCCCTTTGTAGTTGCCTACCCGCCAAAAACTTGGACACCTAGTAGGGTAGCCTAGAGATGATGGCCTGTCTCAGGCTATCGACTGTTGATACAGCCGGGCTTTTCGGGCCCTACGTTGGGTGCCGTTTTGTGATGATGTTCTGCTGCCTCGGCAAGTGAGGATATCGGGGCTCGCCGAGGTTGGCTTTATCTGAGGACGCCAGAATGCGCGAGCTTGCTAGCATTGTAGTGTCGTGGGGCACAAGGAAACAAGGGCATGCCTGGATAAAGATGGATTGCAGACGTGGCCAGATGTTTTTCATTTGAATGAAAGACTCATGCAAAAATACTTCGGATGAAATTCTCTCTCAAGTGAAAACCATCAACGTTTCAGATGATGGAATCACATAATACTATATCATAAATAAGCACGCAAGCACCTGTAATGCACAAATAAGGGGTGAGCTCACCCGATGGCTAGCTCATGAGTGGAGCGTTCAGCCAACGTGGTGGGTCCAATACCCGGTCAAGTTCAATGTGAATAGAAAGACCGAGTTGGGATACTTTATCTATTAATATTTATTCTTATCAAATCTCATCATGACAAGATATTGTCCTACACATGTGCAATTTTTTACCCAGCTAAGATAATATAATCTGCCATCATTATAATATACTGCATTGCTAATAAAAAAAATTTAATGATTATGGACGTAAATTGATTTAATTTCAGAGCGTAGGTCTATGTATCCAACTTGTTTCTTTTTCTCACCGATTGTTTTAATAGTTTGTAAATGGCACACACTCTCTTTTAGGATTCAATATTACCTACATTGCTTTTTCTCTTTTTAGAGTGTAACAATTTTAACTATCCCTGTTCCACCTTCGCATGGCTTGAACCGCTCGTTCCCTGAATTCCCGACATCTAACATTCCTTGCTTTTTGGTAATGTTGCAATTTTATGCATTCACGGCGACACCGCAACTCCCCGACTAACTTACTCCGCGTCGTCGCATTCACATTCAGTGTAAAAGCGTGAACTTTATTTTTATCACGTACGACCAGGTCAACAATCGGTCTGAGGTCTACGAGTATAGCTCGTTTTGGTATGGAATGCTAGTACTACATGATATGAAGATGAAGGCGACCGCGGACGCGAAAATTTAGATACTACTCTCGTCGCGGCAACTGCACTCACTGTTCGTGGATACTGAAGCGTTTCGAGTGTAACATACCGCGATATTCACCTTACAATTACACATGCCCAATTCGATTGTGCAGATAACCATTTAATTATTTATGGACTGTTGAAGAAAATAAAATTTAATTGAAGCATGAGAAAAGTATCTATCGATGCAAACTTTCCCTGCATTCTCATGTGAAGATGATTTTCAAGATAATTTCATGCTGGCCGTTGCTTCCACTTCATGAACGTATCACTGAGGTGAAGTTATCCTCTTGTAGGGCGGATGATTGGTACTGAAACCTTTCTTTGGAGCTTTCAATGAGAAGATTTTATTGAATAATGCCATAGCTGGCCGTGAAAGTTTCACAATTCTGCCTCTTGTTTTATTTAAAAAAAAATTCTTTATCTTTATTGAAGACCCTTTGCATAATTTTTCCAATGATCAACATTACATTCAACAGCAGCAGTGATAAGAATAACGACAAAAATGCTCGTAATACAAAAATTCCACAAGTTTTACCGCTTATATTGCATCTCTGCGTTTGATATTCAAAAATTCTCCACCTTATCGACGATTAATGAAGTAGAGGATCTTTTCGTAGGCATATTTATATATTACATTCAATTTCTCAGTTGAATTATTTTAATAGAATTGAACGAATGAGACACGCAAATCAATTTCACGGAAACTCATTCTGTTATTTCGCCCGCGTTAATGTAGTGATCCGTTAAAAAGTCAGTCATCGTCTACTACCGAAAATTGGAAAATTTCATTTATTTAAGGGAAAACGCACTTGAATTTTCTACGATGATCCCGCCACGACTTTTCACCCTGTATTAGCCAGAACAGCAGAAAAATTTTGCGCATGCCAAAAAATTCGCTAATCACGGGGTGGACCACCTCAAGATTCATTCACGGCATATCGAAGCACTCGCACAAAAGTCAGACATCGCGAGAAGTCTCCAAGCAGACCTCTGCTACTTGTGACGGTTAGAAACAGACTTCCTGTGTCGCAACGGAAGTTTCTTGGTGAGCTCTCTCATGCAGGATAACGCAATTCGTTGATAAATTGCGTTGCAAAGGGGTTACTGTGAACAAACTTTAATTGTAAATTTAAATATTTACTTTTTCAAATTTATAATTAAAACTGAATCAAGTATTATGTTGTTTTTCAAGCAGTTTGCCAAGGCGCCTGCTCGATTACTACACAATATTCTTATCCTAGATGATAAACCTTAAATGAAAAACAAATATGATAAACATAGCATATGTTATACTTATCCTAAATATTGAAATCTATCCTTGAATTCGAACACAAACAAATAACAACACGAAATGTTGATATAATCAGCTGAAACTCAAAACTATGCAACAAAATTTAGACATTGGCATTCAGCCATCAATGCCTTGATTGCTCTATACTAGCTCGACCAGCCTCCACGTACCTAGCAAATGAGTATATCCATTGGCATTGTTGGTCTCGTGAACTCCAACTTAGAGGATATTTTATCTTCTTATTGGTGGCCCGTCTATATATGTGATATATAATTGGAACACCGTTAGCCAAAAGCATGTCAATTCCTGTCCAAAAATACGAATGCTTCGGGGGGGAATCAAGTCAGTTGCGAGACCCATCTATAGGGTAGAACGACTGTGAAATCCAGGGGTTTTCACTCACAGTTGACGATTTTGAGATATTATTCCGAAGAAGCCTCAATATGAAGATATCGACTCTCGTCATTTTAGCAGTTTGAAAAATTCTTTTTTCGATCTATAGTGTTTCCAATATATCTTAGGCTTTCTGTAACAAACCAGTACATGTACTAAGACATTTCCTTTCGAAAACTATTAATTTTTCGATAGCACTAGCAGTCTGGTTGTACCAGAACTGACATCCACATGTCAAAACTGATCTAACCTGGGTCTTGTAAGAGATAACTTTGACTTTTGATCAATGTATTTCGAATGAAGGAGTCGTCGAAAGGCCATGAATATTTTATGTGCTTTATTAAGCATGATTTTGACATGTTCAGTATAGTACGGATAGTGACGAGATGAGCATCGAGGTATCGAACATAAGATTTATGTGGAGCCTGTTCTGAACTACCCTCAGAAGCCCTAATGTGGGAGTCCCTCAAGTCACGTTTCAGGTCTTGACTGTTCCCCTGTAGCGTTGTCTGAAAAAAATTGTTTCGTAATTCCGCGCATTGATTTTCATTCGCCAATTGTTGGTGTAGAATTAGAACCGTTGCAGAACACACAATCGAACATCAAGCTCGGCGCAAAAGAAATGATTGGTTTGATGATGAGAGCCAGAATGCATTAGACAAAAGGAATCAGGCATACAAAGACTAAATAGGTACGAAAACCAGGACGAAATGACAACACTATGAAAATCTCAGAAGAGTAGCGAATAGGATAGTTAGAACTAAGAAAAGAAAGTACTATGACCACCAATTGAGAAATATAGATATAAGCCTAGCGAGCAACAACACAAAACAAGCAAACAAAGTAGTGAAAAACCTGAAACGTGGTTATCAGCTCAAGCCCACGCTCTATCGAGATGACATTGGAAACATAATCGCTGATGAAACCAAGATGAAGGAAAGATGGGGATTCTATTTCAAGAACCTCCTTAATCTTCCACACAACTCCAGAACATCAGAGCCTATAGACGTTTCCGGAGACCTTCTTTTGGCCCCACCAAATCTGGATGAAGTTTGTTTCACCATCAAAGTCCAAAAGAATAATAAAAAACCTTGCACCGATGAGATTCCAGTGGAGCTCATCAAATATAGTGGCAACAGTCCTCATAAAGCTATTCACAAAGTCATCCAGCAAATTTGACAACAAGAATATATGCTGAAAGAGTGGACGCAATCAATTATATTTCCTATGTACAAAAAAGGTGACACGCGACAATGTGAAAATTATAGAGGCATATCACTACTTTGTACGGCGTACAAGATATTTTCAAAGATCTTAGAAAATAAAATTGGATCATACGCCAACAGTGTTATTGGGGAGTATCAAGGTGGTTTCAGAGCAGTTGGATGGACAGACCAATTGTTGACAGTCAATCAGGTACCCAATAATGCTTTGCATTGGCATCCGAGCCAAATAAGTCCATCTTACCAAAATGACAATGACGTCGACGACCTTCCAAGTCCGCATCAATAACCAACTCACAGATGCCTTTGACACAAATATCGGACTAAAGCAGGGAGATGGGCTGGCCCCATTGCTATTCAATTTGGCTCTGGAGTACGTCATAAGGAAGCTACCTGCCGATACACGAGGTACATTACTATCGAAGTCAAGCCAAGTAGCAGCCTATGTGGTTAACATCAACACTTTTTTAGGGTCATTAACAACTCCCAAAGAACTCTTCTGGAAACTCGACAGCGAAGCGAAACTAACCATTGAGAACAAAACAAAGCTCATGACGCAGTCGCGGAAAAATACCTTAAGAACACAGAATATCACACTTGGCGAGTACTGTATCGAAAATGTGAGCAATTTTGTATTTAGGCGCTGGAAGGACAAAATACGCCGAAAAGTACAGCTCGCATATAAAATGTTTTATTCAGTTTCGACGATCTTAAAGACCAGCTGCAGACACAGGAAAACAAAGCTCCAAGTATACAAATCTGTGTTATGCTACGAGTGTGAAACATGGACCCTAACTCAAGCAGCTGGCATGAAGACGCCAGATGAGTCACGCTTGATCAGTTATGCGGATGATGTTGCAGCTCTGTTCACTGGAAGCACCGTTGGACAAGCGCAACTTAGGCAAGGTATGCTAATACGCCGAGCGAGAGACTGGATGACTGCTCGTGGGTTCAGCTTAGCACTGGAGAAAACTGATGTGGTCATCTCGACAAAAAAGAGAATCCCGAGAGTAAGGATGATCACTATTGGAGATATACGAATCGAATCGAAGCCATCGGTGAAGTACTGGGGGCTACTGATCGACTCAAAGATGAGTTTCTCTGAGCAAATCAGGGCAACGACTGAGAAGGCTGCTTCGGGAGTATTGGCTCTGAGTAGACTTATGACCAACATAAGGGGTTCCAGCCCATCAAGAGGACGTCTCTTGATGAGTGCTGTATGGCTCAGTGCTGCTGTATGGATCAGAAGTATGGGGCAACGCTTTCAGTAAGGAGGTATACCGAAAACGATTGGCACAGGTACAGAAAAGAGAAGCGCTGAGGACTGCATCTTCGTATCTGACAGTCTCTGATTTGGTGGGGAGAGTTATTGCAGGCATGATAGCTGTTGCCCTCCTCGCTAGAGAGCACTGCGCTATTTACCTGCGTCGAAACGAGGATGCGAGGGAGATAGTTGTCCACAAAAGGAGACACTGCTCACTCAACGATTGGCAGCAGTCTTGTGTGAATTGCATGAAGGGAAGGTGAACAACGCTCCTCATCCCGGATGTGAGACCATGACTAAATCGAAGGCATGGTGAGACTGACTTCTATCTGACTCAGCTTTTGAGTGGATATGGATGTTTTAGTCTTACCTGTAGTAAGTCATGGTCCCCCGATCGTCGGTATTGCCCAGGAGAGGAGGACAATGCCTGCCACACATTTTTCGCGTGCACAAAATGGGACAGGCTGCAAAGGGACCTCTACAGGGAGACGGGAGCGCTCACCTCGGATAATATAGTCATGGTGATGCTCGAATCAGTTGGCAAATGGAACCAGGTGATACATAATGTTCGCATAGTCCTTAAAGATAAAAGGAACTCACGACAGCCGGGCGCATTGGGACTGGGGGATCGCTTGTCTAGAACTTCCTCTTCCCGTGTCCCCTCTCCCTAGAAGAGGGATACCCTAGATTAAAGGCGCCTCACAGTGCAATAAAACGAGACCTGGCCCAAAGTAATCTGTCAAATGGTCCCAGGCTAGGTTCCCGAGTTGACAGGGGAGATGTTTAGTGGGTCTCCAGTCACTTTCTTGCGAGCATGGGAGTCCCACACTCTGTGCGTAAATGGGCACTCACCTCCCAACCACATAAAAGAACACCGAGCATCTGCAAATTTATTGAACGCATTTGAGCGATGGGTCCAGATGAAAGTAGTCGGAGCGAAGCCAGACGGAGACCAATAGTGAATTCGATACAACTATGAGCTATATAAAATTTTTGACGAGCCGGAGGTCTCAACAATTGTAAAACTGCAGAAGCTGTGCCACATGAATCGCATGGATGAATAACAGATACCCTAAAAGATATTCGTTGGGAGAACTGACGGCCGGAGACCAATGGGGAAACAGAGGAAATGCTGGTCTGACTTGGTCAACGAAGACAGTTCATCACTGTTTGGATTTCAAAATTGGAGGACACGGTCAATGGCCTGAGACAGTTGAAGGCACTATTTGTCGCAAACGAAGGCCTGAGAGGGGCTATGGTGCTATGAAGAAGAAGAAGAATTTTCGGTGGAGAGCTACACATCAGTAAAGATTTTTGAAAATTGCTCTGAAATATTTTAACTTTATGGTCTGGCGTATAAATGATCAGATCATCAGCAAACGCTACTAATGGTCGTGTTGATGAAATCAAAACTGTTCAAAAGCTTGCGAATGAACATTAAGAAAAGCAGAGGCGCAGTAACTGTTCCCTGCTGTAGACCAGCCAAGATCCTGAAGTCGCGCATTGTCATCGAATTTCCATCAGTTAAAATAAACGATTTCCCGTATAACATATTGCACATCATGGCATTCTGAAGGAGTTTAAAAATTAGTCCATCGAACCCCACCAAATCGAAGGCTTTCTCCATATAAATGAGACACACGCTTACACATTCTTTATTGTTTAGTATCCAACAGATGTCTGAGGTTATGGTCAAATTCCTGGCACGAAAACCAAATCGGCAATTTGGCATCAACTCAATTTTCTCAATATGGGCGTTTAACGCTTTGTTTAGTATCATTGCAAACACCTTGCATATGCTAGGCAGCAAGCTGATTGGGCGATAGCTTTTAGAGTATGGAGATTCCCTGATTTTTTTCAAGATCGGATATTGTAATGATTTTTCTACCTTCAGCTCGAACGCGGAACCGACCTCTCATCGGTTCTAGACGTTAAGTCTGAGTAGTGCCAACGGATGGTACCAACAGGTCAACCAATCCGTGCACCGTAATCCATTCACGCGGTGACTGCTTGTCGGCCAGCTAGTTCGGAGAGGATTTCGGTCGCGGGTCTCCGAATGGATTACGCTCAATCACAATATTTCAGTCACCTGAACTTGCCCGTTTTTCAAACGCGTCAACAATTACTCATCCAGAACGAGAAACCTACATTACGTTAGTTCTGGATGTGATCTATCCACAAATCAAAAACGCTACAAAATCCCATAGGCGCGTTACCGATTCACCGACGCGGTACCGAAAAATATACTACTCGAACTTAAACCGAAGAAAACTACTCTAAAGAAATGGCGAAACAAACAAAGGTACCGCGTACCGCGCGCGACGCGAAACCGACTTCAGCGGATTTGGCGAAACCCTAACCTCGCGACGACATACCTACCATACACTCTCCGTTCCCCCTGAAATAGAACGAGTTACTGAAAAGGAAAGTCGTTAGTTAAATTAGCAATTCATTGGATTTTTTTTATTTACTTCAAGAAACGGAACATAAAGTATAATTTCCTTAATACGTATTTAAAGGATTTTTGCAAGAATCGAGCGATAAATTATTACTAATAATGATAATAGTTATAATAATTATTTTTGAAGACAATTACATAATAAGGTAAACCGCTAACAATTTGTTTCTTAATTTATGTTTCACCTTTTATTATTTTTGAATATAAATTTGCGAACACAAACAAATTTTTCGTTTTACAATAAACCGCCAAATTAAACAATTATTTTTAATTTTTCTAGGTGGATTTAATATTTATTGTTCTTGTTTGGTTTTAAATAATTTAAATTTTGTTTTCTCAACAATTTCGTTAATTTAATATTTCTAAGTGGTGCAAGCACGCATTAGTGACGAATCTAATCGTGCGTCAAAATCAAAAAGCGAAATGGAAACAGCAAAGATGGCTTATCTACGTATACAATAATTAATAACAAATCAGGAAACGATGCAAGTGATTTTGTATAAAAAAAACGGAGAATCGATTCATTTTTTTTTTATTGCTTTTTATCTGGAATTTTCCAATTCTTTTACCATTTTTCATTCCCCTTGTATGGCGTTTAACTTTGAATATTATATATATATAAATACGGAGCGGTGTAACAATAGGTGAGCGTGATCTTTAACAATCATTTGGTGAGTACAAAATATTTACAAGCCAGTTTATTATTATTGTTTATCAGTTACTTTAATGTTTAATGCCTTTGAAATGTCTTTTTTTTTTTTTTATTGAAATAGTGTTTTAAAATTGAGGATTTGATTCACAATCCGTCGCTGCTTGAAGTTAATGGGAATGTTACTGGAAACGATTGAACTAATCATGAATAATTGGGGGTTGAGAGACAAAAAAAAATTCGATTTTCCATTCTCTGCGACAAAAGCAATCCCTCCATTTCTTGCAATATTTTTAACGATATAAAGCACACTGTTCAACGTACACAAAGATTTAAAAGTAGGAATGACGTGAAAACTAAAAAAAAAATTATCATATGTTCTAGATATAAATCAGGACCACATCATTCATGTCGTTCAACTAACGTCCGATTTAGCTAACGCATTTTCTTACAAAAGTTATTACGCTAAGAGTTATTTTGTATTATCATCATTTACTGTACTCATTACTATGGACAAGCGGTGGAATATAGAAATAGAAAAGTGTAAAATTACCCAAGTCGTTTGTTTGCGTTTTCTTATCTATTTTTACTAATTAATTTTTCTTTATAGCTTCAACAGTTTGTTTATTTATGCCAGATGCGAGTTTTCTATCAGAACAAATTCATCTTTAGTACGGCATGGCTGGTTTTTTTTTTTTTTTGTAGACTTAAGTAAACCAAACATGGAATCAAACGTAAATTGTACGATTCAAATCGAATTAATTACCACTTGCTATTATTGGTAAATGTACTAAAGAATGTTGTTTACGATATGCATTATTTTCGGAAATACGGTATTGGAGGAATAATGGGTCGTTTTATTCTCATTCAGTAACTTATTTCTGAATAAAATAACCAATAAAATAAACGACGTGCAAATACCTGAAGGTAAACAACCTGTCTTCGTAGATCGGCTAACTCCTGTCTAGGATCATCGGCTATTGAAGAAGCCAGACTACTTGTGTCCTTATCATCAGCGGGCAATTGACCACTACTGTCCAATTCACAAGATGCGAATAATTTCCCATTACTCTGCTCGAATGGGTTGAGAGTTTCAGAATCTTGTAAAATCCTTCGGAGACGTGTCAACTGTTTCCTTAAATTTTGGACATCTTGAATCATTGCATTCCTAAAAGATTTGTCTATAAACAGGAGATCGTCTGACGAGCTGACTATATCCTTGCCCGTCAGCGATGAACGGAGATGTTTGTGGGGAAGACTATCTATTGATCTAGGACTATCTGAACCGGTATTGCTGAGCGTGCTCTGTTGCACGCGGGACCTGTTGAGCAGGCGAGTTGCACGTGCGGGTGATTGTGAACTAATACTGTCTTTGCTTGAGCGATGAATTCGCAGGACACTATTCCACTCGCGGATTAAGTCCCCACTTTTGGCGTCAAGTTCTGTGAACAATTGCATGTCGTCAACTCCGTTCCATGCCGATCCACTTTGGCTTTTTCTTGAGTGAGATAACCTATCGACTGAATCCAAGCTGCTCGTCAAATCCACGCCTACTGGTTCCGATACAGTTCACACTGCCTTCCGCTGCAGACCAGACAAAATATTGCTAACCTTTCTAATCCTTTATTAACTAAACTAACCTCTTTCCTAATTTGCCTGTTGATCTCCTTTCCGACCTTGACAGAGCTTCATGCTCCAGCCTGAGGCAATGCTCCGGTGAATGTCACTGCCTCACGAATAACGTTTTCCAAAAACACTTTAAGCACACCACGCGTTTCTTCATAGATTAAACCGGAAATACGTTGCACTCCACCACGTCGCGCCAAACGACGTATAGCTGGTTTTGTAATACCTTGGATATTATCACGAAGAACTTTACGATGACGTTTAGCGCCTCCATGTGGCTGCCAAAATCATCCCGTTGTCACATCGGACAAAACAACTGTGTGTGGAATGGCACGTCATATGCGGCAATGTACCTCTCCAGTTGTCGCCAGTGGCATAGTTTTCTCGAGGGCCACGGTGGAGGGGCATTTCCAGATGGCTATGCCTCGAAATGTGCCGGGGTTGGATTAATTCTATATTTCGAATATTTATATCCACGGATCTAAATATTTGGACAGAAAAAAAAAATATTTTCTGCATAACGATATCCGCACAACAGATGAAGTCCGCTGGCACTTCGAGGACATATCCATCTGGCAGGTTACAAGGGTTCGGGATCGGAATCACTTCGATTCCTGGGCGTAGGCGTCACATTACACATTCCCCCCCCCAAAATCGAAGTAATTACGATCCCGTCTCCTTTGTAAAAGGTCTTGGTTAGGGACGTGGCGGGTCGAAGATCCGTTTCGAAGGATAGGCTACAACCCTGTTCGTGAAGACTCGACAGTGACTATATAGTAGGAAGTCAGGTGTTATTCGGAGGCCTTCGTCTAGGCAGAGATTTGGGATAAGCCAAGGTTTCTCGTGGGAATTAGTTGCACTTCATCGTCTAAGGTCTTTTGCGTGGTAAATTCCCAGGGTCCTACCAGTCATGTCCGCGATGAGGTATCGGGTGGGGCTTATGACTTGTATGACTCGACACTTCACGAATTTCTTGTCTAGTTTGGCATTGTAATGGCGGGTGGCATCGCTCTGTCGGAAGTTTCGACGATATATTTCGTCGCCGGCCCTAAAGCCAGAAGGATGAGATCGCAAGTTGTACCGCTCCTCTCCCATCCGTCTACTTTCTTCAATCTTCTCCCGCAGTTGATCTCGCAGAAGTTGGAGCTTTTCGTGCGGTTCTAGAACCACGATTGGGTCCTCTAGCGATTTCAGCTGCCGCAATAGCCGGTAAGCGCTCCCATGCCCGATCATGTACTGGCCGAACACTGCAAAATACGGCGAAATGCCGGTCGTGGCGTGGTACGACGAGCGCAGCGCACTAGTGATGGCGGACAATTTGCGATCCCAGTCCTTCTGATTCGGGTGGACATAGGCGCGAATGGCCGCTATGAGCGTACGATTCAGTCGTTCGGATGCGTTGGCTTGCGGTGAATAGACGGCAGTTCGTTGGTGGATGATGCCGTATTTGGACATTAGGTCTCGGAACTTGCTGGAGGTGAACTGGACCCCATTGTCGGAGACAAGTTTCTCCGGAACTCCAAACATGTGAAAGACTCGGTTCTCCAAAAAGCTGATTATAGGTCCAGTGTGCATGTTACGTAGTGGTTCTATGATAGGGAATTTGGAGAGCTGGTCCAGGACCACGACAGCTCCCGTGTGACCAGAAGCAGATCGAGGGTAAGGACCGATAAGATCAATGTACAAGCGCTGGAACACGCGTTCGGGGACCTCAACCTTACCCATGGGTGGTCGAAGAATGGTGTTGGGCGCTTTAGTGCACTTGCATAGCTCACAGGAGGCTACGTACGCTTTTATCTGTTGTGCCATCTTAGGCCAAAAGAAACAGGTTTTCAACCGCCTAAGTGTACGACCGTATCCGCCGTGCGCACTTGATGGGTGGTCATGAGCCCGCCTGATAAGATCAGTGGTTAACTCTTCGGGCACCCACAACTTCCACTGTTCTTCTTCTTGTATGGGGTCTCCGGATGCGTGTCCCATCCGCTTGTAAATAAATCCATCCGTCAACCGCAGTTCAGGAAGCTGGGGCTGTTGGTTCTGGATAGTGTGAATCAGTTGGGTGTAGCTGGCTGACTTGAAGGCAGGATGGTCCAGATCGATCAATTGGGGGCTGTCGTCCTCTTGGACCAACTCGGCTCCTTCAGGGGCGAACATTCTGGATAGGGTGTCGGGGACTACATGCTGGCTTCCTTTTCGGTGGCGAATTGTGAAGTCAAATGCCTGGAGTTTCAGTGCCCACCTGGCCAATCTGCCGTTGAGATCAGTCTGGCTCATTAGCCATTTCAGAGAAGCGTGATCCGTAACGACTTCAAAGGTGTGTCCCTCCACATAGGCTCGGAAGCGTTTCACTGCCAACACCGCGGCTAAACATTCTTGCTCGGAGACCGTGTAATTTCGCTGGGCTGGGTTCAGCTTGTGAGACATGAAGGCTATAGGTCTCTCCTCGCCGTCTTGTGCAACCTGGACTAAGACTGCTCCCACCCCATGTTGACTCGCGTCACAATGGATTGAGAACGGTTTGTCAAAGTCCGGGCTGTGCAGTACGGGGGCCGTAGTCAGACTCTTCTTTAGCTCTTCAAAGGCTCGCAAGCTGGGCTCTTCCCAGACGAATTTACGTCCCTTACGCAGCATGTCGGTCAAAGGAGTGGTAATGGTGGCATAGTCACGTACAAAACGCTGGTACCATCCGCATAAGCCTAAGAATCGGCGTAACTGTTTGGTGGTCTTGGGTAATGGAAAAACGTCAATCGCTTGAGTCTTTTCCGGATCGGTCTTGATATGCCCATGCCCAATGATGTGACCTAAATACTTCACCTCCGTCATCACGAACTGGCTCTTCCTTATGTTGATGGTTAATCTTGCCCTCCGGATGTGTAGAGCCACCTCCTGAAGCAGGTCGATGTGTTCGTCAAAGGTCTCGGTTATAAGCAGCAGATCGTCCAAGTAAACGAAAACTTGGTGCCGCAAATGAGGTGGTATCACCTTATCCATAAGGCGCGTCATTGTTTGGGGGGCATTACACAATCCGAATGGCATGGTCACGAATTGATATAAGGGCCGGCCTGGGACTGTGAAGGCTGTTTTCTCCTTTGAACCGGGGTCTAAAGGAATTTGCCAGAAGGCGTCCTTGAGGTCTAAGCTCGTGATGAAATGGGCTTTAGGCAATCGACTCAAAATGCCTTCGATCAACGGTAGAGGATATGCGTCCTTGACTGTGACGGCGTTCAAGCGTCTGGCATCTAAGCATAACCGGACCTTGTTCGGCTTGACAACTAAGGTGACTGGGGAAGCCCACGCGCTCTGTGATTCTTCGATTACGCCTAATGATAGCATTCGATCCACTTCGGCATATAACGATTTTTCCTTCGCCGGAGATATGGCGAAATGTCTCTGTTTTATGGGTTTAGCGTCCCCCACATCTATAGTGTGGAACACCAGGGCAGTCCGCCCGAGACCTTCTTTCTCGTGCGATGGAAAAGCCGATATAGCCGAGTCGAGACGCAGTTGCTGAGTTACATCCAGTGTATGCCGTAGTAAGTTAGTGGGTTGAGATTGGTCAGGAACGGTGGTGACGGACTCCAGGGTCGAACTGGAAAATAGTGCCGGGGCCAAGTTAAATTTTCGAACGAAATCCACTCCTAAATAAAGATTCTGGGTTAACTGAGGTATGATGAAAAATTCCATAGGTTTAGTTACCCCTTTAAAGGTGACATCCGTCATAATTTTTCCCACTACAGAGTGACGAGTTCCGTCCGCCGTGCTTAACCAGGAGGTGAAATGACGGATTTGGTCCGCGTGCTTGGCCAGTACCTCCCCTGCAAACTCGGCAGAGATGCAATTCACACTGGCTCCCGTATCGACTAAGCCTGATACTCGTTTTTGCAGGAGGTGTACTGACGCATATGGCCGGACATCCTCCCTCAATAATTCGTCTAAGTATATGTCCTTCAACCTTTTTCTCGACTGCCTGACTTTTCTCCAGAAGCTCCGCATCCGACGCGTGGCTCGCTTGCTTCGCGGTGGGACAGTTGTGGCCAATTCCTCATGGAAGATGCGCTGTCGAGTAGCCAAATAATTCCGCAACCTGACATGAAAAGGTTTTACATGCCAAGGAGCCTTCGTCTCGCTATCATTTCCCTGCGCATTGGCCTCGGCGAAGGACGGCGTCGGTTGTGGAACTTCGGGAGAACTGTGTTTAGCGGTGCGAGTCAGCAGAGTTGGAGTCATGATGGGAGCTGGGTCATAGCTGGTGATGGGGTCTGGATTTGTTCGTCCGGGGTCTAGGAGTGCCGACGGGTGGTCGCGGCACTCGGTGGCAAGTTTTTTCGCCCTTTGCAATTTGCACAGTCAGGTGCGTATGTGTCGGCCTTCCCGCAGCGGTAGCAGAAAAGCGTCGGCTCCGCTGGACATGCGTAGAACCGATGTCCCGGTTGTCGGCAGTTCCAACAGACCGTCGGGCTTGTAAGTGCTTCAAGGGAGGGTCGATCAATCAATGCTGGGTCCTCAAGCTCCGGTGGTGCTCCGCTCCTCGGTACTGGTACTGGATCAGCAAGCAGGTGGTCTGCTGCCATCAACTCCGCGGTGTGATGATTTCGGGGATTTGGTCCCGTTATGCGAGGTTGTGGGCGGAAGGTACCTCGTCGCTCATCCAAGTGTTCTTGTCTACGCGCATGGAGGCGCAATCCCTGTATGGTGTTGATGGGAAAATGTAGCAGGCTGTTCTGGAGATCCCAGCGCATGTTCTCTCTGATAATTTCTACTAATTCGTCCTCGGGCATGGTATTTCGCAGGCGAGTGCTCAATCTCACTATACTGGTGTAGTATTGGTCGAACGGTTCGTGAGCGCCTTGTTTCCGTTTCTTTATTTGCTCTCTTAGCTCTCTCTCAGTGAAGCCATCCTCAAATCGATTGCGGAAGGCTGCACTGAAAGAGTGCCAAGTGGGACGTGGCGTTGACTCTTTAAAGCTCCAGTACCAGTCGGCAGCGTCGCCGCTGAACAAAAGATGTGCATGCCGGAGGAAGGCCGAGGAATCCCCTCCCAGGGTGCTGGATATCAACGCCTGAATCCGGAAAAGGAACCGGTCCGCCGATATCATATCGTTGAACCCTGTAAAGTTCAGGCGCCAACTCTCCATGATACGAGGCGTCGGGTCTCGAAAAGGTGCCAATGCGTTCCCGGGGGGAATCACATCCTCGATTGACCTGTGGTACTGAACTGCCTCGGGGGCTGGAGGTACCAACGGAGGTCCGGTACTGTGTCGCGGTCTGTATTCGGGAGCTCTGGGATCCATTCCCGAGTTCCTTGGGGGTGGGACCCATTGCTCGGATTGTCGGGAGTGGGGCATCGCCACACTGGGATTTGGCTCCCAGCCAAGCGGAGTTCTCACGCGGCTGGGTGGTTGGCTCAACGGGAGATTCTGGATCTTTCCCTCCAGGTTGCCAATCCTCTCCGACATATCCCTCATCAACGCCACGAGGGTGTCAATGGAGTGGGCGGAAGGCATGGTTGTCACCTCGGACACGACACTCGCAGCCGGAACTTCACCGCCTACTGCTCCTTGCAGGTCTAAGAGTGGTTGTGACGGTTCGGCTTCTGGAGCTCCTTTCGCCACTGCTCCACGCGTCGGTAGGGGCGTTCCGAGGGGGACGTCTAGGGCAGACCGATCTATGGGTCGTCGGCATAAGGGACACAGCTCTGACGTGAGGAGGAGCTGTTGTACACAGGCACGATGGAATAAATGTCCACAATCCAATCGCACGCTGTGTACGCCCTCCACTACGTCTTCGAAGCAGATCCCGCAGTTAGCTGGTTGGACCGTTTTGGATCTGGTCCAACGCTTGTCTGGGGTCCGCTTCGTTGCCATTTTGTGTGTGTTACTTGTGGTGCTAAAATAAAGTAAAAAAAAAAAATATATAGAATATACTTATTCCTACTAATAACTTATCACTAAATTAGTGGCCGTTAGTGGCGAGCTATGTATATAAAATAGAAAAAAAAAGAGAGGAAAAAAGATTAAATGATACACACTTTCCTTTTCAGTGGTCGAACTCTTCAGCGGGAAATGAGAGTGCGTGGTAATCTGCCGAAGAAAGGGTGCTTCGGTCGATTTACGAAATTTATCCCCATACCCACATACATTACAAACCGGTTCTAATCTACGTTAAATGACTCGACGAGACAAGTGGTAGAGCTACCGTAACGACTTTGTACGCGGTCAAAGTTCCCGACGCGTAGAAGCATTCCGGGCTTCGCAACTCCAGCATACGCCACCGAACGTTGAACCGATACCACTCGTCTGACACGCATAAGAAATAGTTAGAATCCTTCCGCGACATAAAGGCAAGGTAGCCTTCTATTTTCTTGAGAGTCCATGCTGATAGGTAAACCCATCAGACTGGCAGTTCCATCAAGAAAATAGAAGGTCCTTACAGGGGTTAACCTGGGACAACACATCGGAAGGATTCTGTCGCGAAAGCAAAATCAAACAAAGGAGAGCGGAAGCTACAACTCACGTGAAGCGACCTCTAATGTGTATCACACAATTCTCCTGCTCCTGATAGTGGGACTCGAGTACCAAAGTACCTTACATCCTCCGTAAAGGACCAACTCGTCAGAAGACGCGAAGTTCTTCCCCCTTAGGATGTTGTTTGGCCCCACGTTGGGCGCCATTTGTAATGATTTTTCTACCTTCAGCTCGAACGCGGAACCGACCTCTCATCGGTTCTAGACGTTAAGTCTGAGTAGTGCCAACGGATGGTACCAACAGGTCAACCAATCCGTGCACCGTAATCCATTCACGCGGTGACTGCTTGTCGGCCAGCTAGTTCGGAGAGGATTTCGGTCGCGGGTCTCCGAATGGATTACGCTCAATCACAATATTTCAGTCACCTGAACTTGCCCGTTTTTCAAACGCGTCAACAATTACTCATCCAGAACGAGAAACCTACATTACGTTAGTTCTGGATGTGATCTATCCACAGATCTCAAATCAAAAACGCTACAAAATCCCATAGGCGCGTTACCGATTCACCGACGCGGTACCGAAAAATATACTACTCGAACTTAAACCGAAGAAAACTACTCTAAAGAAATGGCGAAACAAACAAAGGTACCGCGTACCGCGCGCGACGCGAAACCGACTTCAGCGGATTTGGCGAAACCCTAACCTCGCGACGACATACCTACCATACACTCTCCGTTCCCCCTGAAATAGAACGAGTTACTGAAAAGGAAAGTCGTTAGTTAAATTAGCAATTCATTGGATTTTTTTTATTTACTTCAAGAAACGGAACATAAAGTATAATTTCCTTAATACGTATTTAAAGGGTTTTTGCAAGAATCGAGCGATAAATTATTACTAATAATGATAATAGTTATAATAATTATTTTTGAAGACAATTACATAATAAGGTAAACCGCTAACAATTTGTTTCTTAATTTATGTTTCACCTTTTATTATTTTTGAATATAAATTTGCGAACACAAACAAATTTTTCGTTTTACAATAAACCGCCAAATTAAACAATTATTTTTAATTTTTCTAGGTGGATTTAATATTTATTGTTCTTGTTTGGTTTTAAATAATTTAAATTTTGTTTTCTCAACAATTTCGTTAATTTAATATTTCTAAGTGGTGCAAGCACGCATTAGTGACGAATCTAATCGTGCGTCAAAATCAAAAAGCGAAATGGAAACAGCAAAGATGGCTTATCTACGTATACAATAATTAATAACAAATCAGGAAACGATGCAAGTGATTTTGTATAAAAAAAACGGAGAATCGATTCATTTTTTTTTTATTGCTTTTTATCTGGAATTTTCCAATTCTTTTACCATTTTTCATTCCCCTTGTATGGCGTTTAACTTTGAATATTATATATATATAAATACGGAGCGGTGTAACAATAGGTGAGCGTGATCTTTAACAATCATTTGGTGAGTACAAAATATTTACAAGCCAGTTTATTATTATTGTTTATCAGTTACTTTAATGTTTAATGCCTTTGAAATGTCTTTTTTTTTTTTTTATTGAAATAGTGTTTTAAAATTGAGGATTTGATTCACAATCCGTCGCTGCTTGAAGTTAATGGGAATGTTACTGGAAACGATTGAACTAATCATGAATAATTGGGGGTTGAGAGACAAAAAAAAATTCGATTTTCCATTCTCTGCGACAAAAGCAATCCCTCCATTTCTTGCAATATTTTTAACGATATAAAGCACACTGTTCAACGTACACAAAGATTTAAAAGTAGGAATGACGTGAAAACTAAAAAAAAAATTATCATATGTTCTAGATATAAATCAGGACCACATCATTCATGTCGTTCAACTAACGTCCGATTTAGCTAACGCATTTTCTTACAAAAGTTATTACGCTAAGAGTTATTTTGTATTATCATCATTTACTGTACTCATTACTATGGACAAGCGGTGGAATATAGAAATAGAAAAGTGTAAAATTACCCAAGTCGTTTGTTTGCGTTTTCTTATCTATTTTTACTAATTAATTTTTCTTTATAGCTTCAACAGTTTGTTTATTTATGCCAGATGCGAGTTTTCTATCAGAACAAATTCATCTTTAGTACGGCATGGCTGGTTTTTTTTTTTTTTTGTAGACTTAAGTAAACCAAACATGGAATCAAACGTAAATTGTACGATTCAAATCGAATTAATTACCACTTGCTATTATTGGTAAATGTACTAAAGAATGTTGTTTACGATATGCATTATTTTCGGAAATACGGTATTGGAGGAATAATGGGTCGTTTTATTCTCATTCAGTAACTTATTTCTGAATAAAATAACCAATAAAATAAACGACGTGCAAATACCTGAAGGTAAACAACCTGTCTTCGTAGATCGGCTAACTCCTGTCTAGGATCATCGGCTATTGAAGAAGCCAGACTACTTGTGTCCTTATCATCAGCGGGCAATTGACCACTACTGTCCAATTCACAAGATGCGAATAATTTCCCATTACTCTGCTCGAATGGGTTGAGAGTTTCAGAATCTTGTAAAATCCTTCGGAGACGTGTCAACTGTTTCCTTAAATTTTGGACATCTTGAATCATTGCATTCCTAAAAGATTTGTCTATAAACAGGAGATCGTCTGACGAGCTGACTATATCCTTGCCCGTCAGCGATGAACGGAGATGTTTGTGGGGAAGACTATCTATTGATCTAGGACTATCTGAACCGGTATTGCTGAGCGTGCTCTGTTGCACGCGGGACCTGTTGAGCAGGCGAGTTGCACGTGCGGGTGATTGTGAACTAATACTGTCTTTGCTTGAGCGATGAATTCGCAGGACACTATTCCACTCGCGGATTAAGTCCCCACTTTTGGCGTCAAGTTCTGTGAACAATTGCATGTCGTCAACTCCGTTCCATGCCGATCCACTTTGGCTTTTTCTTGAGTGAGATAACCTATCGACTGAATCCAAGCTGCTCGTCAAATCCACGCCTACTGGTTCCGATACAGTTCACACTGCCTTCCGCTGCAGACCAGACAAAATATTGCTAACCTTTCTAATCCTTTATTAACTAAACTAACCTCTTTCCTAATTTGCCTGTTGATCTCCTTTCCGACCTTGACAGAGCTTCATGCTCCAGCCTGAGGCAATGCTCCGGTGAATGTCACTGCCTCACGAATAACGTTTTCCAAAAACACTTTAAGCACACCACGCGTTTCTTCATAGATTAAACCGGAAATACGTTGCACTCCACCACGTCGCGCCAAACGACGTATAGCTGGTTTTGTAATACCTTGGATATTATCACGAAGAACTTTACGATGACGTTTAGCGCCTCCATGTGGCTGCCAAAATCATCCCGTTGTCACATCGGACAAAACAACTGTGTGTGGAATGGCACGTCATATGCGGCAATGTACCTCTCCAGTTGTCGCCAGTGGCATAGTTTTCTCGAGGGCCACGGTGGAGGGGCATTTCCAGATGGCTATGCCTCGAAATGTGCCGGGGTTGGATTAATTCTATATTTCGAATATTTATATCCACGGATCTAAATATTTGGACAGAAAAAAAAAATATTTTCTGCATAACGATATCCGCACAACAGATGAAGTCCGCTGGCACTTCGAGGACATATCCATCTGGCAGGTTACAAGGGTTCGGGATCGGAATCACTTCGATTCCTGGGCGTAGGCGTCACATTACAATATATCATAGCCTTTTTCCACTCATTTGGAAAATATGAATTGCTCAACATGTTGTTGAACCATATACAATAATTTCTAATAGCAACCTCAAGCAAATTTCGGAGAACGATATTCGGAGTACTGCCAACACCACATGATTTCTTGTTGTTTATCCTGCCAAATATGAAACACAAGTCTTCATCGCTGACAAAATAATCAATAAGGTTCAAGCTCGGTATGAAGTCGGATGTTCATGTTTCACTGAAATGAAGAGTTGATTGGCCATTCAGGCTTGATTTGAAGTCGGAAACTTTTGCTTCAAAGACCTCTGAAAGTATTTCATTCCTTCTCTCAGGGCTTGGTAGATGAACGAACGTAAAGTGAGTTACAATCGGGGCAAGTTTCTGCAAACCATCACATATAATCCTGTTTCCATTTCTATCCGGAATCCTACTATCAATTATATCGATAAGATTTATCTCATCACTAGGGACTCCACAGATTTGATACCTGCACGCAAGATTTCTTACGGAATAAGCTTTTCACTTTCATGAAAATGCCATCTTGGTCCTGTGGGCTAGTACCCCTCAGTTTTCCTGCTCATTGATTGCTGAGCTTACTCCTTAAGTATGAACGAATTAAGTTCCAGACATTGTTTAGGTATAATTTTAACAAAGCCAACGTGGGATGGCTATAGTCCAAAAATCATTATTGACCCGTGTGAGAACAAGGCTTTTCAAACGCCTTTTTCGACACAAGAAATGGAGCTGCTAAATAAGGGACTGAAACCCAACTTACATAAAACAAACCTCAACAAAGACCTAAAACAACTAGTAATCGACACTGAACTAGCCATTAACAAACTGCCGCAGGAACAACAGACACATGCAAGACATACTGCAGTAGACATACTACAAAAAATACGCACTAGCATAAACAAAACGGATTTCCACGAAGACCATAAGATATTAAGACACATTCAGACAAAGCTTACGGATAACCTACTAACAGTGACAACGGTGATCCTAAAAACAATGGACTACGTACAAAAAACAATAGACTTCATTAACGCCGACGAGTACAAACTGGTTAACAAAGACCCCACCAATAGGTTCCAAGCGGATTTACGTACTGCCACTATACAATCCCCACTAATTATTCCTCCTAATACTAAGCAACGCTACATAAACCCAAATCCATGCACACCACCCCTTAAAGCACAACCTAAGCTCCACAAACCCAATATTCCTATCCATCCTGTCGTCAACTACCGCCCAGCTCCTGCATACCAATTAGCACGGTACTTGGCAACGATAATGGCTGATGTCAGGCACCTTAACGACAAATACGCATTAAAGAACAGCCGCGAGCTAGCAAATTCTACCACTTCTTTAAAATTGACTGAAAATTGTCGACTTTTATCATTAGACATCACTAACCTCTATACGTCTATCCCTGTCGATGAAACACTGGCCATACTAAAAGAAAAATTTTCATTCAACAACAGCCGACGATTCACAGATCAAATACTCAATCTCATAAAGACCACAATCAAACAGAACTATTTTAAGTTCAATAGCAACACATACCTTGCCAAAGACGGTCTATGTACGGGACATCCAATGTCATCATTATTGAAATATTCTTACAATCTTTGAAAGAAGTCTTTATACCCAAAGTTGTCAAAAGATTCAATGAAATATTATACAGACGATATGTGGATGACTGTTTCATTGTTATTGACTCACAAGAAAATAAACAAGATGAACTACTTACCTATATGAATGAAATTCACCCGAATATAAAGTTCACTATGGCTAAGAAACAAACGGACAACTCAACTACGAGTATATGGACCTAACTGTGACACGTGAACAAACACGATTGGACTACAAAGTATACAGAAAACCAACCACAACTGATCATACTATACATACTATACTATACACCGCACAACATAAGCTAGCAGCGTGCAGATCAATGTTGCAGAGGCTTCACTCCATCCCCATGACTCCTACTAACTACTCCAACGAACTAAACAACATTTACAGAATAGCTAATAATAGGGGATACAAACAATGCGACATTGACAAACTTGTCACACAGTACAAACAAGAACAGGAACGCCAACCGACTGAAATGCATAAGGACGACCAACAGTGGGTATCGTTAACATAAGTAGGCAAAGAGACATACAAACTATCAAACTTCCTTAGGAAATACAAATTGCAAACTGCATTCAAAACGAACAACAACATTGGAAACAAACTGAAACCAAAACGGAATGACACATCAATATACGAAAACAGCGGCGTATAAAAACTGAACTGCAAGGACTGCGACATGGTATATATATAGGAAGGACAACACGAAAACTAACGACAAGATACAAAGAGCACCTACGATCTTTCTTATACAACAAGGCAGACTCTATTTATGCGACGCACCTACAAAACCACGCATATGAGCCTGACGCTATGACAAACTCTATGAAATTGCTTGAAATTAATAAACATAGAAAGACAGACGGTGATATTATCAACGAACAACTTGTTACCAATTCCGACGCAATTTTCTCAGTCCTAGACCACACTCTTAGACGAAAACGGAAACGAGATGAAACAGAACAAACGGACAGCCAACAAGCAAAAAAACAAAAACATAATATCTCTCTACCTGGTATAATTTAGCACTTGAGTAATTTACTTCCTGACCTCATTACCCATTCGCTAATTACCCATTCGCTTAACCCATCCTACGACTATATAAAGTCGTTCCCTTCAACACATCCCTTAGACACTGAAGATGACTCAAAGTAGTTGAAACGCGGCTGCTCACACAACTAAGCAAGGCCCGACTGCTTTTAAAGAAAAAAAAACACTGAATAAACATTGATTTTCCCAATCGATATTTGGATTGGCCTCGGAACATATAAATAACCGAGTTGTTATTTCACAATTTATCCAATTTAATTTAATATTTCGAGATTTTTATTAATGCCCAATTTTACCATATCTACCAACAACGAGCATTTCGTGGAATCAAATGCAGATATAGTATAGATGTAAGCCTAGCGAGCAACAACACAAGACAAGTGTTTCGATAGGAATTTCTCTAACGATTAGAAAACATTTTTGATCCACTATAGCAGAACTCTTTGAATATAAAAGAAAATGTAACATTTTAAACAACAACCTCGTTTCATAGAAAATTTAACAGTGGAAATAAGTGCCTTGTACAAGTTTTCATAGAAAATGTAAAAGTGGAAACAAGAACCTTGTACAAGTTTTCATAGAAAATGTAACAGTGGAAACAAGAACATTGTTCAAGTTTTCATAGCAAATATAACAGTGGAAACAACAACCTCGTACCATTATTCCAATACAACAACCATATTAAAAACTTCGACTGTAAATTTCCAAGACATCTACCAGAACTAAAATAATGATGACGCACATTACGGTTAGATGTCACTGGCAACGGCAAAGAGGTGCAAATTAACTCTTTCCCCCGCTTAAGGGAAAGACAAATTTGCTGAGCAAGCAAAAATAGCGTATATAAACAGCGAAGCAGGCTAGGAAAATTCAAGTGACTATCATTCGTTGCTTCAAGTGGTTGGCTTTGCACACACAACTATTTTGAAAACCAGTTGGTCTTGTGCCTGGTTTTGTCTAGTTGGCCTTTCGCCTAGACTGATTTCTTTGAAGCTTTTTGCTGGTTGGCTTTGCCTAACAGATTGGTTGAAAACCAGTTGGCCTTGCGCCTGGATTTGTCTAGTTGGCTTAAGTGCCTAGACCCGTTTCTTCATACCAAGGTGCTTTGGTTGGCTATTTCCTTATAAGCCCTTAAATGCCATCAAGACCAATTTTGGTAGAGGCAATTGCAGCAGACCCCCAAGCCGGCCCCAAACCGATCAGCATAGCTGAATAATGGGCCTGGCAGAAGAAGCTGCTTGACACCAAGGTGGTAGAGGGCAAAGCACCGGCATTCCGCGGTGGCTGGCAGGTGAAGTTACGACAACGCACTTGCGAAGCAAAACGACTCGCCAAGGTCGCAACAACTGCAGCGGAGCGCGACAAGCTCCGATGCCTGGTCAGCAAACTGCGGCAGGCGTCGAAAGGAGATTTAACGACAGACCGGGACAGATGGCTCCCAACCAACGAGGCAATATTCAAAATAAAGCAGAACGACAGCAAAAATGTAGTAAAAATAAATTGGGAACATAAAACAAATAACATTGAATTAAAAAAATGATTACAATAACAAGATACTATCTTTAACTGAAGTGTAAAGAAGAGTCCGAGTAGGGAAGTGACAAAGGTAAGTGTGTTGGAGTGAACAAAAAAGGCTTTATAGCTCGAATGATAGGGCCATAAAAACAAGAATATAACATTGGCGAAGCCGGTAATTTCGGTTTTAAGCTTACAGCATTAAAAGCTGTTTGAAACTTATGCTGAAAGTCGACCATATTAACCTTACTCCTTGTTTAGAAAGCAAATATATAAAAAAGTTGCCCTTTAGTCAGACGGCGTTTCGTCTGGCTTCTCAAAAAAGACCTGTGGAACAACTGAAAACATAATTTTATTATTAAAGTCTTTTATAGTACAATTTTTACAAGTATTCAATTTTTAATATCGCAAAGTCCGTAGCGCGGTCATTGCCTTAGTGCTGATTTGTTGAGAATTCCTAGAGTTCATTGCAGCTTGTCACATGTTTGATGTCGTGGTCAGCAAAAAGTTCATGATCGCCGTGGAAATGAAATTTTCGGAGTATGCATATTACACGAATTAATTTATTTGTAATTGGGGCATTGATCACGCGCGGAAATAAAAAATGTTTGGAATGCGCAGATTGCATATTAAGTTGGCTCAGGTGCAGTCCAGAGTACGTTGAACGTTAATCGCGCGTGGAAATTAGAATTTGTTGATGCGCGCAATTCAATGTGAATTTTCATTGAACATTCTCCCCGTTCTTGAACTGTCGCAGTTCAAATGAAAATGAGTCATCTTTGATGACCTTGCGCTGCGTAGGAATGGGTTTTATTTCCGTTCGTCTGAATTTCTTCAAGGCAGTCCAGATGATCAGAATAATTGTTGCGGTTGTTAGGATGTAGCCGAGTGTATAGTGGTGAATGTGATGATTGTTTATTCTATCAGAAGGTAGTAACTGTGGAGAATAATGTGTTGAGAGTTGCTTTACGATTTCATTTCAGTCAGCAGCTTTTGTGTTGATAAGGAAGTCGGTGGATGATGATTTTATGAAGCCGGTTTTGTTGAAGGTTATCTGTGTGAAATTGGCTGATGGTGTAAACGTATAGTTCATAACTGACGTGAATGTGTTTAACCCCCTAATCGTCATGGTATCGTGTCTGATTTCACACTGAGGTTGTAGATGTAGAACACCACTTCCTTGTAGTGTTTGTGTGGTGACTTCCTGTTCACATTTTGTGTCAAATACTCTTGTCCCTTGTAGCGCATAGATCCACGTGTTTTGTTGGTGGGCTTGGATCCAAAAGTTCGTGTTGTTGATAGGTAGCCAGATACATTGCCGAGAAGATGGTTCCTCGTGGCTTAAGAGAGTGATTTCGTGGATCGCCGATTGTACAATGGATGATGTTGAACACACAGGAATGTGTTGTCCTTGGTGAGTGTACATTTATCCAATTCGTGTTGGTTGATCGGGTAGTGTTGGTTTCTCCGGAGATTTACTAGCAGATATCGTCTAATGGGAACAGGTATCAAGTTGAACAGTTGAAATTCTTCGGAATTGATGAGTGGCAACTTCAGCTGAAAAATTACAAAAGATTTGGTCATTTTGGCATGTACCAAAAACGTCTTGTACAATGAAAGATCTCCAACTGTTCGACTGATCGGGATATTTAGACTTGGAGGAAGTGCCTTTCGTATGAGCATTACTTGTTCTTGAAGTTGTCGCGGAGTGAGAAGTAATGGATTGATGATGCCGTGCTGTAGATCAAGCAGTATATCCCATAATGCCCTTTGTGTTTCTTGGTAACTGTGTAGTGCCATCATGGTGCGGAAGCAAAATGAGATGAAAGTTTGTTGCTGAGATACACTGCTTATACCATCTGACAGTTGTTTTAAGTAATCGTCTATTGCCTTAAATTGTTCCTGGGTATGGTACGTCTCTTTTTTAAAAAGGTTTGTGGTGGTATCGAGAAGTGAGGTTTGATTTTCCTTGAGTGAGTCTAGATAATGTTCGTTGGCTCGTAATTTTTCAATTTCATCTTGAAGGTATGTTGCGTAGTCTGAATCTAGAATACCGAAAAGTTTATTAGCGACGTTGCCCACGATGTCCAGTGGTGCTCTTCTTCTTCTGGTAGGGTATCTTCTGCCTTCTCCTCCCTTGTGAAGGATTTCGTTTAGCTGCTTAATATGAAATAGTTGGTGTGTGAACTGCTGTAAGCTTTGAGTGCACACTTGACATTGAATAGTGATTGATGCACACAGCTTTTTGGTGTTAAGTATACCCTTGCGAATCCCATCTTATTCTTCCCAGTAGTGTTTTAAACCATAGAAGGTAATTACTTTCCATTCGTTAGTTACTAGCTTTGCTTGTCCGATTGCTTCGAAGTAAATTCCAGGGTCCTTCGTGAATGGATCAACAGTTATAGGGGGAGATGCTAATGGCAGGCAGAACGAGTAGGGTTATTAAGGTTGCTGCTAGCATGGATGTAGGGCGAGAACGCTTTACATGGACTTCGCTATTTGTTAATTCTGGATGGATCTTCTTCCGATTTTCACCCCAATTTGAGTTGATTGGAAGGAATCTACCTTGGTTAGGATGCCGTTTTTTGAGTTTTTTAGGCTTGGGACTTTCTGCGGATACCTTAGTTGTGGCTGACGTGGCTTGGTTGAGATCTTCACATGCCTTTACAAGAGGGCAAAGTTTGTGTATTGCTCTTCGAAAGATGCCACTTTTAGTTTTGACATCTGCAACTCGGCAACGTCCGTCACTTCCTTCAATTGTTTGCACTATCCGTCCCAGTTGCCAATTCAAGGGAGGGGCATTATCATCCCTGATGAGAACTAGCATGTCAGGTTTGACGTTGTCACAACTTAGGGTCCACTTTGCTCTCTGTTGTAGTTCAGAAAGGTATTCGATTGACCATCTGCGCCGAAATTCGTGTCGGATGTGCTGCATGAGTTTCCACCTGGTGAGTAGGTTTGGATTAGTGTCACATGCACGACTATGTATTGTTGTAGTGAGTGGTTCTCCAATAAGAAAATGTCCCGGTGTTAGTGCTGCCATGTCGTTAGGGTCGTCTGATAATGGCTGTATCGGACGTGATTTGAGCACAGCCTCGGCCTCCGTAGTGACGGTGCATAGCTCCTCGTAAGTTAGAGATGCAGATGAGATAGTCTTTTGTAATAATTTCTTTGCCGATTTGACTGCCGCCTCCCAAATACCCCCGAAGTGTGGACTGCGCGGTGGTATGAAGTGAAATTGGATCCCTTTCTGAGCTGCGGCTGCGTGAACCTTCTCCTGAGAACGCTCATTTTGCAGTAAATTTTCTAGCTCCTCTAATTGGTTACGAGCCCCATCAAAGTTGGTAGCATTGTCGGTGTACACGTTTTGGCAGCAGCCATGTCTAGCGATAAACCGCTTCAGAGCAGCAATGAATCCGTCGGTGGATAGACCTGAAACCACTTCTAAGTGACAAGCCTTTGTTGTGAAACAGCAAAACACGCAGATGTATGTTTTCGTTGGTTCCTTGCCTCGAATTCTGTAATGGGTTCAGACCGGCCCACAGAAGTCGATGCTGACGTTGACAAATGGGCGGGTTGGTTGAACGCATGTATCAGGAAGGACTCCCATGATTTGTATGAAGCTTTGTGGGTTTAGTCTGGAACATTGAACGCATTCATGCACCACTGCAGATGCCAAACGCTTGTCTCGAGGGATCCAGAACTGCTGTCGTGCTGTTGCTCGCAGAACTTGAGTCGCCATGTGTAAGTTCTTTCGGCGAAGATCAGTGAGTAATCGTTTAGTGAATGGATGTGAAGCAGGTAAAATTGCGGGATGTTTTGCGATGTGTGGTATTTTGGCGTTTGTAATCTCCCTCCGACTCTAAGAATGGAGTCATCATCCAGGAACGGTGTGAGTGTGAGGAGTTTGCTCTTCGAGTCTATTGGTGTTTTTTGTTGTAATCTTTATATCTCGGTTCCGAATTCCTCGGCCTGCATGAATTTAATAATAAGTGCGAGAGCTTTTTCTAATTCTGCGACTGTAAGGAATCTTCCTTCCCATGAATCTTTCCTAGCCTTGAAGCGTTGAGTTGCCCGCAAAACTGTTGCTATGATTCGCTTAAGATGTGTGAAGGAGTATTGATGATCGATTCTGTCGATAAAATGCTCCTGGATAATGCTGGTTGTGAGAACGGTGTGAATTGTCTTTCGCTCTGGAAGCTCTCCCGGATCTCCGATAACTTCACATGGCCAATGAGTCTTGGGTTTTCGCAGGAATTCAGGTCGATGGTACCAGAACGTAGAATTGATGAGTACGCTAGGTCGTGTTCCTCTAGAAACCAAGTCTGCAGGATTGAGTTTAGAATTCACATGCCGCCAGTCAGATATGTTTTTTAGTCCTTGTATTGATGAGACCCTGTTGGCCATAAAGGTGTGAAAGGATGACGGTCTGGATCGGATCCAGGCTAATGCGATCTGTGAATCTGTCCAGTAATGTGTAGTGTTTATGTCTATGTTGAGCATTTTCTTAACACGATTCGTTAAGTGGGCCATGAGAGTTGCAGCACACAGTTCCAGTCTTGGTAAGCTGATGGTTTTCACTGGGGCAACCCTAGGTTTGGAACAGAGAAATATCGTCTTTATGTCCCCCCGGCTATTTGCGCTACGTAGATATATTACTGCACCGTAAGCCCTTTCACTTGCATCGGAAAAGGCATGCAAACTGAGTGTGGCATCTTTCGTCTCCAAGTATCTGGGTATCTGAATTCTGTCCAGGTCTGTAAGCTCCTTGCGAAATCGAAGCCATCGAGTGTGGAGTTCCATTGGTATGGCTTCATCCCAGTCGAGTTTTAGTGACCATAACTCCTGTAAAAAGATCTTGGCCAATGTTATTGCTGGATTCACGAATCCCAATGGGTCGAACAACTGTGATACGTCACTCAAAATCGTCCGTTTTGTCACCTTAGTTGGCTCGTTCCAAATGGTAGTTATCCGGAAATGGTCTAGCTTGGGATTCCATGTTAATCCTAATGTTTTCACGGTGTCCTCTGTGTCTCCATCGACCGAGAGCTCTATTTTTCTATCTTCGCTTGGCATTGATGCAAGGAGTTGCTCGTGATTCGCACACCATTTACGCAGATTAAACCCTGCTGACTTCAAAAGCGTTTTCACCTCGTGCTGAATCCTTACGGCTTCTTTGAGGCTGATGCTTCCAGTTATTAGGTCGTCCACATAGAAGTCTTTGATAGCCCTGGACGCTAGTGGATGTGACTTCTTCGATGTATTGGCCAATTCCATCAGGCATCGAGTCGCTAAGTATAGTGCGGCAGTGGTCCCGTACGTCACTGTCTTTAAACGATAATACCTTACGTCATCGGAAGGGTTGTCCCTCCAGACGATGAGCTGTAAATGGCTGTCTTCCGTTGTTACATTCACTTGGTGGTACATTTTCTCAATATCCGCTGAGAAGGCAAATTTGTGTTTCCTGAAACGTAGAAGGATTGAGAATAAGTCATCTTGTATTACCGGGCCTTTCAACATGATATCGTTGAGTGAGATGCTGTTTGATGCCTTTGCTGAAGCGTTAAATACGACTCTTAACTTAGTGGTGCTGCTGGATGGCTTAAGTACACAATGGTGAGGCAAGAAACAGTTAAGCTCTGGTATCGGTGACAACTTCTTCCATGTGACCCAAAGCGGCGTATTCCTTGATGATATTCGTGTACTCCCTTTTGACATCTGGGTGTTTTTGGAACTTCCTTTCGAGAGCAAGGAGGCGTTTAATTGCTTGTCTTTCGATTGGCCAAGCAAGGATGGGTTCTGACACAGAGGAAGTTTCACTTCAAAGCGTCCGTCACCGTCTCGTCGAAGATTGATCGTAGGCTCTTCAGTACTAGAGGTCGTTGCCAACGGTGCTTCTTCTATGGCCCAGAATCTGCCCATGTGTTCTTCAAGATTATTGATACCGATTCAACAGAAGTATTCAGATGTATCGCCTGTTGCGACACGGCCAAGCACAATCCATCCAAGCTCGATGTTCTGCCAGGTTGGTAGGTTTCGTCCTAACCTTATCTGTCCAATGGAAAGAAGCTCACAGTAAAACTCTGCTCCCAACAGTAGGTCGATTCGTTTCGGAGTGTTGAACCTTGAATCAGCAAGATGAATGTTCGGTGGGATTGCCCATGAAGAAACATCGATGAATGACGGCGGTTGAGTAGAAGCAATCGTTGGTATGATGTATGCCCTCAATCGGGTTGAATATCTGGAGTGTCTTGAGGAAATGGTGATGCTCACTCTCTTCGAGACATGTGTTTCTGTTTTCCCTATTCCACAGATATTGATGTAGAAATTTGATCCGGATATTTTCAACCTCTTTAGCATTCGAGCAGTAATGAAGTTGAGCTGAGATCCGGAATCTAAAACGGCTGTACAAACTTCGGTTGAAGCAGCATAATTAGTGATGTTGACTGATGCTGTGCCCAATAAAACGTACTTGCTACCAGATATCTTCTTGGTAAGGGCTGCTAAAGTGGTGCCGCTAGGAGTAACCGATTAGAAGCTGCTGGTTGTCATGGCTGATCTCTTTGTCTTGGTAATTGTCTTCTCATGGTGGGGCAATGTATTGTGCCTGCCTTGACACTTAGAGCAGCTTCTTGATGGACAGTTACTTACACCATGGCCTGCCTTGAGACAGTTGATACACAGCTGAAGGCCCTTGCTTTTGGTAAGTCGATCGTGTGGGCTTAGGTTAATTAACTGGTCGCACTTAAAAACCTTGTGATTCCCAGTGCATACTTTGCAGCTTTCGTCCGAGTTAGATGAGACAAGGGATGTTGGTTTCACTCGTGGATGTGAATGTCTCTCCTTGCCTAAAGTCTCGAGCGACTGAAATCTAGTTTTCATGAATGTGAGAAAGGTGTCGATGGTTTGTACTTCACGAGGTCGTTGAAGCGTTTGCTCGTACAGCGTATGTGTTATTCTGTCAAGTTTTTTGAGCAGGAGGTGAAGTATGATGGGGTCCCAGCCTCCTGTTAAGATGCCCAAGGTTGCTAGTCCTAACAAGCACTCTTTGGTTGTGTCGTGGAATCACTGACAACTGTTGGTTTTGATACCAGCTTGTCGATGAGTGACGAAAACAAGATTCGTTGGTTATTGTATCGTGCCTGTAGTGTTTCCCACGCGATGGCATAGTTACCGTCAGAAAGGTGGAGGTGACGAATTAGGCACTCAGCTTCACCGGTCACATTATTTTTCAGGTACCACATTTTCTGGGTATTCCCAATTGGTTGGTCGTGAATCATCTGTTTGAACAGATCGTGGAACTGTTTCAACTTAAGATATTCGCAATCAAACATCGGTAGTGTGATTTTTGGCAAGCTGACCGACGCCAGTGTGGCGGACGTGACTTTGGTGGGCGCGGTTGTGGCTGGAATTCTTGCCAGACATTGGTTGAGGATGATTATCGCCTCTTGGATCGCATGTTCGGTGTTGAGGTAGCTGCTTGAAGTGTAGCCAAGTGCTGTCACGTTGTCGCTCTCACAGATGTCCTGATGCAGTTTTCGGGCTTCGTCCCAGAACCGCTGGAGAGTGACGAACTTAACTTCATAAAATTGTCTAGGTTGGCCGATTTCGGTGCTGTCGATTCCCTCGATAAGGTGCGTTATGGATTGCGTGGCAACACCATAACGCCTGATGAGTTGTTTAGTGATCTGAAGAACGGACGCAGTGGAGTCCTTCAGCCCCTGCACGTCAGCCTTCAATCTGGTGCAGACGTTGATGGTGCTTCCAGAGTGCGTAGAAGTTGTTGCATATTCTCCTCTACCTTTGAGTATTCCGCGCTGACCTTGGCGAAATACTGCGCTTGAAAGTACGGGTGCTGCGGATAAGTCCCTGCGTGGGGTTGTAACTTCTTGTGGGTTGCGTTAAACCTTGTCCACAGCTGTCCCAACTGTGCAAGCTTAGCCTTCAGGTATTCGAGAGTCTTGCGGCTGGACGAATCCTTTCTGTAATTGCTGATTATTCGCTGGAATTCGTCTCCCAACTCCTTCTGCTTGGTTGCCAGAAGTGATAACTGTGATTCCTTCAGCCTGATCCTGAAGCTGGAAGTAGATTAAAATTTGAAATATGACGTTGATCACGTCGGGGTCACCAAATGTTCAAATAGCAAATATATAAAATAGTTGCCCTTTAGTCAGACGGCGTTTCGTCTGGCTTCTCAAAAAAGACCTGTAGAATAACTGAAAACATAATTTTCTTATTAAAGTCTTTCATAGTACAATTTTTACAAGTATTCAATTCTTAACATCGCAAAGTCCGTAGCGCGGTCATTGCCTTAGCGCTGATTCGTTGAGAATTCCTAGAGTTCATTGCAGCTTGTCACATGTTTGATGTCGTGTTCAGCAGAAAGTTCATGATCGCCGTGGAAATGAAATTTTCGGAGTATGCATATTACACGAATTAATTTATTTGTAATTGGGGCATTGATCGCGTGCGGAAATAAAAAATGTTTGGAATGCGCAGATTGCATATTAAGTTGGCTCAGGTGCTGTCCAGAGTACGTTGAACGTTAATCGCGCGTGGAAATTAGACTTTGTTGATGCGCGCAATTCAATGTGAATTTTCATTGAACACACCTCACTCTTGCGGAAACCTTTTCCAGCTTGATAACAAAAACAATTAAAAAGAGAAGGTAAAACCATAATAACAATTTTAATAAATCTTTTCACAGTGTACGTAATAACAATTAAAAGTGAAAAAAGTTGTCAGCAAAAATAAAATAATAAAAACAAACATTACGTAAAATCATACTATTTGTGAAAAAAAGTGAACCATATGTCTGATAAGTCCTTTAATAAACATGACGTGTTCTACCAAACGACTCCAAGCAAAAGCACTACCGGTTTAACATTAAGGAGCGTTCGAATACTACAGAATCATCATTATTAGAAAACAAACTTGGGATCACACGAGAACTCATTAAACCAGGAAACCAGTCCTCAAGACCTATCGCAATCTTTCAAACCAGCCCTTACGTCTCAAGGCTTTAAATTATCTTTCGAAACTTATAGCACTCTCCAAATACCACCTTTTCTGCAGCACTGACCAATGGTGAATGAAAAAACCTCAGAAAAATCCATACTAAAAACTAGCAATATGCCCGACTACTCGAAAGTCGCGTAGTTAATGGGACAAACGATCTCTTTGTTTTCGGGGACCCCAAGTCCAACACTTGAGCTTCAGACTTTTATCGGTTATGCCAAACTATTGTGGAAATGTTTAAATACCCAGGAACACGAAGCATTCATGCTGATTTTTCCTACACGCTTACGAGGTGAGGCTTATCAGCTAATTTTCTCGAGTGTCCCTCGTACCCTGAATGAAGCAGAAGGACTACTAAATCGGTTTTACTTTCCTAGTGAAACATATCAAGAGCTGGAAAATGAATTGACTGCCTGTAATCAAGCCCCTGCAGAAACCCTAACAGCCTTTATATCTCGTTTATAGCATATTGAAAATATTGAAATCTATCCTTAATTTTCAATACAAATAAACAACAAATATAATCAGCTGAAACTCAAAACTATGCAACGAAAAACACAAAAAGCTGCTAATAAGACATTGGCATTCAGCCATCAATGCCTTGATTGCTCTCTACCAGCTCGACCAGCCTCCACGTACCTAGCAAATGAGTATATCAATTGGCATTGTTGGTCTCGTGAACTCAAACTAAGAGGATATTTTATCTTCTTATTGGTGGCCCATCTATACATGTGATATATAATTGGAACATCATTAGCCAAAAGCATGTCAATTCCTGTCCGAAAATACGAATGCTAAGGGGGGAATCAAGTCAGTTGCGAGACCCATCTGTAGGGCAGAACCACTGGGAAATCCAGGGGTTTTCGCTCACAGTTGACGATGTTGAGATATTATTCCGAAAAGCCTCAATATGAAGATATCGACTCTCGTCATTTTAGCAGTTTGAAAAATTCTTTTTTCGATCTATAGTGTTTTCAATATATCTTAGGCTTTCTGTAACAAACCAGTACATGTACTAAGACATTTCCTTTCGAAAACTATTAATTTTTCGATAGCACTAGCAGTCTGGTTGTACCAGAACTGACATCCACATGTCAAAACTGATCTAACCTGGGTCTTGTAAGAGATAACTTTGACTTTTGATCAATGTATTTCGAATGAAGGAGTCGTCGAAAGGCCATGAATATTTTATGTGCTTTATTAAGCATGATTTTGACATGTTCAGTATAGTACGGATAGTGACGAGATGAGCATCGAGGTATCGAACACAAGATTTATGTGGAGCCTGTTCTGAACTACCCTCAGAAGCCCTAATGTGAGAGTCCCTCAAGTCACGTTTCAGGTCTTTATTGTTCCCCTGCAGCGTTGTCTGAAAAAAATTGTTTCGTAATTCCGCGCATTGATTTTCATTCGCCAATTGTCCGTGTGGAATTAAAACCGTAGCAGAACACACAATCGAACATCAAGCCCGGCGCAAAAGAAATGATTGGTTTGATGATGAGTGCCAGAATGCATTTGTTAAGAATTATATCATATTGTTAACTCATTAATTAAACTCGAAGCATTTCATCCATAGTATTAAGTCTAACGTAATGTCCATAAACCCAAGAAAGTGCATTGAAGCATTCTATAGAATTTATTGACCTATTAATTTGCTCCCATGTTCACTTTTAAAAGTAAGCAATTTGCATTTCATTGAACTGAACTGAAATGCTTGAAAATGTATTTTTGTGAAATAAACATAATTTGCTTGATTCATTGAACTCTGTTTAGGTAATTGGAATTGAATTGTAAATGTATTTTTGCGAAATAAACATAATTTGCTTGATTCATTGAACTCTGTTCAGGTAATTGGAATTGAATTGTAAAATATGATGATTAAGAAGAATTAAGTTATAAATTGAAAAGATTGAAATAAAGTGTTGGATTCAGTAATTAGTAACTTGAGCGTGTGGTTTTAATTGCTAGTTCAGTTTGGGTCTTAAGACAGTAATATCCAACATTTTTTGGTCCGTCGAGCCGGATTACGAATTGGATATTTGTGGATCCGGATGCGAATTTTTTAGTGGCAAAGCATCGGAGACAATAGTGATTTGGTGCTGGTGATATTTGATAAAATCGATTCTTAGCGCAACCATTGCTCATAATCTCCACCGTTGAATTACTTTATACAAGTTGGTGCAGACGAGTTTTTGGCTCCGCTGTTAATAAGAATCTGAAAGTAATCAACACCAGTGCTGAACTACATCCTGAGGAGGGTCTTTGCCAATATGCCGGAGACAAGGGGCGACAAATCCACAACTGCATCTGTTGTCACGAAAGATGATAAAGGAACTTCATCGACTACGGTCACACAATACGACCATTTTTGCAACATTGCGAGGCTGAAGAAAAACTTCGGGAAGGATAGCAAGGATCGTCATAATCTTGGCTATTTTGAGGCAAGGCTGCAACAACTGCAGGAGTTATGGACAGCATGTCAGGAGCATCATACTCTCATGCTCAACGAGATGGCCGACGATCCTGCGCGACGCAACTCGTATCTTGAAGATTTCGAGACCAGCGAGAACCAATATTTGGACCTGCTAGGGGCGTTCAAAGATGGCATCAGGCAACAACAGGGTGAATCGAGCATCAGTATCACTGGGAAACCTGCATCTGGAACTACAAAGGTTCAGCTTGAGCGTTTGGTAATTCCCAAGTTCGACGGGAGTTACAGACAATGGCGGATGTTCATCGATTTGTTCACGTCAATGGTGCACAATAATGAGTCATTATCTGCAGTAGAGAAGATGCAGTACTTAAAGACTCATCTGACTGGAGAGGCGACACGTGTCATCCAGCATATGGACATCAACAGCGAGAATTACGAGGCAGCAGTGGAAATGCTTCGTAAACGATACGACAACAAGCGATCCATCGCGTGGAGCTATCTACATACGTTCCACAAACTACCGGCAGTTAAGGAGGAACGCGACTTTAACATTAAGCAATTCATGGACACTACGGCTGAGCTCATTGCCAATATGAAGAGCATTGGTGTAAACACGGAGCATTTGGATATACTGATCATTTATTCAGTTACACAAAGACTAGACCATGAAACAAGAAGATTATGGGAGACGTCCATTGGAGCATCATCAGAGATACCAACATTAGCAACGTTCACAGATTTTTTAACAAGCCGTTTCAGGACATTAGAAGCGTTGAATGGTCCTAAGAAACCCCAAAAAGTGGATGCACTCACGGTTCGTGACGTAACGACTTGCGACATTTGCAGCAAAAGTCATCACATAAATCAATGCGATACCTTCAAGGCATTAAAGTTGGAACAGCGACAAGAGGCTGTGAAACGAAATAAATTGTGCTTTAATTGCTTAAAAAAGGACATGTCATCAGTAAATGTCCATCTAAATCCAGATGTCGAACCTGCTCCAAACAGCACCATACATTGCTCCACGACAGCAATAAGAGAACGTCTACAGTATTATCTAGCGACGCTAAACCATTTACACCATCAACAAATTCACTTTTTGCCGAAGAAAATTATCTTTGCCAGCAAGTGCTATTGGCTACAGCCCGAATCAAGGTGGAAAACGCTTTATCGGAGTTGGTAACATTAAGAGCGCTTGTTGATTCTGGTTCACAACGGACATTCATCACGGAATCAGCTGCTCAATTGCTCGGACTGAAACGCGAATACGCTAAAATTACGATATGTGGTCTAGGAGCAACCTCAAAGGTTCAAACAAAGGGAAGCGTGCTGCTGAATATCAACCCAAGATGTGGAGATAGCGTGTTCACTGTATCAGCTTTGGTGATACCCAACATTACTAATATATGTCCTTCAATCGACACTAAAGTGAAGCTTCCGAAGACATTGTCGCGTGCTGACTTAGCGGACCCGTTATGTGGCACACCTTCACGTATTGATGTGTTGCTCGGTGCAGATGTTTACAATTCTGTAATTCTGCCGGGATTCAAGAAAGGAACGCCTTGCGCTGTCAATACTGTATTCGGATGGATTGTACTCGGACCGACAACCATGGCATCAACTTCAAATTCTTTGGCAGGAATTGTATCATTGCTCAGTATTGAAGAAGAAACAGACCAGCTTGTGAAACGGTTCTGGGATCTTACAGAGGCACCAGTCAATCCTATCCTAAAGCCTGAAGAAACTGCTGCTGCGGAATGGTACCAGAAAACAACCAGACGAGACGACTTTGGAAGATATATCGTGAGGCTTCCATTCAAGGAGAATGTTGAGCCTGCAAAAACCTTACGCGATTCTCAACGAAACGCTCATATTAGGTTTTCACAGCTAGAAAGGAAACTAGTCAACGACGGAAAGCTACGGCAGCAATATATAGAGTTCATGGAAGAGTACAGGAGACTAGGACATATGGTAGAGGTACCTGCTCAAGAGAAATACTCTAAGTACAGTTACTATTTGCCGCATCACGCTGTGGTTAAGGCAGAGAGCACAACTACGAAACTGAGAGTAGTCTTCAACGCGTCTGCAAAAACGCCATCAGGGAAATCACTCAACGACACACTCTTAACTGGGCCGAGCTACCAAAATAACATCATTCACATATTGATGAAGTGGAGGACATACAAATATGTTGTAGCAGCTGACATCAAGAAGATGTACAGACAAATAATCATAGATCCCAGAGACCAAGATTATCAACGAATTCTGTGGCGAAACCATCCTTCGCATCCAATGAAACACTACAAATTGACAACAGTTACGTATGGAACAGCTAGTGCTCCATTCCTGGCCATGCGGACGTTACATCAACTCGCTGATGACGAGAAGTTTTTCATCCCCAGGCGTGCCATTCGATAAAACACGATTTCTACGTAGACGATGTACTTACCGGTGGAGACACGATTGATCAAGTGAAATGCCTTCAACAAGACTTAATCACAGTACTCCACAAAGGAGGTTTCAACTTGCGGAAGTGGACTGGTAATGACGACACTCTTTTGAATGCAGTCCCCGTTTCTGACCGAGAAACAAACGTACCGCTTAATATTCACGAGGATGCTCATATTAAGACACTTGGTTTGCGATGGCATCCAGCCAGAGATTCATTTTCCTTCAAAGTAAACCTTGAACCAATGACCGATGACCCACCAACTAAACGACAGCTTCTGTCAGAGATAGCAAAATTCTTTGACCCAGTAGGATGGTTGCAGCCCTGCATAATTTTTGGCAAAATCATCATGCAGCAACTGTGGCTTGAAGGAACGGAATGGGACGAGCCTATACCAAATCAACTCTCGGAAAAATGGCGGAATTTTCGTGCCCAACTGTCGGCAATCGAAGAAATTTCGATTCCCCGCTGGCTAAATTATACCAGCATCGAGTCGATCCAGGTTCATGGATTTTGTGATGCATCCGAATCAGCATATGCAGCAACTATCTACTTGCGTGTTCAAGAGAATGGTGGAAAACCACTCGTTAACCTTATAACAGCGAAATCAAAAGTGGCCTCCTTGAAAGTACGATCAATACCACGTCTTGAACTGTGTGGTGCAGCCTTGTTATGCGAACTTATGAACAGCACTTTGAAAGCACATGGATGGGATTGTCTCAGACCATACTACTGGACTGACTCTACAATTGTGTTGCAATGGTTACGTCAACCGGCAACCAAATGGAAAGTCTTCGTAGCGAATAGAGTTGGAGAGATACAATCAAGCTCAGAGCCAAAACAGTGGCGACATGTGGGTAGCAAATCAAATCCTGCAGATATCGCATCCCGTGGAGCACTGCCTCAGGCTCTTGTCAACGACAAGCTGTGGTGGAATGGGCCAGACTGGTTGAGTGAAGACCCCAGTAAATGGCCAAAAGGGAATTCGTTTACCAACAGTGCTATGATTGACATCGAAAGGCGAACCAACGACGCGTGTTTGACGAGTGTCTCAGCTCAAACCATCACACCTGAGCAAACGCCCGACATCTTCCAAAGATTCTCATCGTTTACGAAGTTGGTTCGAGTAACTGCATATTGTCGTAGATGGAAAACCAAAAATAGTAGTACATTCTTGACCAGCGACGAACTGAAGGAAGCGGAAATCATTTGCGTTCGCATAGCTCAACGAGAAGCATTCTCAGATGAAATTGAGCAACTGGAGAATCACAAGCCTCTGCGTAAGTCAAGTCGCCTTATAAGGCAGCGACCATTCTTGGATTCGGAAGGACTGCTGAGAGTACGTGGAAGGACTCAACAGAGTGAATTGAGTTATGACACTAAGCACCAAATTATTTTACCTAGGTGACACTTAGCAAACCTAATTATCAAACACTACCATCATCTTACGTTGCATGGAGGTCAACAGCTGGTTCACGCTACAATCCGAACGAAATTTTGGATAATAGACGGAGCAACAGCAGTTAAGGCATTAACTAGAAAATGCGTTACATGTTTTAAAGTCAACGCGAAGCCAAGCCAGCAGCTAATGGGTCAGTTACCATATGAACGAGTTCAACCCGGCAAACCGTTCGCTCGTACTGGAATTGATTATGCTGGATCCATTACCATTAAATGGAGTAGTGGTAGAGGCAGCAAAACAACAAAAGCGTATATTGCCGTCTTCGTATGTCTTTCAACAAAGGCGGTACATTTGGAGTTAGTGAGTGACTTAACGGCAAAGGCTTGCATCGCGGCAATAAGAAGATTTATTGCAAGAAGGGGCATGTGTCACACATTGATAAGTGACAATGGTACTAATTTCGTCGGAGCAAATAAACTGCTGAAAGCAGCCGCCAAAGAGATGATTAAGGAAGCACAACAAACACTCATTATCAATAACATTGACTGGAAATTCATCCCACCCGGAAGTCCGCACTTTGGAGGAATTTGGGAGGCAGCGGTGAAATCAATGAAGCGGCATTTGACGAAAGTAATAGGATCACATTTACTTAATGTCGAAGAGATGTACACGTTGCTTGCCCAGATCGAAGCCTGCTTAAATTCGCGACCATTGACACCAATAAGCACTGACTCGAACGATCTAAACGCTTTAACCCCTGGATATTTCCTAACTGGAGAAAACCTATTCGAATTACCTGATGAAAATACACAAGATAACCCAACTAAGAAATGGCAACTCGTCCAGAAATCGAAACAACAATTTTGGCAATGATGGAGCTTAGAATACCTTACGCAGCTACAAAAACGTGCAAAGTGGTTTACCGAAACCCGAAACATAAAGGTTAATGACCTCATGCTCGTCAAACTTGAAAATTGTGCCGCTACTCAATGGCCTCTGGGCAGAATTTTGGCTCACCATCCCGGAGAGGATGGGTTAACGAGGGTTGTAACAATAAAGACGAGTGACAGAGCTATGAAGCGACCCATATCAAAAATCTGTCCACTACCAATAGATGAGGGACACAAGGAGCCTAAAACATCTGAAAACTCCACTACCGATCCTCACTGTACTTCTAGAGAGCGGAAAACTGGCATTTCAAAGAAATCATCAACTCTATCGAAACTCATGGTTTGCTTACTGGCAGTTCTAGTTTGCGTAACACGAACTAAGGCAAATTTTACTATAAAACACCCTGAGTCTGGTCTATACATAGAGCATATCGGTCAAGTACACTTGATGAAAGGACAAATACGAATGGATATTCACATTTCACCTGAAGAAATCAAACAAGACCTTTCCAATCTTCAAAAAGTACGTCAAAACACATCGTACATTTGCGAACAAGGTGTTCGACTTCATCAGGATACACGATGCAAGGAGCTAGTGGAGCGACTGAATCAGGGAGTCAATAGTACCTTTGAGTCAATAACCTCATGGATTCAAAATCTATCACGGCGTGGAATTCTGGGAAACATCCTGCAAGGAATATTCGGAGTGAACGATGAAGTCTACACAGATATCGACAAATTAGATGAAAACCAGAAACGCCTTATTGACACCATGCAACATCAAGGACATTTGCTATTAACCACGAGTGCTAGAGTCAACGATACTCAACATGCACTGACAACCAGACTAAATGCCATCATTGAGAAATTCAATCACGTGTCCAAAACATTGACAAAAATGTCCTCATGGTACAATTCCATCGACCAGAACCGAATCAGCCTTGATTTCTTAACCACATATCAATTAGCATTTGAATGGCTAGAACAGATTCAGAATCGTTACAATGGCTTATATAAAATTCAATCAGGAATTGGAAGTCTTGCAGAAATATGCTCACCAACCACCATGCATAAAACACTGGCACTAGTACAGTCAAAGCTAGGAAAGGGGTTATTTATCGAACCAAGGGAGATACAGAGGACATAAATTACAAAAACACAAAACGGCATACTCATATCAGGGTTCTTCCCAATAATCGAACAAAGGAACTTCGAGCTTCTACATTGTACAGGCATCCCACACAGTTTAAACGATGGAAATTACTCAGTCCCTGACGTCTCCACGAATTATTTTGGAGTAAATTACGATGACCAACTGTATTTTGAACTGAGCCCTAAACAATTTGACCAATGTGAAACAGTTTCAAACAACAGGCGTCATTGCTCAGTCAGCATACTCCAGAGTATTAGCGAGCATCCTAATTGCATCTTAGACGAGATTTTCGAGCGAACCAATAAGATCTCATGCCCACTCAACAGACTACACGTGAAGGATTTGCTATGGAAGCAGCTAACCCGAGCTAAAATCTGGCTATTTTTATCCTCTAAAAAGCAATCAATCGCCATAACATGCAGTGGACATCGACAAGATGTTAAAATCCAAGGAGTGGGTATAATAGAAATGGGCTCTCATTGCAGCATCAAGAGTTCAACCGCCATAATTCGCGCTAACTCTCAAATTACGAAACCGTACATGTGCAGTCAACCTACATTAAACCCATACGATTGATGCAAGACACCGTAAAAAACACGAATCTGTCGTATCTTTACATCGCCACGGATCCACTACTCAAACAAGACGATAGATTTATTCACGAAACACAACAACAAGAAGCGCTCCTGCGATCCGAGTTTTCGGCTACCATTTGGCATCAGACGCGACATCACAACATTGTTCTGGGCACAAGTGTTGGCCTCACCTTACTAGTTGCATCTATCATTATCAGCGTCCTAATATGGAGATTGCGGAGACCACCAGTTACAGACAATGCTAATCCGAAGATGAGATGGTACGAAACATAACAAACTATCCTCTGTTAGAAGAACCAGCGGTTCTTGGCGGGCAGAATGTTAAGAATTATATCATATTGTTAACTCATTAATTAAACTCGAAGCATTTCATCCATAGTATTAAGTCTAACGTAATGTCCATAAACCCAAGAAAGTGCATTGAAGCATTCTATAGAATTTATTGACCTATTAATTTGCTCCCATGTTCATTTTTAAAAGTAAGCAATTTGCATTTCATTGAACTGAACTGAAATGCTTGAAAATGTATTTTTGCGAAATAAACATAATTTGCTTGATTCATTGAACTCTGTTCAGGCAATTGGAATTGAATTGTAAATGTATTTTTGCGAAATAAACATAATTTGCTTGATTCATTGAACTCTGTTCAGGTAATTGGAATTGAATTGTAAAATATGATGATTAAGAAGAATTAAGTTATAAATTGAAAAGATTGAAATAAAGTGTTGGATTCAGTAATTAGTAACTTGAGCGTGTGGTTTTAATTGCTAGTTCAGTTTGGGTCTTAAGACAGTAATACCCAACAGCATTAGACAAAAGGAATCAGGCATACAAAGACTAAATAGGTACGAAAACCAGGACGAAATGACAACACTATGAAAATCTCAGAAGAGTAGCGAATAGGATAGTTAGAACTAAGAAAAGAAAATACTATGACGACCAATTGAGAAGTCTAGCGAGCAACAGTACAAGACAAGCAAACAAAGTAGTGAAAAATCTGAAACGTGATTATCAGCCCAAGCCCACGCACTATCGTGATGACATTGGCAACATAGTCGCTGATGAAACCAAGATGAAGGAAAGATGGGCATTCTATTTCAAGAGCCTCCTTAATCTTCCACACAACTCCAGAACATCAGAGCCTATAGACGTTTCCGGAGACCTTCTTTTGGCCCCACCAAATCTGGATGAAGTTTGTTTCACCATCAAAGTCTAAAAGAATAATAAAAAACCTTGCACCGATGAGATTCCAGTGGAGCTCATCAAATATAGTGGCAACAGTCCTCATAAAGCTATTCACAAAGAAATCCAGCAAATTTGACAACAAGAATATATGCTGAATGAGTGGACGCAATCAATTATATTTCCTATGTACAAAAAAGGTGACACGCGACAATGTGAAAATTATAGAGGCATATCACTACTTTGTACGGCGTACAAGATATTTTCAAAGATCTTAGAAAATAAAATTGGATCATACGCCAACAGTGTTATTGGGGAGTATCAAGGTGGTTTCAGAGCAGTTGGATGGACAGACCAATTGTTGACAGTCAATCAGGTACCACATAATGCTTTGCTTTGGGATCCCAGCCAAACTAGTCCATCTTACTAAAATGACAATGACGTCAACTCACAGATGAGGCACGCAGTCCACCTTCCCTTCGTGCAATTCACCCAAGACTGCTGCCAATCGTTGAGCGAGCGCTGTCTCTCCTCGTGGACAACTATCTCCCCTGCATCCTCGTTTCAGCGCAGGTAAATAGCGCGGCGCATTCTAGCAAGGAGGGCGACAGGTATCACGCCTGCAATCACTCTCACCGCCGAGTTGGTGCCAAACGTTTTCGGTATACCTCCTTGCTGAGAGCGTCGCCCCATACCTCTGCTCCGTACAGTAGCACTGACCCTACAGTACCCATCAAGAGGCATCTTCTTGATGGGCTGGGTCCCCCTACGTTGGCCCTAAGTCGACTCAGAGCCGATATTCCCGAAGCAGCCTTCTCAGCCGTTGCCCTGATTTGCTCAGAGAAACTCATCTTTGAGTCGATCAGTAGCCCCAGGTACTTCACCGCTGGCTTCGATTCGATTTGTATGTCTCCAATACTGATCATTCTTACTCTAGGGATTCTCTTTTTTGTCAAGATGACCACCTCGGTTTTCTCCAATGAGAGGACTTCCTCCTCCAGTTCCAGCTGTGTGAAGAGTGGGCACTCTACTGCTGTTTCACCATGGACAGCGTCAACACGGACGGGATGGGCGGGGAAGAGTTCCTGCACTATCGCGTCCATGTTTTCCGCATCATGTATACAAAGCTTCCGTAGGCCACCAAGTTTCCCCATGACCAGCTTGTTGCCAAGGCCCCACGGATCCTTGTTCACATTGTCCACTAGGTCTTGCCAGCAGCGAAATGCGAAGGCATTTCCTGGCCAACTTATATGCTGCCACCTGGTTGCATGCCTCGTCACGGTTCCGCGCCCGTTGAGCCTCACGCTGAAGCTTGTGACACTCCCTCCGCTTTTCAGCGATTTCAGTAGACCACCAGTACACTGGGGGCTTGCCGTGCCGGGGTCTTCGACGGGGCATAGAAGCACAGCAAGCAGTCGTGATGATGCTAATAGTAAAGTTCACCACGTCTTGAGCTGCCAGTTCTTCCGTCCCCGCCGAAGCTCCCTGCAGCGGCTCACCTGCTGTGAGCACCTCAACGAACCTCTCGACGTCCATCCTTCCAATGTTCCATCCAGATGTAGAAGGCCGAGAGCACGGACGTCGGGGGACAGCATCACTTATCTCAAGCAGAATGCACTGATGATCACTGGCTGAGTAGTCCTCTAATACTTTCCAGTTGTTTATCCTCCGTACTAAGGACTGCAAGGCGAATGTCACGTCCGGTATGGTTCCCTCACAGCCAATACGGCGGAAAGTCGGCGTATTTCCGATGTTTAGTACGACGAGGCTCGTCCTGGTCGCCATTTCCAGGACTCGTTTTCCCCGCAGAACCATCCGAGGCATGCCCCATTCGATTGCTTTAGCGTTGAAGTCATCCCCAACGAGCACTTTGCCCTCTGCGTTCAAGACAGCGCCCTCCAGAGCATTAAGCTTGGCTTGGAAAGATGATATCGACTCGTTAGGCGTTAGGTACACACTAAAGAAGGTGATTTCTGAGCACCGAACCCACACGAAACCATCCCCCCGTCCACAACTCTCCGCCTGAAAGTCACTGTTCCGAACCCAGATGGCGGCAGTACCAGTTTTATCAGAATACCATAATGCAGGACTTTTATTATGGTGTTGCTCACTCAGCAGCAAGAAGTCGGCTTTCATGTCCCTCGCAAACGGCTCAAGCAGATTTTGGGCGGTTGAACTGCGGTGTAGGCTTAGCTGCAGGATGCGGGTCATCAGAGTTCTGCCTTTGCCTTGGCTAGGGCTTCCTGGAACACCCGGCATTTTCCTGATCCCAAGACGTGTCCAAAATCAAGCTTTGGATCAGCATCCTTGCAAAGAATAAAGTGTGTCTCTTCCGTACACTCTTTTCGTTTATGTTCCATTTCACCGCATTTGTAACATAGGGATGTTATGCTATATAGGAATGTCGACAATCGTTTAAGCATTCGCACTCCGCCAAGTATTATACGGTCAAGCATATACGCCCATTGTCATCAAAACATGTACTTGTCGACCAACGGCAAGCGAAAAGACTTCATAGTTCGCTTTACATAAGCCATAACATTAGCGACGACGACAACTATGTACATGAGAAGCTTCGGGGTGTGCTTCCAACAGAGTGACACTGTGGAGAGAACAGAAAAGCTAAACAAAAGCTTTTCCTCGCCTGATTTCTCCAATTCCGCCAATTCGCCGCAAGGTTTCACCATGCGAGCAAGTGAGACGGAGCGGGGAGGAAGAAGCTTTCGTGGAACGAGAGCGCACGTTTCGACTACCCAGCGAGTTTAGGGCGAATTGAGGCCACAGAATCGTTTAAAAGCAATTGATCGAGCGAGAAGCGGCGAGTAGTGACTACAACAGAAAAGCGGTATTCGAGCCAGTCGGTGTGTAATCCGTTCGTACTTTCAAAAGTTTCGTTCCGGTGCAACTGCGGAATATCTTCGCTTTGGTTAGATGGTGAGGTGTAGGCTTGAGCCACGAACCTCATTCGGCTTGAGGGCGTTTTACGCTGTGTAGCCACCATCAACTAACTTTACTTTCTTCCAGGCATCCTCCGTCCGTGAAGACACCGCCAGACGCACGGGTGTAGCATGCCGAGCAAGGCGTATAGAGTGGAGCCGTGCCCAGGAGAATAGGAGCACCCCAGCAAGACCAACGCTCGCCAGCGTATGTATCCCGACCTATCGGGTGGCAGCCGGAGTAACCGCAGCAAGCAGCCCAGGTGCACGCCATCGTTCGCCCAAGAAGAGTCTGGAGGAGGCACTCCGGGAAAACACCAGGGCAGGCCCACGGCCCATCACTCGTGATGAGTACTTGGCCAGATTGAAGGCACCGTCCGAGAAGTCAACTACGAGCGAAGGCGCGGCGGTCGACGGGAGCAGTTACGGCAGCAGCTCCACGAATACAGGCGGCTCGCACGCATCTCGACCACCATAGCGGGGCGGACCCAGTGGCAGCAGAAGGTGACGGAGCTGCGGCGCCACATCAAGAAGGAGGTGAAGGATCGTCTACGCGCAACTAAGCGCGTCCAAGCAATTGTAAAAAACAAATAAATATTAATTAACTTTGAACTGGGTGTTTCCTTTTGGCAAATGAATAGAGTTTGAGGCAGTTGAAGTAAGCTGTAGGTGGCGAGGCTGAGTAGTGCTCAAAGTACCAGAACAGGACATCCCGGAAAAGGCTGGGAGGATCCTGTGAGGTATAAAATATTCAATATAACATTGGCGCAGCCAGTTTAAGTTTCCGAACAGCTCTAGAACGGCAACTCACTGTGGAGTAATCAATATAGTACTTACTAAATTGATGAATTGTTTGGAGCTGGAATCCTTTCCTTACACTCTCAATATAAGCACACTCATCCACGCATCCTGATAGCTTGAGCTTCATACTCTTGAAATTGTAGCCAAAACCACTCAGCTCGTGCTATAGAAACTTTAGGTCACTTCAAAAGAAAGGGTTGCATTATTATATGTGCGGGATTAATGAACAGTCATTAACGTAAAAAAAATGGTCAATATTTGTTACTGGGATTGCGCGAATGAATAGTAAGAACGAATTAACAGGAGGAATTCACCAGTCAACTCCAGAGCAAAACGACGGGCTTGTATTACGAAGCGGTAGAACACTCTCAAGATCAAGAAGTAAGTCTGAAACTTTTTTTGTTTCAGCTCGAACCTACAGGTGAAGCGAGAACCCGAACCCACTGAATTAGACCCAGTTCTTGAACTAACTAATGCCATTGATCATCTGCATACGCACCGTTTAGAACAGATTAATCAGTTCCGTGAACGAACAAAACAATTTAAAGAAGAGATTGAACATTTCGGTGGGGTCTCGCTAAACTCGACCAGTTTTTTCGATTTATCGCAATCATTGAAAACCCTAATTACGTCTCACTATTGGCTTTTATCATTTGGGGCGGGCACATCTTCAAACACTTCCATTAATCTAACCGACTCTTTGAATCCTGTTTTTATGGTTGATAAACAGCCGGAAGTTAAAATCCACCCAGTCAGTATGGCTGACTATGCAAAAGTAGCTAAGTTGATGGGACAAATGATCCCTGTGTTTTCAGGAGCTCCAAGCTCATCAATGGTTTTGGAACTGCAGACCTTTATTGGATGTAGCAGACAAGTTTGGAAGTGCCTAAATAGTCAGGAGCAAGTAGCTTTTATGCAGATTTTCCCGACCCGTATTCGAGGAGAGGCATATCAGCTAATATCCTCTAGTTTTCCCTCAACCTTAGAGGCAGCTGAGGAACTTTTGAATCGGGTGTTTTTGCCAAGGGAAACTTATCAGGAATTGGTAACCGGGCTTATATCTTCCAAACAGAGTCCCACGGAGACAGTGCTTGCCTACACATCACGCCTGAGGCAAATCCTTAAGCGATGTCAGGAGGCTGCAATTATTAAATATGGTCCAGAGGGAGGCAAAGTTGCGAATACGCAGCTGGAGGATTTCGCCAAGAATGTCTTCAAGAGTGGGGTTAACAACCCTCATCTTTGCCAGTACCTTTTGTCCCAGGAAGCTACTACCTTTGAAGATCTAGTTAGCAAGGGTTTGAATATGGAAAAACTACAGCAGGGGGGCTTGCCTCTTCCAGGGCAATCCAACACAGTTATATTCACAAATGCCGCAGGTACAACCTACTTTCAGTACTTGGATGCCCAACCAACATGCTTTTACTCCTCAGCAAGTTAGCTTCACATCGAGTCCGACTACAGTACCTTACCAGTCACAGGTGGTGATGGCACCGGACCCGAACTCTGGATCAAAACCACCTAAATTTACAAAGAGTCCGAAGATCACTTGTAATTTCTGTCATAAGCGTGGCCATACTTATACAGATTGCTAAAGCCGCAAAAATACTCCTTTCTGCCCAACGTGTAAAAAGTATGGCCATGATCAGAAAGATTGCAAGGTGAAGCCGGCTGCATTACCAGTCATTAACGAAGGCCCAAGGGTATATAGTATCCAGGTCAAATGTGATTTTTGTGGTCGGAGAGGTCATGGTGTAGACGCATATTTTCAGAAGAAAAGATGGGAGGCCAGGCAACAGGGAAACGAGGTGCAGTCGAGTCGAAAATCCCCGACTCGACTTCAGTAAAAACGGTGCAACAAAAGAGCCAAGTCCGTGGTGGCAGGGTCGAACAGAGGGTAACCCAGAAAGTCATTGAAGGGCTAAACATGACAGATAATATTCGAGGAAAATCAAGCCTTGTTACGGCTTCTCTGCCATTAGATATTGGGAAACAGGGAGAAACAAAATTTACTATTGACACAGGGGCAGAGGTTTGCATAATTAGTAGTCAGCAATACAGGATACTTGCCCGATAGATTCTAGTCATAAGCTTACTTTAGTGAGTCCGTTTGGGGAAGGAGAAACCCTTGGTACTACGCAGGGCAATTTTGAGCTCCCTACGAGACTTCCCTGCACTTTACAAGTTGTCGACAAAATTCACGGGATGTTCAATGATGGTCTACTGAGAAATGACTTCCAGGCAAAGAATTGTAATGTGGAAGGTCCCACCCAAGCGCTGGTATTTCCTCGCACGGAAGGAAATGGCAATGAATTCAGGGTCCCACTGGAGTTCCAGGGAGATGCAGTGGGATCGCCTCAGGCTTCGGTTAAGGTGTCGAATGGCGCTGACGCGTTATCCATAGGAGTAACGCAAAGCGCGGCGCTATTATGAAGCCAAACTGAGGATGTGAACTGCAACTCTGAGGAAGGTACAAATATTAGCCAAATTGGTTCCGATGAAACCTATCGAGTCATTTTCAAGGAGGCCATCTCGTTGTTGCCACGGACACAACGGTTAGTGAGGGTCCCGATCCAGTTGGGTCTATAGCGGATGGTGTTTTCCTGGCTAATGCCCTCCTAAGTCCGGTCAGCCCTGTAATAGGTATTATGAACTCAAACGAGTCATCAGTCACACTTGAATGGATTGACTTAGAATTCAAAAGTTTGGATGAATACTTGGTAGATAACCAGGCCCAGCAGGCCTCTTGCAGGAATACCCCAGTGAAACATATAGGTAGTATATCGGCAGCTGCCAAGGGGCCGAAATTTATGGGAAATGGTCGTTCAGGTGATGAACGTGGTCCAACAAATTGGGGCCTGCAAGGCAACATTATACGCAACGCATTATTGAAACAACAGCTTACGCTTTATGAGCATATTAACTCCGAGGAAAGGGCTGCTATTACTCAGCTATGTCAGGAGTTTAGTGATATTTTCTTCCTGCCAGGGGATAAGTTAAGTTACATGGAGGCAATCACCCATGAGATCCCATTGGTGACCGACCAAGCACCTATAAATCAGAAAACGTACCGTTTGAGTCAGCCCCAGAAGGACATTATTAACGAGCAGCTCAAAGTGATGTTGGACAGCGGCATTGTCCAGCCAAGCAAAAGCCCCTGGAACTCGCCCCTCTTGGTTGTGCCTAAGAAGGCCGGGGCCGATGGGACAAAGAAGTGGAGAGTAGTCGTTGACTTCAGGAGACTGAATGAAAAGACTATAGGAGACGCTTTTCCATTACCCCGTATAGAGGATATTTTAGATCAGTTGGGGCATTCACGGTATTTCAGCACGTTAGATTTGGCCAGCGGTTACCACCAAGTCCTGGTGCAACCAAAAGATCGACCAAAAACTGCATTTAGCACGAGTTGTGGGCACTATGAATTTAAGCGGATGCCTTTTGGTTTGAAAGGAGCACCAGCCACTTTTCAAAGACTAATGAATTACATACTAATGGGTTTACAAGGTTTTGACTGTTTTGTCTACTTAGATGACATAGTGGTTTATGGGAAAAACTTGGGAGATCACATCGATAAGCTACGGAAAATCTTTGTTAGACTAAGATTTAACAATCTAAAGCTTCAACCAGAGAAATGCCAGTTTTTACGACCCGAAGTGGTATATTTAGGGCAAATTTGCTCTCAAACGGGTGCGCGGCCAGATCCGAGTAAGACTAACTGCGTGCGGGATTTCCCCGTTTCCACAACTGTGCGTGGGCTACAGTCTTTTTAGGTTTAGTCAATTATTATCGGAAGTTTATCCTTAATTTCTCAAAAATAGCCAAACCCCTTACAAATTTGTTGCGGAAGGATGTTCGCTTTACATGGACAGATAAGTGTATGGAGGCATTTCAGCTCCTTAAGAACTCGTTGGTAGAACCACCATTGCTGGCGTATCCTGATTTTACCAAGCCATTTAATCTTACCACTGATTCAAGTAACGAGGCCCTGGGAGCTGTCTTATCCCAAGGAGAAATTGGCAAGGATCACCCCATAGCCTATGCAAGTCGAACTCTGAACAAGGCGGAGCGGAATTACTCCACAATAGAGAAGGAACTACTCGCGATGGTTTGGGCCGCCAAAAATTTCAGGTGTTATTTGCAGGGCCGACGTTTCGCCATCTACATGGATCATTAACCTCTAAAGGGGGTTTTTAACGTAAAAGATCCCACTACTCGGTTGGTAAGGTTTTATCATAAGTTGTCGGAATTTGATTATCACATTGAGTATAAGCAGGGCAAGTACAATACTAATGCCGATGCCTTGAGTAGGATTCCCCAGGACCCTGCTGGCGGGGCAAGTAATAAATAGTGTAATGTCCTCACTCGAGCACAAAAGCAGCGGGAACTATCTGACCAACCCATAGAAGGCTCCTCAGCAGAGCCGGTACGAGGAGGCCAGACAAGCAATGGTAATACGACTGTTGGATCAGTTGAGGTCGGGTCCCCGGAAAGCGAGCCTGTGCCGCAGGAGTTAACTGGTTCATTCCTGGAAGGCCTTGGAGCAGATTCGACATCAGGACGATCCCAAGGGGGTGATGGTAACAACGTGGTCAGTGGTGATGATACAATTAAGGTTATATCCTCCCCGATGCAACAAGAGATCCAGACCCTCACTACCCCGGAAGAGGTAAGGGAGGCTTTAATTGAGTATCATGACTCCCCTTTTGGAGGTCATCAGGGAGTAGCGAAAACCTACAGGAAGATTCGCAAGAAGTATAAATGGAAAAATATGCTAGCAGATATTAAAAAGTATGTGAGGACGTGTAAGAAATGTCAAGTTATGAAGGCTTCTCCCCAACATCGCATGCCGATGGTTGTCACTGACATAGCGGAGAAGCCATTTGATAAGGTATATCTGGACATCGTGGGGCCTCTCATTGAGACAACATCCGGGAATAAATATATTCTGACCTTTCAGGACAATTTGACAAAGTTCGTAGATTAGTACGCTTTACCGAACGCTGAGGCGGAAACAGTAGCCAAAGTGTTCTTTGACGAGATTATTACTAGGTATAGAATACCTAAGCAGCTAGTTACCGATCAGGGGGCGAATTTTTTGAGGAAGCTATTCAAGCAAATATGTAAGCTAGTGAATATAAAAAAAATTCAAACTACCGCCTATCATCCGCAATCCAATGGAGCCTTCGAACGAGCCCATAGACCCCTTGTAGAATATTTGAGATCTATGGTAGATGACATCCCGCAGGTGTGGGAACAGTTTTTACGCATGGCCGCGTTCGTGTAGAACAACAGTGAACACGATAGCATGAAACTTACCCCAATGGATTGTCTCTATGGATTCACAGCGGACATTCCATCGAACCTAAAGAGGCAGCCCGCTCCTCTCTATGACCATGAGAACTTCTATCTATTGTTAAGGCACAGATTACAGAAGATGTATACATTGGCACGTAAGAATATACTGGAGAATAAGTTAAAATCCAAGGCCCATTACGATAACTGCGTCAGACCCGTTACTTTCCATATAGGGGATAAGGTATTGCTAAAAAACGAGAATCGTAAGCACAAGCTCGTGCAAGTATGGGTTGGACCATTTGAGGTCAAAGCCGTTACTTCCCCCGTTAATAACACGATTGCGATAAGGAAAAAACTGGTCAATGTGCATAACAACCGACTTAAACCATACTATGAATAAATTGTTCTAACTCCCCCTCTTTTTTTTCCGTATTTCTAGTAATGGTCATCGACATAGTCATCCTAGGCCTGCTCAGCGTTGGCGTTTTGGCAAGTCCGAACGAGGATCTGAAACCATATTCACTGGAGAGCATAGCGAACACAGGAATACTATTTGAAGATGTGGGTGGTCTGTTGAGCTATCACAGTAGCTGGAATGTAGTGATGGAACTTAATCTAGGGGAAATCCAGGATCAAATAGGAGTGGCCGAACGAGCCGAACACCTCGTTAAGATGCTTTGTGCAGGAAAGGACTTGGGATGTGCGGAGCAATTAAGGCACGTCCATAGTCTAGTGGAAAATCTGAAGATTCGCTCTCGAGCTCTGTTTGAGTCACTGATGCCTAAAAGGTCTAAAAGGTCGTTCATTGATGGGGGTCGGAAGAGCGCTACATTCGTTATTCGGCACCATGGATGATGAGAATGAAAAGGAGTTGTACAGTCGGCTAGATAACCTGGAGGACAAGGAAAGGGAATTAGTTAAATTGGAAAAACAAAGGATTAGCATTGATATCTCTTTGGAGGAAATCCATAAACCGCTATCAGATGTGATTAACAGGCAAACAGAACTCGGGTTACAGATGAAAGAAATCTCACTCATGACTGATAAACTGTCAGCAGCAGAACGGAGGAATGTAGTTCTAACATCCCTGTTAGCGCAGCTTATGGAGATCGAGATGCGGCAGCGCACCTTGATTGACATAGCTGTGGCAGTTCAAAGCAACAGAATTCATCCCTTGTTAATCTCTAGCAAAAAATTGCACGAAATTTATGTTTAACCGGGCAATAGGTGCCCCGAATTCTGTGAAGAAATCCTTGCACAGACGGCGGAACTACGATATTTCAGACGGAAGACCAAGCTGGTAGTGATAATTACGCTTCCGCTTTTCCAACTACCCTTAATGAGACTATATCAAATACACTTGTTTCCCATCAAAACTAACAGGACCCTATTTCTGTTACCCACTGTGGAATGCTCGTTTGTAGCGGGTGATATCACAACTCAACAGTTTCTGCTTCTAACCGATAATTCGAATCATAAGAAAATTAAACATCCACAATCTGGTGACCTATATGTGGCCCCATTAACTACGCTAATTATTCAATCCCCACCTTCAGAGAATGTAATAATTTCACTTCTACACAACCCACTCAATCTGAAGCTAGAACTACCTCTTCGAGTTAGCACTTCAATAACAGATTCCCTCATTAAGCTCAGTAAACCGAACAGTTGGATATACATTCTACCGAACGAAACACCCATTCATATCCGCTGCGATGCTAGCATCACGACACACAAACTGATTGGTCAAGGAATCCTAACTCTCCATCTCCCCTGCACAATTCTGATTTACGAAATGACCATACATTATGAAGCAGAAAGTACTCACCCGTTCGATATAATTCAACCGCAGTATTTCCCTGAAGTAGACCCGAGAATTTTAGAGCTGGACGTCGCTGTTCTGGGGGTAACCACAGCATACCGCAAACAAAGTTAGTAACGAGCAAAAACGGAGGCACTCATTTTGCAGCCAGCACCCACGGCCTCAATGAAATCTTTTCGCACCCCGAGCGGATCAAATTTAATGAGACGGCCAGAAGGCATGTGCACCTATCCACGGCCTCAGCAAGCCTGGCGGTGGTCTCGGTATTATTTATGGCAACATATTTTTTGATCAAACACACTACTGGGGAGGCAAGTCAGCGGGTTTCACCAGTATCGCTAACAACTGATAACCCACATAATTCGGTGGTCCGCAAAGAGCGGCTTGTAACCACGCGTGGCCCAAAAGCACAAGCACCCAATCCCCCACATAGTACCCAACTCCAAAACTCCATGCATCATCCCACCCGTTCCTTTCAACTAGTCTAGTTATAGCAAGAGAAAAAATAATGGAAAAACAGAACATAAGAATAAAATAAAAAACAAAAAAAATAGAAACCAGCGGAAAAAAGGGCTGAGTTCAAAAAAAAAAAAAATAAAAAAAATCATAATCAAAAACAAAATCATAAAAAAAATATTACAGAAATAATATAAATAAACAAGACGCTGGTACACAAAAAAAAGAAGGAAAAACGAATTTCAGACAAAGAATGCTATAACTTTGTAGAATCCTATAATAAACATCCGACTAACTAACAATTACTAATCAAGTAACAGCTATGCACTGATTTGCTTTCCTGCACCTCGCACACGATAGGCATAAAGCCATAATTACGGCGGCGAAGCTAATGCCTTCAGGAAGATACAATTGACTAGCAGTGAATTTACCTATGGTCTCTTGCGACGACTCGCCAGATTCAATTAGCACATGTGTAGTATAAGCGCAGTACGTTATTCCTTGATAACGAACTTTAATGATCGTCCAAACTGTTCAGCCCAAAGCTTAATCACTATCACACCATATGAAGTAAGTAAGCGAGCGTACCCGACAAAATTCCCAATCCCGATGGAAACCCATGCGGAAGCTTTGATAAGGTAGCATTCGCCGCCACCACAATGAAAGCTTTTCTCACGGCTGAAATAAGTCCGAAGCTAATTAAGCGATTGGAGTGAATAATCTTATCAACCATACGAGTATGAGCGAATAGAATGCCGTCAAGCTTGACGTTCTATCCCTACTAAATATCCACACATTCCATCCCATTAAAAATTAAATCATAACGTTCCGCCTACATACTAACAAAAAATTCCCACTAAACTATGGCACAATAATTAATATGTAGAACTTTAAGAAAGCTTAGTTATCGTATTAAATAAAATTAATTAAAAACTATAGTAATGTTAAAAGCAATAAGAAACAATTATGTAAACAAGGAGTAATATATACAAAAAAATAATGTTAATAAGTAGAATCTGAAATATTCAAAGTAAAAAAAAAAAGAAATAGTAAGAATATAATGATAATAGTAGAAATATAAGAACGTTAATCGAATAGAAATTGAAAGTAGCAATGAATATAAAGACAAAACCAAAACAAAGAAAAGGAAAAGAAGAAAATAATAAGTGCCATTGCACCTGCACCGTTCACACTACATCTTCACTAACGCTAATTTGCGAACATCTGTACTACAGCCTAGTAATGCACAAATAGGTAAACCAATAATTTACAATTCTGATTTAAAGAAAAATCGGCAGTAATATGGAAGTTAAAGGAAAATGTACTGTCTCATAAAGTAAAGCCAATTAAAAGAAATATTGAATTCCGGCATCCCTCAAATGAATAGTTTTAGTTTTATATAAATAATAGTTTAATTCTCAAGGAAAAACGATTTAGGACCGGAAGAAATGTTCAGTATATTCTTCAACATTAGAATCAAACGTAACATTATTCCATTATTGTATACAATCAAATGAAATATTGAGTTATTAATTTATGTTTGTATAGAATCAAACCAAACACGAACCTGCTTGGCTCAAAGTTGTATCAAACAAAGACCTTTGTGAATAATTATACTGACAAACAATAAAAAAAAAAGTATATATATATATATATATACATTATCAATCCACGATTATGTAGAACCAAAAGCGATCTTAGCTCACTGTATCAACAGAAATACTAAGTATCAAACAAAACGTCAATTCATAATTAACTTATTATGTTAGTATCAAGTAAAAATTGATGGGCGACTCAGGCAAACAAATCATGAATCCGTAATGATATAAAATCAAAAATGTAGTATTATATGTCTGGTTTTACCAGATATCTCTCCTGTTCCTCTCTAGAACAAAATATAATATTTATTGTGTTAATCCGAATTGGAGGAACGCTTACCTAACCAAGCGGCTAGGCCGCAGAGATTTCTGGCGAGGAATCTTAAATTCCACTGACGCCATGGTTACTAAAATAAATATATGTATATTTATGATGCGCTACAAATAGTAGCGAGTCCTGCGCTACAAATAGCAGCGAGTCCTTCGAAATATTTGTTACGCTACGATTAGCAGCGGATCCTTGCTCAAACAGAGTTTCGTCTAAAACTGGATATATTTTCAATTCCTACTTTGGTATTTATACATTTTCTTACTTACAAGCTAATCATAATTTACAATAGTTTATTAGTCATAAATTCTATTCGTTTAATTTTACAAAAATGACCCAATTCTTAATTTATTATTCATCCACTTGACCAAAGAAAATTCAAGTGCATGTCGCGTGCTAGTCGTGTACATGTAAGATGATATTTCTAGTTCACACATTAATCTAAATGAATTTCCCATATGGGTTTCCGTAAGATACTCACGTTACATTTTACGGTGTGAATGAAATGGGTTTCATATTCATTTCACATTCAATTTATTTACGATCGTAAATAAAAACAGAAAATTAGGAATGTGAATATGAATATGATACATGTAAATATTAAGAATGAAATGCATTGAGAATATATGCATCATAGCATAAATCGATTGAATGATATGTACTATTTAATTATTAAATGCTATGTATTGTTACATCATTAATATGATATTATGATATGTATTGTATTGATGATGTAATGATATGTATTGTTATTGATTGAATAGTCTGTATTGTTACATCATTACAACATCATTACACCCTAAACCTCAAGATGAGTGTTAATATATTGAGCTTAGTTCAATATCTTAATACGAGTCTAAAAAAAAAAAAATTTATTATTTACATATTGTTCAATGTCTATATATATTCTTATAAAAAACTATGAGGATTCTTTATAATTAAATGTTCTTATTATATATTATATGCTTTTATTCTATCTTTGTGTATTGCTTTATGGAGCCCATTAATATCAACTATTACGTTACTATTTTCAATGTTTATGACTTTGAAAGGGCCTTTGTAAGGAGGCTGATGTTTCTTTCTATTCTCATTTCTGATTAATACCAAATCTCCAATGTTTATGTGTATAGGGTTTGTATAAATTTGATTTTGAACTCTTTTGGATTTGACATTCTGTATTATGTTCCTAGCTTTTGTTATGGATGTTCTTAATCTAACCTTTAGCTCTTTAGAATAGTCCTCAAGATTGTAGACTTTATCCTTATTCTCAATTAAATCATTTGGAAGGTAAGGGAGTTTTCCAAAAATTAGTTCATATGGTGTATAATTTGTGTCTACATGTGGTGTAGTATTATATGCAAAGGTATAGTACGGAATCCATGTGTCCCATTGCTGGTTATCAGCAAAAGAGTACATATACTCGTTAAGTACGCGATGGTTTCTTTCAACCGAACCCAATGTTTAGTGATGGTATGGAGTAGAAAAAATTTGCTTTATTTTTAGCAATTCACATATATCGCCCATTAGTTTATTTGTAAACTCGGTCCCTAAATCAGATTTCAGTATTTTAAAATGTCCATATTTCAATATGAATTCTTCTACCAGTCCTTTAGCTATTGTTTGTGACTCCTTATTTTCTACAGGGAAAGCAACTACAAATTTCGTCAATTCGCATTGTAACGTTAATATATATCGGTAGTTATTAGAGATTCTTAATGGACCTACGGTGTCTATTTGTACCGTTTCAAAGCTTGTTGATGGAGTGTCAGTCTTGACCATCCTTTCTTTTGTATGTCTTACTTGTTTATTAGTCTGACATGCTGCACAATTTCTTATGTGAACCTTAACCATATTGTTCATATTTTTCCAACAATATCGTTGTTTTAATTTTAGCAATGTCTTGCGAACCCCAAGATGTCCTCCGTGCGGTGAGTTGTGATACTCTTCTATTAGCTTCTTTTGGTTTGTTTTATCTATTACCTTAGTTGGTGGTTTGTATATCATGATTCTGAGTTTCTTTTGCGTACTTGTTTTATGTTGCAACATATTAAATATTCTTTTAAATATTACTTTGTCTATAGACTCAAAAATAATATCTTCACAAGATAATGAGAGTTCATTTATGCATTCTCGATTCGCGAATCTCATTAGCTTCTCCAAAATCGAAACGAGTTTCGGATATGGATTATCGCCAATTGTCTCATTATATTTGTTCCTTGTGGTAGCATCTTTCATTGTTAGCTTATCATTGATGGAAACGGATTTCGCATCAGATATATCGCTATAGTACACTTCTATAATATCTTTTGTACGTATAATGGAAACTTTATTTTCTCTGCGCAGAACAAATTTTAATTTCATGATACCGGTGATGTCTGACAAACTCGTGCAATCCCAACAATAGAGTTGATCAAGTTCTATCGATGTCTGGGTGCTCTCGTCGTCGACTATCTTCTTTTGATTTTCATTTTTAGAGGCCATTTGCCTGGTAATAGCTAATATTTTGTTCTTCGCTGTTTCATCATTTTCTGGAGGTATCATTGCTTTTAAGGTATCAGAGTCTAGCTCGATCCTTGATAATGCATCAGCATTGGTATTCATACTACCTTGTTTGTATACAATTGAAAAATCATAATCGGACAGGTCAACACGAATTCTAGTAAGTTTCGACGAAGGATTTTTATGTGTAAACAAAGATACCAGTGGTCTGTGATCAGTCACAACCACAAACTTTCTTCCGTAGAGGTAGGGTCTAAAGAAGTTTATGCCCCAATGTATGGCTAAGAGTTCTTTCTCGATAGTAGGTTTGTTAATATCGTGTTTAGCCAAAGATTTACTTGCATAAGAAATTGGTAAATCTTGTCCAATTTTTCCTTGAGATAGGACTGTGCCTAAAGCGTAGTTAGAAGCGTCAGTCGTTAATATGAAAGGTTTGTTAAAATTTGGATATTGAAGGATTGGAGGTTCTATCAATTTCCTTTTCAAAGTTTCGTATGCATTCTGACATTCTTCAGTCCAGTTAAATGTTACATTCTTCTTTAGTAAAGCATTCAAACACTTCGCCGTTTCAGCAAATTTAGGAATAAAACGCCTGTAATAATTGTAGAAAGCCACAAATCTGCGTACTTCATCTGCATTCCTCGGGACTGGGTAGTTCCTGATGGTATCATTTTTAGCTGGATCAGTCTTGATCCCTTCATTGGTTATCAAATGACCTAGGTACACTACCTCTGATCTCAAGAATTGGCATTTTTCAGGATTTAATTTTAAATTGTGCTGACGCAGTCTTTGTAATACTTTACGAAGGTTGTCATTATGATGTTTGATGCTGCAACCGAATACTATAATGTCATCACAGACAGGAATGCTTCATGACTTAAGCCACTAAGAGCTATAGTCAACATCCTTTGAAAGCTGTTTGATGAAATTTTCAATCCAAATGGTAATCTTCTAAATTGATAATGCCCATCACTGGTGGAGAATGCTGTCAATGGTCTAGACTCTTTCTCAAGTTCAATTTGATGAAAAGAGCTAGTCATATCCAGCGTGGAAAAATATTTCGCTCTGCCTAACTTATCCAAGACGTCTTCAAGCCTCGTCAAAGGAAACTTGTCGCTGACTATCTTGTCATTAAGTCATCTGAAATCTACAACCAGTCGCCATTTAGCTTTTCCATCTGCACTCTTTTTTGGGACAACCAAAAGAGGTGAGTTGTAGAGGCTTATCGACGGTTCTATGATGCCATTTGTTTGAAGGTCCTTAACTTGTTGCAGGATCTCTTCATTCTGAGATTGTGGCAATCTATAATTTTTAATATAAACCGCATTCTTGTCTATGGTTTGTAGCCTCTGTTTGTAGAAATTGTTGGTTTCGAGCTTTTCTCCATCCAAATGAAACACATCTTGAAAGTTTTCTATTATGTCAAGTAAATCATGCATTGCGGGTTTGTCTAAAATATCTTTGTTCATAACTTCCAGAAGTTTTTTGAATCGGTCTTTAGTGTGTTTTTGTTTTTCCCATTTGAAAATGTCGTAGTGCTTCAACGGTTCTACTTCAACGTTAAAGTTCCTTATGACAATATCTTCGTCATTAGTGTTCAATATTTTTACGTGTCGAACACCTTTTGCAGGTATGATAGTATTTCCTACAAATACGCCCTTCTCAATTTCTGTATTAAGGACAATACTATCCTCAGAAACTTCTATGTTAACTGGGATAATCATCTCAGTTCTGGCCGAAATATTTATCTGTGAATGTTCTTGTCTTCGTGTGTCCATTGGTAGTATGATGTCTTCATCGTTTACGTTGAAGGTTATTGTAAACGTTTCGTAATCGATTTTACACAAGTAATGGACCATTAAGTCTCTACCGATGATTCCATCCGTGCTTATCGGGAAATTGCTTTGCACAACATGGAATGATTCTTTTAATTTATAATTCCCAATTATTAAGTCCAGATTAGTTGTACCCAGAGATGTAGTTATCTCTTTGGTAATGCCCGTTAACTTAATTTTATTATAAGTATCTATCGAGTTCTCTAAATTAAAGTGAATATTTTCCTTACAAATCGACACATCTGCTCCGGTATCGATTAAAAATAGTAAATATCTTCCTGAATTACAATTATAGATTCTTACAAAATTTGTACAATTTTCGGTAATTCTAAATATTTTTCTCTCTAGTTTTGAACTCTCTGATCCGGGAGGTTCTGAAAATCCTCTCCGGAGCCTTGCACGTTTCCCTGATCGGTAACAACGTGTACAGTCCTTCGTTCACTATTGTAATTCCTATTACCGTTATTATTATAGTTATTCCTATGATTGTTTCTTCTATTACGTCTACGACCTCTATAATTATCATTGTTTTGGTTACTTTGGTAACGAGTGTTCGTTTCATTACCATTACCACTATTGTTGTTGCTGCTATTATAATTGCGATTGCCATTATAATTGTTTGCATCATTATTATCCGAATTATATCTTTGACCTCTGTTTTTCTTATAGCGGTTACCTTGCTTTCTACCTTTTCTATCCGATTCATTAGTGAAATGCATCACGCTATTTGTAGCTTGCTGTAGTAATCTAAGAACTATGGCTCTAAAAGCAGCGCTGACACAGGCACACAGCACGAACGCAATTTAATAAGGATTCAGTCGATTCAGTCACCTTCCCCATCGCAACACTCGTTTTTTTTCGCAGGAATAATAAGTGGAAAAATTTCCTTTGTACTTAACACCCGGGAAACAAAATTCTAAAAATGTTTAAAAAAATTTCTAATGTGTAGTATCTTATTACAATATCTTTTGAAGATAATTTAACGAATTGCGGTGTAACGCGGTATGCAAATGCTTAGAACGAAACGGTTAACCCCTTTTAATTATGAATGCTAAAATCATTGTATCATTTAACCTGTTAATTATGAATGCTAAAATCATTGTATCATTTAACCTGTTAATTATATGAACGCTAAAATCATTGTATCATTTAAACCCCTTAAAATTTGTCTAATTCTTCCGATTTTCCCACCTAATTACGCCTAATTATCATAAACGACAAATTGCCTTCAATTGATAACTTAATTGAACCTACAAAAGACAGTGAAAAGGGAAATTGCAAATACCGCCGTCATAAACTACAACTGATAAGGAAAAAGTACATTTGATAGCAACAAAAAAAAAAAAAAACCTTCAATTGTGTGATTTCCCCCTTTCTGAATGGGTTCGTATTGTTCTACTTGCCCATAAAGTGTCGTAGTTGCTTGAGTGTGGAGAATATTAAATTGTGCTTGCGAAATTTGCATGCTATTGCGTCGTAAATCATGAAAATGGGTGATAACTAGATAACAACATTGGAATTATCGGGGAGAGTGGCGCCGGCAAGTCGAGTCTTATGCTTCGTCTCACAAACGAGGAATTGGATGGAGATGGGGAGTGTTTCGCTCGTTTTCGATTGAATACGAGTTCCGAATTACGTTGGACGGTGAAGTGATTTGTTCTGATTGATTTTATTTTGCGTTGCATGCTTGAGTTTTTCATCCAAGCCATCGCCAATATCGTTCGGGATCTTGCATTTGTATTAGCAGTATTGTGTGACGAAAAACGAAATATGCACATAGACATAACGTCATCTCAGTTACGCTTACTCCGGCGTGTCATCGCTCCATCGCATGCTCCGGAGTTACATCTTGGTGTTGTTTTGTAATAATCCCTTTAAAGCGGTTTGAGTAGCGATCCCGCTATAGAAATTGCATTTCAAAAGTCAAGTGGAATTACGGGGATTGGAGGAGTCGGTTATGGATTTTCACGGCGGTCACGTCGGATGCGGAAAGAAACTTATCATGTCGTAGGGTGTTAATATCGAAATTACCAAATACGCGTTAATGATTGCCTATTCGAATGCATATGTTAGGAAATCGGAAAGTTATCGTGGGTGAAAATAGTACAAGAGCGGTGGTGTTCATTACGGTTTCCAAGAAAAAGTGCTCGGGAATTTGGCATTTGGATGCAATAAGTGGAAGAAGATAAAATTGTTGTGGGGTTTGCGTTGGTTGAATGACGGAAAGACCGTAAATGTTTTTGGAACGGGAAAATTGATTTGAATGTGAATAAATGAGTGTCAAGTGAAAAAGAAAAATCCGCAATTGATTTATGCTTTGAAAATGGAGAGTTTTCTTTGCGGTTCTTCGTGCTGCTTCTGCGAGGTGTTGGCGATCGCGGAAAAGTTGGTGGTGCGTTGCTGCTGAAGCGTGTGCGCGACAAAGAAAAGCGTGTTTGCATCTTCCGTACAACAAAAACGAACGTTGTTGTTCAGCAGCGGAAAAAGAAAAACTTGGCGCTCGTTGTGCGCAAGTGACGTACGAAAGTAAAATTGGAGATTGCTAGTCGGCCTTGGGTTTTCCTGCTCGCGCGGAAAACTGCTCAAGTGCAAGATAGTGTTGTGTGCGCCGGGAAAGCAGGAAATTCGCGTGGATCATTTCTCGTGAATATCACGGACTGTCTTGTGGAAACACGTCATCGCGGACGAAACTCTGGGAATAATTTTATTACCGGAAAAACTAACGAGGATTAGTTATTTCTATCCGTTTTAGTTATTTATTTCCACCCGACAAATAGTGCTCAGTGCAAGATTGCGGGACGTGAAATTTTAGTTTGTTTGATCTCAACTGTTACAAATTTTCGGTCGTCAGCAGACAACAAAGGGAAGTTATTCGTCAAGATAACGGGAAAGCCAAAACGAAAACAGTTTCAGTTTTGCCTGCTCGTGGAAGTAAATTTGTTGGGACTGTGCTGCAAGAGAGGGGGAAAATATTCTAGCGAAGAAACTCAAAGCCCGGATTTAAACATTTTTTTTATCGCGCGTCACTTGTACTGATCCATGCGCGCCAGAAAGTTTTAATGTGTTTCGTGCTGAATTTTTCACGAATTCAACCAAGAAGCCGAAAAGGAAATTCTAAAGAAAAACGTTTTAATTTGCATGAATCTCGTTATCACGTGTGCGTTTTAGCATTTACCAAAAGAAAAAAAAAGGAAGAAGAAAAGTTGACAACGAAAATATTCCAGAAATATCGCGAGTGCTTTTAACTAATTTGCTATGCAGTATTATAACTTTACAGGACTTACTCACCTCGTCAACGAGCGCTCGTCGTCGGAAAAGGTTGGGTAAGTTCCCCTATTGTTTCATTTTTACATATATACCAATTGTTTCATTTTTACATATATACCAATTGTTTCATTTTTTTATATATACCAATTGTTTCATTTTTTTTCAATTTATTCAATTAAGTGGGGTAATCTTTAATATATACTGCAAATACTAATTATATCAATATAAAAAAATGTTTTAATATATACACTGAATAATTTTTGTTGAACTATTTTGATTTCTTTGCTTTGTATTTACGAGAAATCAATGAAATTAAATAAAATGATGAATTAAACGGTAAAAATCGGTCTTTCCCTTCCGGTCTTTTCCAATCGGGTATAGGACCCGGTACGGTGGCAGGCTTCCACCCCAAAATATGAGCCAGCCACCGGGTACTTAAAAATTTTTCTGTTTCAGGAGACTAAATGGGTTGAGTGGCCCAAGCCAAGTGCCTTTTTATGGCATAGAGTTATGCAATTCAATTGTATAATTCTATGACATAAATTGGTCACCGGGGTACTCCCCTTCTGATGGGAAAGCTCATATAATTCAAGTTGTATGAGTTTTCCACTCAGAAGAGGAATACCTGGCCACTTCAACGATTTAACATTGGATTTATTCCGGTTGGGTGGGCATGAAGGGGCTCCACCACCACCCGGTTGCCCCTCTTTCATTTGTGGGCCCTGAATGTATTTGGGTAAGGACGAGGTCACCCCCAAATTAGTCTTTCTTGTCAGGTTGCACTTGTTCTCGCAACAAGTCGTAATTCCTTCGTGGAGGTTATCTACTGATTTGCGACTTCGGTCGTCCTCTCGAACTCTGCAAGCAATTCGTGAATGCGAAATGTTTTGTAGTGAGTCCTCGTGCCGGGGAAACGAACCCGCCCCACGACACCGCAATGCTAGCCTGCCAGCGCATTCACGCGTCTCCGGACGAGGGCATTCTCGGCAGGAATCAACATCTTCCTCTGCCGAGGCAGCAGAACATCGCTGCGGTCCTTTACGGACATATGAAAATCTATTATTCACTACAAATGGCGCCCAACGTGGGGCCCGAAAAGCCCGGCTGTATCATCAGTCGTGAGCACGAGACAGTCCATCGTCTCTAGGTGTCCCCACAAGGTGTTAGAAATTTTGGCGGGTAGATAACTCCCGAGGGTTTTTGCACTAATCGTGCCCCAGCAATTTAATAACTTTCGAACGCGTGTTGTCTTCGGACATCAATATCGTTTGGTCCTTCTTTTGATTTATACCTTGGTGGTTTACCACCATTGTATAACTAGTAAGGCCAAATTATATTAGAGTCCCTTTTTGTGTTCGGAGGTTATTATCCCAACATCTATTTTGCGGAGGATTCTGATCCGCTCCCCAAACCAGCGGTGCCTAAGTGTCTTAAATTACATGGATTTTGATTTCATGTGATTGGCTGATTAGCTAATCCATGACTATCCATGACAAGACACGCGCTGCTTGTGGATTAGAATCCCACCCTGGGCTGACAAGCTGTAACTTGAGAAGTTTGCTAATGAGGGATCACTTCGGAACCCTGATTTTCATGGTGCCACAAGAGAGTGTCCCTGAAACGTTTTAGAAGGATTGTGCCATGGTGTCCATACTTGGGAGGAAGGACGGAAAGGAAAGACCGATTATTTTTATTTGATAACGAGTAAAACTCTTCATACACTTTGGTTTTTATTTGTGAGGTTCGACTATAGTTCGCCACTGACGGCCACTTGCAAATTATAAATTTTGCATCATTTTTTTCACATTTTCATTATTTATATATATATATTTATTTAGGTTTTTAGTTAGCAATTTAAATTTCTTTTAGCATGCCCACCAAAAGAACTCCCGAAAGGAGAAAGTTGCGGTCGGATGCCGGACCAGCTCTATTGTGTTCCATCTGTCACGAGGACATGGACGAAACTACAAGCCAGAGGTTGCAGTGCGGACACAGGCTACATCAGCTGTGTTTGGCACAACTGCGGCAAACTTCATCCACGTGCCCGCTCTGTCGACAGCCTTTGGAAATCGCACAGCCAGCAACAGAACGACCTCAGTCCTCCAGTACAAGTGGAGCTGTCCCCAAAAGCGGACCCCTTCCATCCACTACAAGGAGTGCACGAGACGATGACTACAGGGCTGAAGCAGTTCCGCCTGCAGAAGAAGCGAGTCCACCGGTGGCTGTGGAAGCCACAGTTCTACGAGATCTAATGGCGCTCGTACAGGACATGTCCACCCGGCTCGCCTCTCTAGAGAGCCAGAGAGAGAACCCCGCACCATCCCGGCCGAGAACTCCTCCTATGTGGGATTCGGACCCAAATCCGTGGGACTTCCCAGTAGACTCGCGGCGTGATCCCGAACGGATCCGGCCAGGTACAGCCATGAATCCGTTGGCTCCAGTCTACCGGCCCCGATTGAGCCAAGCACCGCCACCAAATCAGGCTCCCGTGATTCCGCCGGACCAACGCTTCCATCCACACGACATGTATCGGCTGAAGCCGACACAGATCCCCAGCATCATCCAGGGATGGAATCTACATTTCAGTGGGGAACCCAAACGATAACGGTGGAGGTTTTCATAAGTCGGGTGGAGTCACTGATTGAGCAGATGCTAGCAGGAGACCGCACAGCGCTCGCAGGATACCTGCCAATGCTGCTTAGGGGAGCCGCCCTGGAGACATATTGGAGGATACATTCAGCTCCACCATCCATACGCTGGTCACGGCTGAAGGAGGTACTCCGCATGGAATACCCTACGGTCGACATGGACGAATTAGTCCTGGATAAGATGAATGCTAGATGGCAGCGTCCGGACGAGTCCTTCCATAAATATCGAGCCGATATCCTTCGGTTGAATGACCAGCTGTCAGAGCCATTGTCTTCTACCCAAATTCTTCGCCTGCTAAAGCGCAATCTAAGACCGGAGATTCGTCGGCATATCGTGAACTCCGATCCACAGAGTATGGAGGCCCTGCTGAGAAATGTGCGTCGTATAGAAGGGTTTGAGGAAGACCTACGGGACCGGCCATACTTACTAACCAGGACGGGTCCTCGACGAGGAATCGCGGAATTGGCCCCAGATTATACCACCCTAGATCTGGAGGATGATTTGGACCCAGACCAGCTTGCTGTAGCGGCGGTGGGAAGTCTTACGACCTGCTGGAATTGTCACCAAACCGGACACCGGTTCATTTCATGCCGCGCAGAACGTAAGGTTTTCTGCTACGGTTGCGGCAAGCCGGACACTTACTTCCCGGACTGTTCTGAATGTGCCGCACGAAAAAACGGCCAAAAGAGTACCCGACCACCTCAGCGGTACTCGAAACCCCAGCAGTAGCTCCTCAGTCAGCGGCTCACCCCAACCAACCTGACGTTAACCCACCAGCCATAACCATTACGACTGCGGATGTTCACTCTCTTCCGGAGACCTCACCAACGACAATATTAAAACGACCATCGCAGTCACTGCCAGAAGAACCGCGGCAGCCTCAAGTACGCACTCTAAAACCTTATCATGTTAGACTGCAGGAATATCGGGTGGCTCGAGAGCGAATATTTGCTTCCGAAGTCGTCACTTCCCGTTCGTGCACGACAAAATGGTCAACCCGTCGTTGGCGAAATTTCCGCAAGAGAGTGCGCATCTGGCGTCAAACCGTAAACTCTTGTAACATCTCGGAGGTTGCTGAGAATGAGATCAGACCTTATCATCCAATTAAAGTGTTGGGCGAGACTGTGTTTGCTTTGATCGACACGGGTGCCAGTATCAGTTGTCTTGCCTCGAGCTTTGGCTCGAAAGTGCTCCAAGAATACCCGAACTTGATTAAATCCTGGCGCACTGAAATCAGTACAGCTGATGGCACCAAACACCCTATACGAGGTAAACTAACAACACCCGTGACGTTCAGGGGTCAGACGAAGGATATTACCTTCTACATTATCCCGTCTTTGACTCAGAACGTATACCTTGGTGTCGATTTCGTCCTTCGCTTTGGACTGGCCTCCGATTTATTCACCGATTTGTCTTTAAAAACCAGAAATGTCAACGAAATCACTTCTACTCCCGATAGGCATGACCTGACGCCCAACCAACGGCAACGCCTGGAAGCATCCATTGCTGCTTTCCCATCTTACGCTACCCAAGGCCTTGGCCGCACCACCCTAGTCTCACACGCCATCGACGTTGGCGATAGTAAACCGATTAAACAGAGACACTACGCCATCTCGCCAGCCATGGAGAAATTGGTGTATGCGGAATTAGATAGGATGCTCGAGTTGGGGGTCATAGAAGAGTCCCAAAGTGCCTGGTCCTCACCGGTAACCTTGGTTGTAAAGCCAGGTAAAGTACGCCTCTGTCTTGATGCCCGTAAGGTAAACGCGGTTACCATCAAGGACGCGTACCCTCTTCCACTCATCGATGGAATACTAGGGAGACTGCCGAAAGCCAATTATATCACCAGTCTCGACCTAAAAGACGCCTTCTGGCAAATTCCACTCGATGAGGGCTCGAGGGACAAGACCGCCTTCACAGTGCCTGGACGACCATTATATCAGTTCGTCACAATGCCCTTTGGCCTGTGTAATGCGCCGCAAACGATGACCCGGTTGATGGACAAGGTCATCCCACCTCACCTGAAACACCAAGTGTTCGTGTACCTCGATGATCTTTTACTCATCACGGAAACGTTCGATCAACACCTCCTACTTCTACAAGAAGTAGCCCTGCACATCAGTAAGGCGGGACTCACCATCAACGTACAGAAAAGTAAGTTTGTCATGAAAGAAGTCCGATACTTAGGCCATGTCATAGGACATGGCACTATCAAAACGGATCCAGACAAAACTCGTGCGATTGATGAGTTCCCCTTACCAAAAACTGTGAAGCAGCTACGACGTTTCCTTGGTGTGTGCGGTTGGTACCGAAGGTTTGTTCGGAATTATGCAACAGTTTCAGCGCCCCTGTCAGACATGTTGCGGAAAGGGAAGTTCGTTTGGACCGAACTCAGCCGAAAGGCATTTGAAGAGCTTAAACAAGCCCTCACATCAGCTCCTGTCTTGCACAGCCCCGACTTCACGAAGCCCTTCTCCATTCATTGTGACGCAAGTCAACATGGAGTAGGAGCCGTGCTGGTGCAATTGACCGATGAAGGAGAGGAAGCTCCCATCGCCTTCATGTCCAATAAGCTGAATTCGGCCCAAAGGAACTATACTGTTTCCGAGCAAGAATGTTTGGCAGCGGTAATGGCTGTGAAGAAATTCCGAGCTTATATCGAGGGCCACCAATTCGAGATCATCACGGACCACGCGTCACTACAATGGTTGATGAACCAGGCAGATTTAAGTGGACGCCTAGCCAGATGGGCTCTTAAACTGCAAGGGTTCAAGTTCTCCATCAAACATCGGAAAGGAACCCAGAACATCGTACCCGACACTCTCTCACGGATGTTTTCCCCAGAGGGAGCCGAAATAACAATAAATGACGAGGACCCCATCGAAATAGATTTGGACAGCCCACATTTCGAATCAGATAGCTACAAAGAGTTGAGGCAAACCATAGCGACCCAACAGACACAGCTGCCTGACTTGAAGGTAATAGACGGCTATGTGTATAGACGAAACGAATACGCCACTGGTGATCCATGGCAGGAAGAAGAGTCTTGGAAACTCTGGGTACCGGAGGAAATGACACAACAGCTGATCCTCCGCGCACATGATCATCCGTTAAGTGCCCACGGAGGTTACGGTCGAACACTACGGCGACTAAAAAAATACTTCTTTTGGCCTAAAATGGCATCCCAGGTCAAAGACTACGTGAGCGCCTGTGAGACCTGTAAAGGCACCAAAGCGCCCAACCAGCCTCTTCGACCTCCTATGGGTCAACTCAACGTCCCAGAACGCGTGTTCCAGCGTCTATACATCGATCTACTCGGTCCATATCCTCGGTCTTCCATGGGACACATCGGAGCTATAGTCGTTCTAGATCAGCTCTCAAAATTCCCAATGGTGGAACCTATCCGTAAATTCACAACTCCATCGATCGTGAAATTCTTAGAGAACCGGGTATTCCATGTGTTCGGAGTTCCAGAGAGTGTGTACTCAGATAATGGAGTACAGTTCCGGTCTCGGCAGTTTAAGAGCCTACTTGAGCAGTATGGCATTGAACACCAACTGACGCCCATATACTCTCCTCAGTCCAACGCGTCAGAACGGTTGAACCGCACCCTATTGGCCGCGATCCGTTCCTACGTCCACCCATCTCAAAAGGATTGGGATCGGCGATTGTCTGCCATCACATGCGCCCTGCGATCCTCGTATCATTCCGTCACCGGTGTCGCCCCTTACTTTGCCGCCTTTGGACAGCACATGATTTGCCACGGTAAATCATACCGACTGTTACGGCAATTAAAGTGTTTGGGAGACCCGGTCGTTGCGCTGGAGCCCCACGAACGTTTAGGAGACCTCCGCCAACAGATCGGACGGAAGATTAAGGCCGCAGGTAGTGCAAATGAAGCGCAGTACAATCTCCGGTCACGATCTGCTAATTTCAAAGAAGGAGATGAAGTTTTCCGGCGAAATTTCCGCCAAAGTGACGCCGCGGGGCATTACAACGCCAAGCTGGATAGGCGATTCCTGAAAAGCCGCATAAAGAAGGTAATGGGACCTAACCGTTACTTGATAACGGATCCATCGGGAAAAGAAGTGGGGATATACCACGCGAAAGACCTGCGCCGATAGATAATTGGGCACGTCTGTTTGTCCGTCCGCATATATTTTCAAAAACGCGCAAAGATTGTATACTTCCAGGCAAACATAGACATAAGTCAGTCCGTCCGTCTGTTAATTGTGTTCTTTTATTGTTCGTCATCTCTAGTCCCGACGCCGAAGGCAACCCGTGAGACACAGAAAGATCCTTCAGCTCCTTTTTCGTAATCCGCATTGCCTTGGGATCACGAGAAAATTAGCTGCCCTGTAGTAATCTAAGAACTATGGCTCTAAAAGCAGCGCTGACACAGGCACACAGCACGAACGCAATTTAATAAGGATTCAGTCGATTCAGTCACCTTCCCCATCGCAACACTCGTTTTTTTTCGCAGGAATAATAAGTGGAAAAATTTCCTTTGTACTTAACACCCGGGAAACAAAATTCTAAAAATGTTTAAAAAAATTTCTAATGTGTAGTATCTTATTACAATATCTTTTGAAGATAATTTAACGAATTGCGGTGTAACGCGGTATGCAAATGCTTAGAACGAAACGGTTAACCCCTTTTAATTATGAATGCTAAAATCATTGTATCATTTAACCTGTTAATTATGAATGCTAAAATCATTGTATCATTTAACCTGTTAATTATATGAACGCTAAAATCATTGTATCATTTAAACCCCTTAAAATTTGTCTAATTCTTCCGATTTTCCCACCTAATTACGCCTAATTATCATAAACGACAAATTGCCTTCAATTGATAACTTAATTGAACCTACAAAAGACAGTGAAAAGGGAAATTGCAAATACCGCCGTCATAAACTACAACTGATAAGGAAAAAGTACATTTGATAGCAACAAAAAAAAAAAAAAACCTTCAATTGTGTGATTTCCCCCTTTCTGAATGGGTTCGTATTGTTCTACTTGCCCATAAAGTGTCGTAGTTGCTTGAGTGTGGAGAATATTAAATTGTGCTTGCGAAATTTGCATGCTATTGCGTCGTAAATCATGAAAATGGGTGATAACTAGATAACAACATTGGAATTATCGGGGAGAGTGGCGCCGGCAAGTCGAGTCTTATGCTTCGTCTCACAAACGAGGAATTGGATGGAGATGGGGAGTGTTTCGCTCGTTTTCGATTGAATACGAGTTCCGAATTACGTTGGACGGTGAAGTGATTTGTTCTGATTGATTTTATTTTGCGTTGCATGCTTGAGTTTTTCATCCAAGCCATCGCCAATATCGTTCGGGATCTTGCATTTGTATTAGCAGTATTGTGTGACGAAAAACGAAATATGCACATAGACATAACGTCATCTCAGTTACGCTTACTCCGGCGTGTCATCGCTCCATCGCATGCTCCGGAGTTACATCTTGGTGTTGTTTTGTAATAATCCCTTTAAAGCGGTTTGAGTAGCGATCCCGCTATAGAAATTGCATTTCAAAAGTCAAGTGGAATTACGGGGATTGGAGGAGTCGGTTATGGATTTTCACGGCGGTCACGTCGGATGCGGAAAGAAACTTATCATGTCGTAGGGTGTTAATATCGAAATTACCAAATACGCGTTAATGATTGCCTATTCGAATGCATATGTTAGGAAATCGGAAAGTTATCGTGGGTGAAAATAGTACAAGAGCGGTGGTGTTCATTACGGTTTCCAAGAAAAAGTGCTCGGGAATTTGGCATTTGGATGCAATAAGTGGAAGAAGATAAAATTGTTGTGGGGTTTGCGTTGGTTGAATGACGGAAAGACCGTAAATGTTTTTGGAACGGGAAAATTGATTTGAATGTGAATAAATGAGTGTCAAGTGAAAAAGAAAAATCCGCAATTGATTTATGCTTTGAAAATGGAGAGTTTTCTTTGCGGTTCTTCGTGCTGCTTCTGCGAGGTGTTGGCGATCGCGGAAAAGTTGGTGGTGCGTTGCTGCTGAAGCGTGTGCGCGACAAAGAAAAGCGTGTTTGCATCTTCCGTACAACAAAAACGAACGTTGTTGTTCAGCAGCGGAAAAAGAAAAACTTGGCGCTCGTTGTGCGCAAGTGACGTACGAAAGTAAAATTGGAGATTGCTAGTCGGCCTTGGGTTTTCCTGCTCGCGCGGAAAACTGCTCAAGTGCAAGATAGTGTTGTGTGCGCCGGGAAAGCAGGAAATTCGCGTGGATCATTTCTCGTGAATATCACGGACTGTCTTGTGGAAACACGTCATCGCGGACGAAACTCTGGGAATAATTTTATTACCGGAAAAACTAACGAGGATTAGTTATTTCTATCCGTTTTAGTTATTTATTTCCACCCGACAAATAGTGCTCAGTGCAAGATTGCGGGACGTGAAATTTTAGTTTGTTTGATCTCAACTGTTACAAATTTTCGGTCGTCAGCAGACAACAAAGGGAAGTTATTCGTCAAGATAACGGGAAAGCCAAAACGAAAACAGTTTCAGTTTTGCCTGCTCGTGGAAGTAAATTTGTTGGGACTGTGCTGCAAGAGAGGGGGAAAATATTCTAGCGAAGAAACTCAAAGCCCGGATTTAAACATTTTTTTTATCGCGCGTCACTTGTACTGATCCATGCGCGCCAGAAAGTTTTAATGTGTTTCGTGCTGAATTTTTCACGAATTCAACCAAGAAGCCGAAAAGGAAATTCTAAAGAAAAACGTTTTAATTTGCATGAATCTCGTTATCACGTGTGCGTTTTAGCATTTACCAAAAGAAAAAAAAAGGAAGAAGAAAAGTTGACAACGAAAATATTCCAGAAATATCGCGAGTGCTTTTAACTAATTTGCTATGCAGTATTATAACTTTACAGGACTTACTCACCTCGTCAACGAGCGCTCGTCGTCGGAAAAGGTTGGGTAAGTTCCCCTATTGTTTCATTTTTACATATATACCAATTGTTTCATTTTTACATATATACCAATTGTTTCATTTTTTATATATACCAATTGTTTCATTTTTTTTCAATTTATTCAATTAAGTGGGGTAATCTTTAATATATACTGCAAATACTAATTATATCAATATAAAAAAATGTTTTAATATATACACTGAATAATTTTTGTTGAACTATTTTGATTTCTTTGCTTTGTATTTACGAGAAATCAATGAAATTAAATAAAATGATGAATTAAACGGTAAAAATCGGTCTTTCCCTTCCGGTCTTTTCCAATCGGGTATAGGACCCGGTACGGTGGCAGGCTTCCACCCCAAAATATGAGCCAGCCACCGGGTACTTAAAAATTTTTCTGTTTCAGGAGACTAAATGGGTTGAGTGGCCCAAGCCAAGTGCCTTTTTATGGCATAGAGTTATGCAATTCAATTGTATAATTCTATGACATAAATTGGTCACCGGGGTACTCCCCTTCTGATGGGAAAGCTCATATAATTCAAGTTGTATGAGTTTTCCACTCAGAAGAGGAATACCTGGCCACTTCAACGATTTAACATTGGATTTATTCCGGTTGGGTGGGCATGAAGGGGCTCCACCACCACCCGGTTGCCCCTCTTTCATTTGTGGGCCCTGAATGTATTTGGGTAAGGACGAGGTCACCCCCAAATTAGTCTTTCTTGTCAGGTTGCACTTGTTCTCGCAACAAGTCGTAATTCCTTCGTGGAGGTTATCTACTGATTTGCGACTTCGGTCGTCCTCTCGAACTCTGCAAGCAATTCGTGAATGCGAAATGTTTTGTAGTGAGTCCTCGTGCCGGGGAAACGAACCCGCCCCACGACACCGCAATGCTAGCCTGCCAGCGCATTCACGCGTCTCCGGACGAGGGCATTCTCGGCAGGAATCAACATCTTCCTCTGCCGAGGCAGCAGAACATCGCTGCGGTCCTTTACGGACATATGAAAATCTATTATTCACTACATTGCGTCTCTGCATTTTCCAATTCTTGCGCAAGAGACACGGCTTCAGCAAAGCTTTTCGGTCTTGCCGAGAAAATAGTGCTTCTTAGCTGATCACCTAGTCCGTTCTTGAAAACAGTTAGTGCATAGGTGTCATTCATTTGCGTTATTATTTTCTTCTCGTTAGCGGAAACTTGATTACCTAATTCCTGAATCTGCAGTTGATTAAGTTCATCAATTAAATTCAGAATCTTGTCCTTGTAGTTGCTTATGGAAGATTTCTTTTGGTAAGTACCGCTCAAAAGTGTATGGATTTGCGGGATAGTTTTATTACTTTTGTAACGAGTTTGTAACTCTTTTTTCAAAGAGTCAAAAGTAGAAACAGAAGTATTGGCCAAAGAAAGTCTGACGGTGGCACTCAATTTTACATTTACAACAAAGTCTATTAAGCTAGCCTTTGCATTAGCTGACAAAGTTGCGTTTAAAATTTCTAAAATCTTAAGGAAAGGATCTAATTCCTTATATTTGCCATCAAAGACAGGGATTAATTTCATAGCTGTTTCTAGATTAAATTCAGCCATTGTAAAGTTTTCCTCGAGAAATGGTAAACTCAATTCTAAATCCTCGCTAATGGATTCTTCTTTAGTATCTGTCTCTATGGAGTATCCTTGTTTACTCAGCTGTAGCCAGATTTCTCCTTCTAAGATTGATGATTGAGCCCTGAACTTTAATTTTAAATCTAATATTCTAGAGTCTTCCTCACTACAAACTTTAAGCGTATTATTGAACTTTTCTTTCCTAATTTTCAATTCTTCTAATTTTGCTTGAAGAGTCTCAAATGTATACAAACTCTTTGCACATTTCTTCAAGTTACTAAGGATCCTCTCATTTTCAAGTACAATTAGCTCTAACTGCTCCATAAATGCCGAAATTTAATGAGTATAACATGAGGTTCTTTCAATAATAACAAAAAAAAAAGTAAGGATAACTATCAATTTAATTATATATGCATTTCTATGTGCTCTTAATCATACATTAATGTTCCTATTTAATCTTTTAACAACATAATTCTTATTGTGTTTGTTATAAAAGTAAAATACAATTAATCCTATCGTAAATGCACCTGTCGTCACCAACGATTGTTGATATTGCTCCACAAACGTACTTTGAACAGAACAGCTATTACCCATTTTGGTTCCAATATCTTCGTTCTGGTTTGAGGTCTAATAGCTTTTGCTGTAAACGTTGTTTCTGCTCTCCAACCGATATCCGGATGATCCTGTGTAACTCCGCTCGTTCGCGTTTCAGCTTTGTTCTTCTACCTCCTCTTGGTCGACGTTTCTTCGGTATAGTTGCTTCGATATCCTGTTCCTTGCTAACCTTCTTCCGCTTATATTGCTCAATGTTGCGTGGCTTAGGTCCTCTGAAGTCTGGTGTACCTATCTTCGTAGGTACATAAAGTGGTGCAGGATGCTCGATTTTCCTTATGGGTACAGGCTTGTATTCCTCAGCCTGTTTAAATAATTTTTCGAACTCTTCATCGATAAATTGCTTTTCCTGCTCACTCAATCCCGTGCTGAGCGTATCCTCGTCCTCAGAAAAGTCCTCGTTCAAAAAGGCAGGATCGCCATATTATATGTCTGGTTTTACCAGATATCTCTCCTGTTCCTCTCTAGAACAAAATATAATATTTATTGTGTTAATCCGAATTGGAGGAACGCTTACCTAACCAAGCGGCAAGGCCGCAGAGATTTCTGGCGAGGAATCTTAAATTCCACTGACGCCATGGTTACTAAAATAAATATATGTATATTTATGATGCGCTACAAATAGTAGCGAGTCCTGCGCTACAAATAGCAGCGAGTCCTTCGAAATATTTGTTACGCTACGATTAGCAGCGGATCCTTGCTCAAACAGAGTTTCGTCTAAAACTGGATATATTTTCAATTCCTACTTTGGTATTTATACATTTTCTTACTTACAAGCTAATCATAATTTACAATAGTTTATTAGTCATAAATTCTATTCGTTTAATTTTACAAAAATGACCCAATTCTTAATTTATTATTCATCCACTTGACCAAAGAAAATTCAAGTGCATGTCGCGTGCTAGTCGTGTACATGTAAGATGATATTTCTAGTTCACACATTAGTCTAAATGAATTTCCCATATGGGTGTCCGTAAGATACTCACGTTACATTTTACGGTGTGAATGAAATGGGTTTCATATTCATTTCACATTCAATTTATTTACGATCGTAAATAAAAACAGAAAATTAGGAATGTGAATATGAATATGATACATGTAAATATTAAGAATGAAATGCATTGAGAATATATGCATCATAGCATAAATCGATTGAATGATATGTACTATTTAATTATTAAATGCTATGTATTGTTACATCATTAATATGATATTATGATATGTATTGTATTGATGATGTAATGATATGTATTGTTATTGATTGAATAGTCTGTATTGTTACATCATTACAACATCATTACAGTAGTAATTTACAATTGTAACGTTGAATCTTGCCATAACATATGAAGTAGCGTAAATTAGGAGTTAAAAATACACGAAATTAATCGGCAGAATTAAGTTACCATCCAGTATGTTAATCACGAACCAGCAGCAGAACAACAATCAACAATAGGCAGTGAGAAGTACAGCGGACAATAGTAATGGCCTTAAAAGCGCAAAATATAAGTACAACTGACGCATTAAGTAATTCGCATCATTGGAACGGAACAACGATTTACTTCACTCTCCAAATACGTAAATCATTCAAATCCGTCGGAGGAAATGTTATGCTATATAGGAATGTCGACAATCGTTTAAGCATTCGCACTCCGCCAACTGTTATACGGTCAAGCACATACGCCCATTGTCATCAAAACATGTACTTGTCGACCAATGGTAAGCAAAAAGACTTCATAATTCGCTTTACATAAGCCATAACATTAGCGACGACGACAACTATGTACATGAGAAGCTTCGGGGTGTGCTTCCAACAGAGTGACACTGTGGAGAGAACAGAAAAGCTAAACAAAAGCTTTTCCTCGCCTGATTTCTCCAATTCCGCCAATTCTCCGCAAGGTTTCACCATGCGAGCAAGTGAGACGGAGCGGGGAGGAAGAAGCTTTCGTGGAACGAGAGCGCAAGTTTCGACTACTCAGCGAATTTAGGGCGAATTGAGGCCGCAGAATCGTTTAAAAGCAATTGATCGAGCGAGAAGCGGCGAGTAGTGACTACAACAGAAAAGCGGTGTTCGAGCCAGTCGGTGTGTAATCCGTTCGTACTTTCAAAAGTTTCGTTCCGGTGCAACTGCGGAATATCTTCGCTTTGGTTAGATGGTGAGGTGTAGGCTTGAGCCACGAACCTCATTCGGCTTGAGGGCGTTTTACGCTGTGTAGCCACCATCAACTAACTTTACTTTCTTCCAGGCATCCTCCGTCGTGAAGACACCGCCAGACGCACGGGTGAAGCGTGCCGAGCAAGGCGTATAGAGTGGAGCCGTGCCCAGGAGAATAGGAGCACCCCAGCAAGACCAACGCTCGCCAGCGTGTGTATCCCGACCTATCGGGTGGCAGCCGGAGTAACCGCAGCAAGCAGCCCAGGTGCACGCCATCGTTCGCCCAAGAAGAGTCTGGAGGAGGCACTCCGGGAAAACACCAGGGCAGGCCCACGGCCCATCACCCGTGAGGAGTATTTGGCCAGATTGAAGGCGCCACTGGACACCTCCGTCCGAGAAGTCAACTACGAGTGAAGGCGCGGCGGTCGACGGGAGCAGTTACGGCAGCAGCTCCACGAATACAGGCGGCTCGCACGCATCTCGACCACCATAGCGGAGCGGACCCAGTGGCAGCAGAAGGTGACGGAGCTGCGGCGCCACATCAAGAAGGAGGTGAAGGATCGTCTACGTGCAACTAAGCGCGTCCAAGCAATTGTAAAAAACAAATAAATATTAATTAACTTTGAACTGGGTGTTTCCTTTTGGCAAATGAATAGAGTCTGAGGCAGTTAAGGTAAGCTGTAGGTGGCGAGGCTGAGTAGTGCTCAAAGTACCAGAACAGGACATCCCGGAAAAGGCTGGGAGGATCCTGTGAGGTATAAAACTCCTATCGGGTCCTTTGTATACTTGTGTGGTGTGACCATAACCAAGGCATTTAAAACATTGAAGAGGCGTTGCTCTTTGCTGTATCCTACAGACAACCCACCTTATTCGTACCTTGCCCGTGTTCAGGAATTGTTCGGCGTCCTTTTCAGTCAAGTCAACTATGGCCATGTGTTGTCCCCTGTTGTTTTCTGGTGTCAGTCTCGCTTTGATCCTTCCCACGCTAGGGAACTCATTTTTGATGGCCTCTTCTACCTCGGTCACATCCGTCACGTAGTCAATGTCTCATATTTCGATCGTTGCTATCGGCTCGAGCGGGGCTATAGTTGCGCTTTTGCGTAGGACTTTCTTTACTGCGTCACAGAATGCTTCTTTATTGCCAGCCTCTGCTCCGAATTCCACCAGTATGTGGCCCGACCACGTTGGTCGTACTACTTTAATGGTAGTATTGTTATTCGGGCCTTACGTTTCCCCCGATGTCCCACAGTACCTCCGCGTAGGATCGGCCATCTTGGGGCTTTACAAGCAGTGCCTGCTGCCGGGCTCTTTGTCGGGTCTTCTGCCTCTCCTGTTTTGCATCAGGTCCTTTTTCTAATTGGGCGCGTGTACGAACTTTACTTTCTGGCTTTTTTTGAAGAAGTTTCTTTGCGGCATTCTTCGCTCCTTTTGTGAGCACTGTCTTGAACCCCTGATCTGGTGCTCCACGCCCGTCAAGTGCCTCTTCCTTCCTTCTTTTATCCCGATCTCCTTCGATTGGGCTACACGCCATTCTTTTATTGACTTTTAATGGTGGAACTATCTGCATGGTACCTTTAGATTTCACCCCAAGCGCCTCTTTAGCCTTCTGTTCGTCTTCGGCCCTTCACCAGCCCCTCCGATAGTGCCCTATGTGATCTAGGAGCTCCTCTAGTTCAAGGAGCCATGCCTTTGCCGCTTTGCTGATTTTTGGGGAGTCGCATGCAGCTTGTATTCTTTTCAGAACATCTCCCGCTTTTCGAAGTAATCTTTCCTCTTCGTATCGCTGGGCCGCAATTGTACCTTGCAACCATCCTTGGGAGAGGTTATCGCGTTCCGTTTCCAAGTGCAGTACTTCCGCCACATTTTCAACATTCATGCGGTGTCTGGTCACTCTTTGCTTTTAGTGCCGTAATCTCCTCGTTGGCTCCTGGATTTTTCGTTGCAATGTCGGGATTTGCGACCCTTGCATCGGTGGCTTCGGTAACGATCGCAGCAGTGATAATCAAATTTTCGGTGCTCTATATGTTATTTCCCACCGCTCGAACACCTGAAGTGTCCTGCAGAGTTTCCCGCTTCTCCTTAATAGGGCGCTCTGACGTTTGCATCATTTTTTTGCTGCGCTCGAACGCCGCAGGAATCTCAGTCTGAACCAGACTGTCTGCTATTCACCGTTTTTCGTCCGTCTTCACCGCGTTGTGTTAGTCTTCGTTTTTGTCGTTGTTAGTACCGCTCACGATGTACTGTTGACATCGTGGCTGCAACCGCTGGTTGCGTCGTCGATATTTTTGTTTCAGTTTTTGGATGTTTTTGATCTTTTGATTTTGTTTGCTCCAGTTTTGTTGGGTCCCCCCTCAGAGCCGCTATCTCCGTTCGTGTGTGTAGTCGCCTTTTTGGTCCCATGGATATCTTTGCAGAGCAGGGAGGCCATGCGAGGGTTGGCACAAGCCCTTATGGGGACAAGTGCTCAGAGCCAGACCAGCGCTAACCGGGAGTCCGTCTCAACCGAACCTACACCACCAACCCAATGGTGCGAACTTCGAACGTACTCCGAGGCCTCCCAAGGTTTTACCGGGACGAAGACGGTATGATAGTTGAATTGGAGCCGTTCCCACACGAGTTTCACCTCGGCGCTACTGTGCAAAGCAACTAGGTCCAAACCATCATATCCGCTAGCCCAAAGCGTCGATTCCAGTTCGTTGTCCAAAGCGTAGTCCAGATCCAATCAGAGTCGTTACCTGTCATCCCAGGAGGGAACCTCACGGCGCGCCCCATATCCTCGGGTCCGTGGGGGCGGCGCTCCGCAAAGAATGCTAGCTTCCAAGAGTGTTCTTGCCGACCGGCATTCTCCCTGCGGGAATTTCCTCGGGTACGTGGGGGCGGAACTCCCCAAAGAATGCTAGCCTCCAAGAGGGGTCTTGTCGACTGGCATTTCCTCTGCGGGTCATTAATAACTCCCAAAGAACTCTTCCTGAAACTCGACAGCGAAGCGAAACAAATCAATGAGAATAAAACAAAGCTCACGACGCAGTCGAGGAAAAATACCTTAAGAACACAAAATATCACACTTGGCAAGTACTGTATCGAAAACGTGAGCAATTTTGTATTTAGGCGCTGGAATAGCGAAAACGGGCGAAGGACAAAATACGCCGAAAAGTACAGCTCGCAAATAAAATATTTTATTCAGTTTCGACGATCTTGAAGACCAGCTGCACACACAGGAAAACAAAGCTGCAAGTATGCAAATCTGTGATAAGACCTGTGTAATGCTACGAGTGTGAAACATGGACCCTAACTCAAGCATCTGGCATGGAGACGCCAGATGAGTCGCGCTTGATCGGCTATCGGATGATGTTGCAGGCAAGGTATGCTAATACGCCGAGCAAGAGACTGGATGACTGGTCGTGGGTTCAGCTTAGCACTGGAGAAAACTGAAGTGGTCATCCTGAAAAAAAAAGAGAATCCCGAGAGTAAGGATGATCACTATTGGAGGAGTACGAATCGAATCGAAGACATCGGCGAAGTACCTGTGGCTACAGATCGACTCGAAGATGAGTTTCTCTGGGCAAATCAGGGCAACGACTGAGAAGGCTGCTTCGGGAGTATTGGCTCTAAATCGACTTATGGCCAACATAAGGGGTTCCAGCCCATCAAGAAGACGCCTCTTGATGAGTGCTGTATGGATCAGAAGTATGGGGCAACGCTTTCAGTAAGGAGGTATACCGAAAACGATTGGCACAGGTACAGAAAAGAGAAGCGCTGAGGACTGCATCTTCGTATCTGACAGTCTCTGATTTGGTGGGGAGAGTTATTGCAGGCATGACAGCTGTTGCCCTCCTCGCTAGAGATTACTGCACTACTTGCCTGCGTCGAAACGAGGATGCGAGGGAGATGGTTGTCCGCGAGGGGAGACACTGCTCACTCAACGATTGGCAGCAGTCTTGTGTGAATTGCACGAAGGGAAGGTGAACAGCGTTCCTCATCCCGGATGTGAGACCATGATTAAATCGAAGGCATGGTGAGACTGAATTCTATCTGACTCAGCTTTTGAGTGGATATGGATGTTTTAGTCTTACCTGTAGTAAGTCATGGTCCTCCGATTGTCGGTATTGCCCAGGAGAGGAGGACAATGCCTGCCACACATTTTTCGCGTGCACAAGATGGGACAGGCTGCAAAGGGACCTCAACAGGGAGACGGGAGAGCTCACCCCGGATAATATATTCGTGGTGATGCTCGAATCAGATGGCAAATGGAACCAGGTGATACATAATGTTCGCATGGTCCTTAAAGATAAAAGGCACTCACGACAGCCGGGCGCATTGGGGCTGGGGGATCGCTTGTCTGGAACTTCCTCTTCCCGTGTCCCCTCTCCCTAGAAGAGGGATACCCCAGCTTAAAGGCGCCTCACAGTGCAATAAAACGAGACCTGGCCCGAAGTAATCTGTCAAATGGTCCCAGGCTAGGTTCTCGGGTTGACAGGGGAGATTAGTGGGTCTTCAGTCACTTTCTTGCGAGCATGGGAGTCCCACACTCTGTGCGTAAATGGGCACTCACCTCCCAACCACATAAAAGAACACCGAGCATCTGCAAATTTATTGAACGCATTTGAGACGGAGACTAATGGTGAACTCGATACAACTATGATCTATATGAAGTTTTTGGCGAGCCGGAACTCTCAACAATTGTCAGATTGCAGAAGCTGCAATGGGCTGGCCACATGAACCGTATGGATGAACAACGGATACCCAAAAAGATATTCGTTGGGACAACTGAAGGCCGCTTACCAGTGGGGAAACCGAGGAAATGTTGGTCTGACTTGATCGACGAAGACAGTTCATCACTGCTTGGATTTCAAAATTGGAGGACCCGGTCAATGGACTGAGACAGTTGGAGGCGCTATTTGTAGCAAACGAAGGCCCGAGAGGGGCTATAGTGCTACGAAGAAGAAGAATTGTCGGTGTAGAGCTGCACATCAGTAAACATTTTTGAAGATTGCTCTGAAATATTTTAACTTCATGGTCTGCCGTATAAATGATCAGATCATCAGCAAACGCTACTTATGGTCGCGTTGATGAAATCAAAACTATTCAATAGCTTACGAATGAATATTAAGAAAAGCAGAGGCGCAGTAGCTTTTAGGGTATGAAGATTTCTCTCATTTTTTTCGAGATATGAAATATCTTTTCCACTCAAGTAGGGGTAGAATGCGGGTTCTGGAGCACTTTTTTCATACGAATTGAGATTGATTTTGCGCGCCACCCAGTGGTGGAAATTGGAACTAATGGCGCTTGAAGCGGCCGGGAGTGAAACTAATGGTCTGTGTCTCGGATATGTGGGTGTGTGTCTTGGGTGTGTGGGTGAGTGTATTAGGGTGGTATCGGTGGATGCCTGAGATAAGAAGGTATGAGCCCGGAATAGGTGTGGATGTCATGGATGGTTGCGGCGAGGGTGTGGATCTTAGGTATATGGGTGTATGTATTGAATTAGCATAGGTGAGTGCCGGCGATGAGAAGGTATGGGTCTTAGGTAAATAAACATCGGTATTTTGGTTAAATAGGTAAGCGTTCCGAATTATAGTACCCTCTAGCGGTTAGTAGAAGTAGTCATATGTCTTTAGATTACTGGTGCATATCCTTCGCCTTTACAGCCTGTGATGGTAAATAGTGAAACTAGAAAGTTGATTTCTGTCTAGATTAGTCCCGTGTTTTCAGTTAATAGATTAAAGACCTAGATTTCTCAGCGTGCTTACATAGCGTTAATATTTATGTTTTAAGGCTTTGACGCTTTTAGCGATAGATAATTATACTATTCATGGTTACTATTTCTCTATAGTGGAAGGATTTCTCATACATTCGTTGCTTATAGTCTTTGCATGGTTGTGTTATTCATCTTTGGTGGAAGTGTTTCTCGGGTCTTAAACGCTTCTAGTAGTAGGTAGTTTTTTATCCATGGTCGTTTTAATGTATAGTAGATTCATGTATAGGATTGTTAGCTTGAAGTATTAGAGTTGCTGATCAATCAGGGAAGCTCTGTGGAAAGGTGGCGGTCTGGGTGATAGGTTTACTGGTTGTAGGGCTTGAGAATTTCTAGCGTATCTCGCTACTGAGAGGCTTCCAGGTCGAACGATTTACTTTTTCACAATAGGCGTACTGAACGTTTTTTATGGTGCGATTGGCTGCGTGGTGACGGCGGGCATTTGTATAGACGGATGACTGCGATACTGATGGATGATGGACGTGCCCGTCAGCGCGTATTCTAAGCCGTGGGAATTGACTTCATGGGCGCTTGGATAAGGAACGCGTTGCAGCGATTGGTGTCTTTGGCTAAGGATACACGGCCGCGTGTGGAAATGGTCGATTCGCTTGATCATTCTAGCCGTGCCGGAAGTTTTTATGATGCGAGTAGTTGTGTGGTATGGAGGGCGCTGCTATAGACGGGTGGCTTTGCATTATGGATGGGCGACGGGCTTGCCTTTCGATGGGGGCTCTAAGGCATTAGAATTTACTTAGTGAGCGCTTGCTTAAAGTATATTTTTGCTCCTCGGTTGATGTCTGTGGTTAAAGATGGACGGTATTGTAGATGTGATGCGCGTCGCTTGTTGGAGGAAGTAATTTGAGGTGTACGTTTCAACCAAGGCGGATGTTATGAGCCGTAGAAATTTGTCTCGTGAGCGTTTGGTTAAGTTTCCGCGTTGCTCATCAATGGGTGCCTGTCTTTAAGTATGGACGACCTTGCAGGCAATTCGGAATGATTTGCATCGCTTGTCAGAGGATCGTGATTGCGGTGTAGATTTGTCGGCGGCGAGTTCTGTTAAGCATGGAAATTGACCTGAGGGGATGCGTGGCATGTGCAAGTGATTTTGCTTGTTAAGAGTAGTGTTTCGTACGCATAGACTTCCCTGTCGGCAGGTTTTGGGGCATCGGAATCTACAGCGTGGAAGAGAAGTGGCACGGCGTACATTGCATTGCAATATAGTTTTGCTTGATGGAGGCAGTTTTTCTTGTTGTGTTGGCCGTGGGCAGCGGGTAACGTGATGCGCGGCATTGAGACGTGTTTTCATAAATGTCCATTCAAAGATGCGCCTGTTCTAGTTTGCTGGTTATTATTTTCATTGATCGTTTTCAGTTTCTTTTTGTTTGGATACGTCGTTTCTTTGTTTTGTGACTCATTGCTATTGTATATTATTGCTTTTATCGGTTTCATGTCAATAGTACTTTAAGAATCGTCTACAATGTATTTTGTTCGGTTAGACTACTATGTTGATTGCTCAAACCTATGGATGCAGTGAAAGAGATAATGCGTTCTTGATATTAAGTATCGTATTAGATTTTAGTTTGCTTGTAGCAGCATTTTGTTTGTCTTCATCATCATGACTTTCTATACTTCATTCTCTGATTTTACTATTATGTAGAAGTATGGAACTACATTCATTTTTTTCTTTACTATAGGATGCTCATTGGTTTTGTTCAAAAATTCTAATAATTTCTTCCAAGACGGGTTATTTTTTCAAATTAATGATCTTGTAGTGCATGAGATGGTGATAATTCTGTTCATACATCATATGATTTGTCGCTTTTGATAAGCGCTTGGGTCTATTTTTTAGATCACTATGTTGACATGTATGTTTTGGGTATCTGTTCCCAATTTCAGATTATTTATGGATGTTGTCTAGGAAAGATTTTCCGATTTATGGCTTCTGGAATGCTACTTTTTTATGATGGATGTAGAAATCATCGTGGTGGTCCTAATGAGTAGGAATATAGACGCATTTTCATTGATAAATTTTGGGTACGTACTGAAAGGAAGAACGTAATATAGAAAAAAGTGAATGCGGTAGGTCATTGACATTAGGGGTTTGTTGGTATTATGGTATTATTCTTTGTTTATGCCCATGACGCATGGAAAAATATTTTTTAGTCATGCTAGCATTATAGGCATGCACTAGATTGAAAATATTTATATTTACTCTGAATTAGGTGCTGTTCTTGTGGGTCTGTATTATTTAGTTTAGGTAGTTTCATGAGTGTCAGTATAATATAGAGTAAAACTATTATTTTATGCTTGTCTCATATTCTACACAGTATGTATGATTTTTTGACATTTCCGAATTTCTCTAGGCATATTTTCATTTAGAACTTGTTGATGTTTTGAGTATGATAATTTTTAATTTGTTATTTTCTTAGGAAAATGATGCATGCTTGGATGATGCCGTTAAGTTGATACTTTTCGGATGCATATTATCGCTTTTAATGCCTATATGATTGCATGAGAATTTACAAACCCCATACTTTGTGTGCTTGTATTAAGCGTAAAGTCACTTCAGCTATATTCATATACATTTTCAATATTTGAGCATTGTAAAATACGTATTTCCTACATTTTAAATATGCTAGATTTATCATCATAGGGATTGTCGGGTATATTCAAGTATTATTTTCACATAAGTAAAATATATTCTTGTTGAGTTTTTCTTATCAGAATTTTTTTTTCTGCTGGATGTTTGGTTGATTTTTTTTAGGTTTGAAGAAGATCTAATTCGTTTTCAACATAAAGGGTATGTTTTGGGTTGGCGCACTGCTACTATAGATCACTTAGGCTTAGATATAGATAACGATGTGTGGTAGCATATGAGTTTATAGTAGGCTATTTTTAGATCGATCTCATCCTATCTTGTATAGACAAGTAGCATATGTTATGAAGTGTTCTTGATAAGGATGGTCACGAGTCATTGTAGGATGTTAAGATATGATCAGTAGGTGTTTGTCTGCTGCTAATTTGATGAACAGATGTATACTTGAGTTGAATGAACTCATGCGGGGTTTTTTTTTGTCCATCGCTTGATATTTTTGAATGGTAGCATTGAGTGTTTGATATTTGGGAGTATCAGATATGCTAGGAATGTTTAGGTTTTTTTTGATTTGTTGTTTGAGGTATTTGTTTACTTGAGCAGTGTTAGATTACTTGTTAAAATAAAAAGATTGTGTTTCTTTCTAATAGAAATAATTTATTGAGTAATGCTATTTTTTGTTATATATAAATAAATTTTCATACAATTTACAGGACATCTAATATATGGGTTGATATATTTATGAATTCTATAGCATATTGAAGGTTTATTCAGCTGCACTATTTCTGCTTTAGGACCATACAAATGTATAGTAAGTCCTCTCACGTCTTTTTTAATGTTTATTATACAATTTATATAGCAATTCAATATCCTCAGCATATAATTATAGCTTATGTCCCCTTCACTCTAGTGCAAACTGTTGATGTTTCAATTCGAATTTCGTTTTGGTTGCATATTATGAGAAAAGTACGTTCCTTGATGAATTACTAGTGAGGATTTCCCGATACATTCTAATAGCGCTGGCCACCAGTTGGCTCTAATTTTGTTTGGACTATTTATACTACCCGATGCTATGAATTATTACTTTGTCGTATGTATGCGAGACTGCAGGAGTATGTACTGTTTTATTAGTTTAAAAATATTTCTTTTCTCTTGATCGTATGAATGGCAAATGCATGTATCAGTGCCTGATGTCGTATTAAATTTGGACCATTCACATATTTGATAGTGTATTCCATGTTTGTTAGATACTTTCTCGCCCATATTACCATATTTAAGCATATAATTCTCAATTCGTATTCGGTTTTCAGGAAAAATATCACGGTACACTTCCATGAAGTATAGGATAACCATTGTAATAGATTTTATCGCGGTGAAAGTGTATTGACCTCTGTTTTCCTAGTTTTCTTGACGTCGTTTACGTTGGTTTGCTGAATTTTAAAAACCTCATAATAATCCGTAGAATTATATGTAGTCTAGTGATAGAAAAAACGACGTGCTGCCTTTAAGTTAACATACATTCATGTCCTTGTTTGTACAGTGCAGCTAAGATGAGGGTCTGTTTCTCAATATTAAATTTCAGTATTTTATAGACTCAAGAGATTATACTTGATTTCAAAGCCTTTCACAATAGTTTGTAGTTTACCAAGTCTCAATTTCCAGTTTCCTTATGAATAATTCCTTTAAGTGAAGTAAAACATTGTTTATAGGGTTTTTAGTATTTTATTTCATCACATGGAAAATTAGATCGTTACATAGTACTGGTATTTCATAAAAAAGCCTAGAGTAGTTTATATTTACAAATGATGTTTGAGTTGGAGTGAAGAAGTCGTTGATATCCAGTTTAAGTACGCTATTTTCTCTGCATCTTGCACAATATTGGTCATAGTATTCCTTCACACAATCGGTAAGCAAATTGTTGTATTGCATGACAATGTTGAAAAAATCCATCAAGATGAAAAGCGTGAAGAGCTCGGGGTGTTTAAGTATTAGTCTCTCTCCTCCAATAGGTATGTAGAAGGGTTCAAGAAGTCCAAGCTGATTTGCAGGGAATTCATCTACTCTATCCTTGAGATCAATGAGGTATTGGCGAAGTGAAGTCCATTGACTGTTATCTAACTCCAACTGATTTTGTCCACTGCATCGGAAGTTTATTTTCGCTTAAAATGTCAGCGGGTCAAATCCAAGTATTACTTTGCTTTTGTGGAAGCCTTCATCGAGATAGTATGTATAGTTCAGCAAGAGGTTTTTCTCATAGATTCGCTGTTTCTCTCGATTCTCTTTTAGTCTCTTCTCTTTCTTGTTCACTTTTCTGGCTGAAGTAGCCTTTTTGGTATGACTGGCCTTTTCATGCTTCTGACCAGCTGACAAATTTACTGGATCTGCTCCGATCATTTTAAATGACTGCTTCTCCTTGTAAAACTAAATACGTTTATTTATTACACCAGCATATATATTCACTTTTCTGAATTCACGGATAGAAGAGGGGTCAAGTTCAATATATGTTGATAAGTCTATTGCATAAGTAAACATGTTTAGCCCTTGGATGCTGTAATGTTGCTTACTCTCATGATTTAAATTCAAAGATAAGAAAGTGCTATGGAGTTAAGACTTGAACCACCAAGCTAACGGAGTAGGAGTCAAGAACAGGAAATTACACTTTGCTCCGTATTTTCTTTAGAATTTTTAGGAGTACTGCTGGGCTACAATAGATTACTTCTAGGCTAATTAGCTGTCTTTTTATCTGTTAAATGTTATATTTACCTGTCGCTTTTGCTGATGAGCTGTCTATCTTATGTGTGATGCTGTCTATGTAGCTGTCTTTCAAGCCGATTCCCGGTCTGTTTAGCTGATATGCTATCCTCTTGAGCTGTCTGTGTAGCTGTCGCTTTTGCTGATGAGCTGCCTATTTTATGTATAATGCTGTCTATGAAGCTGTCTATTTAGCTGATGCTCTGTCTGTTTGGTTGTTATGCTGTCTGCTGAGCTAACCGTTTAGCTGATAAACCCGTCTATTTAGCTGGTAAGTGGTCTATGTAGCTTTCTTTTTAGCTGATACCCTGTCTGCCTAGTTGATATGCTATCTCTGTAGCTGTCTGTATAGCTATCTTTAGTTAATAAGTTGAGCGTTTGACCTTACGTGCTATCTGCCTTTCGGTAAATTCATTTGATTGTAGGTAATTATCTACCCATAAAAAAATTCTTACTTTCCATACAGTTGCAGTCAGCTTTTTTTTTACATTTACTTTAAATGTCATATGCTCATCACGATTTACGTTAGGCCTATTGGTTACCAAGACTGCGTGTTGATCATCTTCCAAGTTATTCGTAGGCATACATGGGTCAGACAAGAATCTTCACGTCTATGTTGCTCTTCTGGTGAACAAATCTTGATTAGGAGCAAGCCATTGTTATTTGCTCGAGGGTTAATTGATCTTATTTCACACTGATGCATTCTTCATAAGAATGAGTCAAGTCACCATTCTTTTTATCTGCGTCAGTTTTTCTCTTGACCTCTGTCTATCTAATCTATAGGATCCTCTTTCTACAGCAATTCGATTTCAGTTCTCTAGGTTTTCATGTCTCCATATGATTTGCGGCCTATGGGACCCTTATTGCCCACTATAATGTTCCATTGCATTGAAATTATGTTGCTACACTTATGAACTCATCCAATATGCCCAAAAATCATATGATCCCATGGATCAGCCATTTGAATCATTTTGTAAAGCACAAACTTGTTGAATAAATCTCTACTTCATGCAAACCATTGCTAGGGCCTTAACATGAATTAGTTCAGCCTGTTGCTTAGTCGATGTATTAAGGGTTTATAGTGGAACTTGTTAAGTATATTGAATCATCTTGGCGTTCTCATGTATGATCAACCCTTTTGGATTATCCGGGATATGCTATGACTGGAACGATTTTTTCCCTATCATTGAACAATTGAGTAAAATTTTGATACCTCCAACTGACTTAAACTCTGTCATTGATCCATTTTCAGAAGATGTTTGAATGGTTTGGAAGACTTGAGGCTGCATCATTACTTACAACCTGTGAAATGATTAAATATCATGGACAAATGTGTCTACATATGTACATTATAATAGCTATCAAATGTCTATGTATTAGTATCATATGATCGACTGATCTCTTTATCATGCAAAGAGGGTTATCCACAATCACCGATCAGTTGAGCCGTCTGATACGATCATGAGTTGCCTGTTCAGCAGTTGAACTTTGGTCAACTTCACACCAATATGTTTTCTCTTTCGCATCTGCTAACCCAATTGCCTGACGAACTCAAGGTAGCCTTCTCTTTCACACCTACAACTCGAGTTGATTGGTGAGCAGAAGGTGGTGAAGGGCCTTACAGGGCTTCTACCCAGCCTGCCCCCCTGTCATGCATGCATGATGATCCTCGCAGAGATGCAGAATAACCTTCTACCCAGCCTACCTCATTGCCATGCAGGCATGATGACCCATCATCATGCATTATGACGCGTCATAACGCAGATGACCAGTCATTGATGCCTGCGTGGCAATGAGGTAGGCTGGGTAGAAGGTTATTCTGCATCTCTGCGAGGATCATCATGCATGCATGACAGGGGGGCAGGCTGAGTAGAAGCCCTGTAAGGCCCTTCACCACCTTCTGCTCACCAATCAACTCGAGTTGTAGTTGTGAAAGAGAAGGCTACCTTGAGTTCGTCAGGCAATTGGGTTAGAAGATGCGAAAGAGAAAACATATTGGTGTGAAGTTGACCAAAGTTCAACTGCTGAACAGGCAACTCATGATCGTATCAGACGGCTCAACTGATCGGTGATTGTGGATAACCCTCTTTGCATGATAAAGAGACCAGTCGATCATATGATACTAATACATAGACATTTGATAGCTATTATAATGTACATATGTAGACACATTTGTCCATGATATTTAATCATTTCACAGGTTGTGAGTAATGATGCAGCCTCAAGTCTTCCAAACCATTCAAACATCTTCTGAAAATGGATCAATGACAGAGTTTTAGTCAGTTGGAGGTATCAAAATTTTACTCAATTGTTCAATGATAGGGAAAAAATCGTTCCAGTCATAGCATATCCCGGATAATCCAAAAGGGTTGATCATACATGAGAACGCCAAGATGATTCAATATACTTAACAAGTTCCACTATAAACCCTTAATACATCGACTAAGCAACAGGCCGAACTAATTCATGTTAAGGCCCTAGCAATGGTTTGCATGAAGTAGAGATTTATTCAACAAGTTTGTGCTTTACAAAATGATTCAAATGGCTGATCCATGGGATCATATGATTTTCGGGCATATTGGATGAGTTCATAAGTGTAGCAACATAATTTCAATGCAATGGAACATTATAGTGGGCAATAAGGGTCCCATAGGCCGCAAATCATATGGAGACATGAAAACCTAGAGAACTGAAATCGAATTGCTGTAGAAAGAGGATCCTATAGATTAGATAGACAGAGGTCAAGAGAAAAACTGACGCAGATAAAAAGAATGGTGACTTGACTCATTCTTATGAAGAATGCATCAGTGTGAAATAAGATCAATTAACCCACGAGCAAATAACAATGGCTTGCTCCTAATCAAGATTTGTTCACCAGAAGAGCAACATAGACGTGAAGATTCTTGTCTGACCCATGTATGCCTACGAATAACTTGGAAGATGATCAACACGCAGTCTTGGTAACCAATAGGCCTAACGTAAATCGTGATGAGCATATGACATTTAAAGTAAATGTAAAAAAAAAGCTGACTGCAACTGTATGGAAAGTAAGAATTTTTTTATGGGTAGATAATTACCTACAATCAAATGAATTTACCGAAAGGCAGATAGCACGTAAGGTCAAACGCTCAACTTATTAACTAAAGATAGCTATACAGACAGCTACAGAGATAGCATATCAACTAGGCAGACAGGGTATCAGCTAAAAAGAAAGCTACATAGACCACTTACCAGCTAAATAGACGAGTTTATCAGCTAAACGGTTAGCTCAGCAGACAGCATAACAACTAAACAGACAGAGCATCAGCTAAATAGACAGCTTCATAGACAGTATTATACATAAAATAGGCAGCTCATCAGCAAAAGCGACAGCTACACAGACAGCTCAAGAGGATAGCATATCAGCTAAACAGACCGGGAATCGGCTTAAAAGACAGCTACATAGACAGCATCACACATAAGATAGACAGCTCATCAGCAAAAGCGACAGGTAAATAGAACGTTTAACAGATAAAAAGACAGCTAATTAGCCTAGAAGTAATCTATTGTAGCCCAGCAGTACTCCTAAAAATTCTAAAGAAAATACGGAGCAAAGTGTAATTTCCTGTTCTTGACTCCTACTCCGTTAGCTTGGTGGTTCAAGTCTTAACTCCATAGCACTTTCTTATCTTTGAATTTAAATCATGAGAGTAAGCAACATTACAGCATCCAAGGGCTAAACATGTTTACTTATGCAATAGACTTATCAACATATATTGAACTTGACCCCTCTTCTATCCGTGAATTCAGAAAAGTGAATATATATGCTGGTGTAATAAATAAACGTATTTAGTTTTACAAGGAGAAGCAGTCATTTAAAATGATCGGAGCAGATCCAGTAAATTTGTCAGCTGGTCAGAAGCATGAAAAGGCCAGTCATACCAAAAAGGCTACTTCAGCCAGAAAAGTGAACAAGAAAGAGAAGAGACTAAAAGAGAATCGAGAGAAACAGCGAATCTATGAGAAAAACCTCTTGCTGAACTATACATACTATCTCGATGAAGGCTTCCACAAAAGCAAAGTAATACTTGGATTTGACCCGCTGACATTTCAAGCGAAAATAAACTTCCGATGCAGTGGACAAAATCAGTTGGAGTTAGATAACAGTCAATGGACTTCACTTCGCCAATACCTCATTGATCTCAAGGATAGAGTAGATGAATTCCCTGCAAATCAGCTTGGACTTCTTGAACTCTTCTACATACCTATTGGAGGAGAGAGACTAATACTTAAACACCCCGAGCTCTTCACGCTTTTCATCTTGATGGATTTTTTCAACATTGTCATGCAATACAACAATTTGCTTACCGATTGTGTGAAGGAATACTATGACCAATATTGTGCAAGATGCAGAGAAAATAGCGTACTTAAACTGGATATCAACGACTTCTTCACTCCAACTCAAACATCATTTGTAAATATAAACTACTCTAGGCTTTTTTATGAAATACCAGTACTATGTAACGATCTAATTTTCCATGTGATGAAATAAAATACTAAAAACCCTATAAACAATGTTTTACTTCACTTAAAGGAATTATTTATAAGGAAATTGGAAATTGAGACTTGGTAAACTACAAACTATTGTGAAAGGCTTTGAAATCAAGTATAATCTCTTGAGTCTATAAAATACTGAAATTTAATATTGAGAAACAGACCCTCATCTTAGCTGCACTGTACAAACAAGGACATGAATGTATGTTAACTTAAAGGCAGCACGTCGTTTTTTCTATCACTAGACTACATATAATTCTACGGATTATTATGAGGTTTTTAAAATTCAGCAAACCAACGTAAACGACGTCAAGAAAACTAGGAAAACAGAGGTCAATACACTTTCACCGCGATAAGATCTATTACAATGGTTATCCTATACTTCATGGAAGTGTACCGTGATATTTTTCCTGAACACCGAATACAAATTGAGAATTATATGCTTAAATATGGTAATATGGGCGAGAAAGTATCTAACAAACATGGAATACACTATCAAATATGTGAATGGTCCAAATTTAATACGACATCAGGCACTGATACATGCATTTGCCATTCATACGATCAAGAGAAAAGAAATATTTTTAAACTAATAAAACAGTACATACTCCTGCAGTCTCGCATACATACGACAAAGTAATAGTTCATAGCATCGGGTAGTATAAATAGTCCAAACAAAATTAGAGCCAACTGGTGGCCAGCGCTATTAGAATGTATCGGGAAATCCTCACTAGTAATTCATCAAGGAACATACTTTTCTCATAATATGCAACCAAAACGAAATTCGAATTGAAGCATCAACAGTTTGCACTAGAGTGAAGGGGACATAAGCTATAATTATATGCTGAGGATATTGAATTGCTATATAAATTGTATAATAAACATTAAAAAAGACGTGAGAGGACTTACTATACATTTGTATGGTCCTAAAGTAGAAATAGTGCAGCTGAATAAACCTTCAATATGCTATAGAATTCATAAATATATCAACCCATATATTAGATGTCCTGTAAATTGTATGAAAATTTATTTATATATAACAAAAAATAGCATTACTCAATAAATTATTTCTATTAGAAAGAAACACAATCTTTTTATTTTAACAAGTAATCTAACACTGCTCAAGTAAACAAATACCTCAAACAACAAATCAAAAAAAACCTAAACATTCCTAGCATATCTGATACTCCCAAATATCAAACACTCAATGCTACCATTCAAAAATATCAAGCGATGGACAAAAAAAAACCCGCATGAGTTCATTCAACTCAAGTATACATCTGTTCATCAAATTAGCAGCAGACAAACACCTACTGATCATATCTTAACATCCTACAATGACTCGTGACCATCCTTATCAAGAACACTTCATAACATATGCTACTTGTCTATACAAGATAGGATGAGATCGATCTAAAAATAGCCTACTATAAACTCATATGCTACCACACATCGTTATCTATATCTAAGCCTAAGTGATCTATAGTAGCAGTGCGCCAACCCAAAACATACCCTTTATGTTGAAAACTAATTAGATCTTCTTCAAACCTAAAAAAAATCAACCAAACATCCAGCAGAAAAAAAAATTCTGATAAGAAAAAACTCAACAAGAATATATTTTACTTATGTGAAAATAATACTTGAATATACCCGACAATCCCTATGATGATAAATCTAGCATATTTAAAATGTAGGAAATACGTATTTTACAATGCTCAAATATTGAAAATGTATATGAATATAGCTGAAGTGACTTTACGCTTAATACAAGCACACAAAGTATGGGGTTTGTAAATTCTCATGCAATCATATAGGCATTAAAAGCGATAATATGCATCCGAAAAGTATCAACTTAACGGCATCATCCAAGCATGCATCATTTTCCTAAGAAAATAACAAATTAAAAATTATCATACTCAAAACATCAACAAGTTCTAAATGAAAATATGCCTAGAGAAATTTGGAAATATCAAAAAATCATACATACTGTGTAGAATATGAGACAAGCATAAAATAATAGTTTTACTCTATATTATACTGACACTCATGAAACTACCTAAACTAAATAATACAGACCCACAAGAACAGCACCTAATTCAGAGTAAATATAAAAAATTTTCAATCTAGTGCATGCCTATAATGCTAGCATGACTAAAAAATATTTTTCCATGCGTCATGGGCATAAACAAAGAATAATACCATAATACCAACAAACCCCTAATGTCAATGACCTACCGCATTCACTTTTTTCTATATTACGTTCTTCCTTTCAGTACGTACCCAAAATTTATCAATGAAAATGCGTCTATATTCCTACTCATTAGGACCACCACGATGATTTCTACATCCATCATAAAAAAGTAGCATTCCAGAAGCCATAAATCGGAAAATCTTTCCTAGACAACACCCATAAATAATCTGAAATTGGGAACAGATACCCAAAACATACATGTCAACATAGTGATCTAAAAAATAGACCCAAGCGCTTATCAAAAGCGACAAATCATATGATGTATGAACAGAATTATCACCATCTCATGCACTACAAGATCATTAATTTGAAAAAATAACCCGTCTTGGAAGAAATTATTAGAATTTTTGAACAAAACCAATGAGCATCCTATAGTAAAGAAAAAAATGAATGTAGTTCCATACTTCTACATAATAGTAAAATCAGAGAATGAAGTATAGAAAGTCATGATGATGAAGACAAACAAAATGCTGCTACAAGCAAACTAAAATCTAATACGATACTTAATATCAAGAACGCATTATCTCTTTCACTGCATCCATAGGTTTGAGCAATCAACATAGTAGTCTAACCGAACAAAATACATTGTAGACGATTCTTAAAGTACTATTGACATGAAACCGATAAAAGCAATAATATACAATAGCAATGAGTCACAAAACAAAGAAACGACGTATCCAAGCAAAAAGAAACTGAAAACGATCAATGAAAATAATAACCAGCAAACTAGAACAGGCGCATCTTTGAATGGACATTTATGAAAACACGTCTCAATGCCGCGCATCACGTTACCCGCTGCCTACGGCCAACACAACAAGAAAAACTGCCTCCATCAAGCAAAACCATATTGCAATGCAATGTACGCCGTGCCACTTCTCTTCCACGCTGTAGATTCCGATGCCCCAAAACCTGCCGACAGGGAAGTCTATGCGTACGAAACACTACTCTTAACAAGCAAAATCACTTGCACATGCCACGCATCCCCTGAGGTCAATTTTCATGCTTAACAGAACTCGCCGCCGACAAATCTACACCGCAATCACGATCCTCTGACAAGCGACGCAAATCATTCCGAATTGCCTGCAAGGTCGTCCATACTTAAAGACAGGCACCCATTGATGAGCAACGCGGAAACTTAACCAAACGCTCACGAGACAAATTTCTACGGCTCATAACATCCGCCTTGGTTGAAACGTACACCTCAAATTACTTCCTCCAACAAGCGACGCGCATCACATCTACAATACCGTCCATCTTTAACCACAGACATCAACCGAGGAGCAAAAATATACTTTAAGCAAGCGCTCACTAAGTAAATTCTAATGCCTTAGAGCCCCCATCGAAAGGCAAGCCCGTCGCCCATCCATAATCCAAAGCCACCCGTCTATAGCAGCACCCTCCATACCACACAACTACTCGCATCATAAAAACTTCCGGCACGGCTAGCATGATCAAGCGAATCGACCATTTCCACACGCGGCCGTGTATCCTTAGCCAAAGACACCAATCGCTGCAACGCGTTCCTTATCCAAGCGCCCATGAAGTCAATTCCCACGGCTTAGAATACGCGCTGATGGGCACGTCCATCATCCATCAGTATCGCAGTCATCTGTCTATACAAATGCCCGCCGTCACCACGCAGCCAATCGCACCATAAAAAACGTTCAGTACGCCTATTGTGAAAAAGTAAATCGTTCGACCCGGAAGCCTCTCAGTAGCGAGATACGCTAGAAATTCTCAAGCCCTACAACCAGTAAACCTATCACCCAGACCGCCACCTTTCCACAGAGCTTCCCTGATTGATCAGCAACTCTAATACTTCAAGCTAACAATCCTATACATGAATCTACTATACATTAAAACGACCATGGATAAAAAACGACCTACTACTAGAAGCGTTTAAGACCCGAGAAACACTTCCACCAAAGATGAATAACACAACCATGCAAAGACTATAAGCAACGAATGTATGAGAAATCCTTCCACTATAGAGAAATAGTAACCATGAATAGTATAATTATCTATCGCTAAAGGCGTCAAAGCCTTAAAACATAAATATTAACGCTATGTAAACACGCTGAGAAATCTAGGTCTTTAATCTATTAACTGAAAACACAGGACTAATCTAGACAGAAATCAACTTTCTAGTTTCACTATTTACCATCACAGGCTGTAAAGGCGAAGGATATGCACCAGTAATCTAAAGACATATGACTACTTCTACTAACCGCTAGAGGGTACTATAATTCGGAACGCTTACCTATTTAACCAAAATACCGGTGTTTATTTACCTAAGACCCATACCTTCTCATCCCCGGCACTCACCTATGCTAATTCAATACATACACCCATATACCTAAGATCCACACCCTCGCCGCAACCATCCATGACATCCACACCTATTCCGGGCTCATACCTTCTTATCTCAGGCATCCACCGATACCACCCTAATACACTCACCCACACACCCAAGACGCACACCCACATATCCGAGGCACAAACCATTAGTTTCACTCCCGGCCGCTTCAAGTGCCATTAGTTCCAATTTCCACCACTAGGCGGCGCGCAAAATCAATCTCAATTCGTATGAAAAAAGTGCTCCAGAACCCGCATTCTACCCCTACTCACTCAGTTGGGAAATATGAATTGCTCAACATGTTGTTGAACAATATGCAATAATTTCTAATAGCAACCTCAGGCAAATTTCGGAGAACGATATTCGGAGTACCACCAATGCACATGATTTCTTGTTGTTTATCCTGCCCAATATGAAACACAAGTCTTCATAGCTGACAAAATAATCAATAAGATTCAAGCTCGGTATGAGGTCAGATGTTGATGTTTCATTGAAATGAAGAGTTGATTGGCCGTTCAGGCTTGATTTGAAGTCGGAAACTTTGCTTCGAAGACCATTGAAAGTATTTGATTCCTTCTCTCAGGGCTTGGTAGATGAACGAACCTAAAGTGAGTTACAATCGGGGCAAGTTTCTGCAAACCATCACATATAATCCTGTTTCCATTTCTGTCCGGAATCCTACTATCAATTATATCGATAAGATTTATCTCATCACTAGGGACTCCAAGATTTGATACCTGCATGCAAGATTTCTTACGGAATAAGCTTTTCACTTTCATGAAAATGCCATCTTGGTCCTGTGGGCTAGTACCCCTCAGTTTTCCTGCTCATTGATTGCTGAACTTACTCCTTAAGTATGAACGAATTAAGTTCCAGACATTGTTCAGGTATAATTTTAACAAAGCCTATAGTCCAAAAATCATTATTGACCCGTGTGAGAACAAGGCTTTTCAAACTTTTTATTCTTGCACTGGTTGGTGTTTCATATCCTTCCATATTTCGAGGGAGATGGTTGTCCACGAGGAGAGACAGCGCTCGCTCGACGATTGGCAGCAGTCTTGGGTCAATTGCACGAAGGGAAGGTGGACTGCGTGCCTCATCCCAGATGTGAGACCATGACTAAATCGAAGGCATGGTGAGACTGACTTCTATCTGACCCAGCTTTTGAGCGGGAATGGGTGTTTTCAGTCTTACCTGCACAAGATCGGTAAGTCATGGTCCCCCGATTGTCGGTTTTGCCTAAGCGAGGAGGACAATGCCTGTCACACTTTTCTGCGTATACAAAATGGGTCACGCTGCGAAGGGAACTCTACAGGGAGACGGGAGAGCTCACGCCGGATAATATAGTTGCAGTGATGCTCGAATCGGTTGACAAATGGAACCAGGTGGCACATTATGCTCGGGCAGTTCTAAAATATAAAAGGGTCTCACAGCAGCTGGGGCGCTGGGGCTGAGGGATCGCGTTTCTGGCACTTCCTCTTCCTCTCCCCTCCCACTATGAAAGGGACTCTCCAGCTTGAAGGCGCCTCGTGGCGTAACAAAACGAGACCTGGCCCGAAGTAATGTGTCAAACGGTTCCAGGCTGGGTTCTCAGGTTGACAGGGGAGGTGTTTAGTGGGTAGTCTAGTCGCGCATGGGAGTCCCACACTCTGTGCATAAATGGCATTCACCTCCCTACCACAAAAAAAATTGTTTCGATGTTCAATCTTGGGAATTACTTTCTCAATCGTTTCCAATGTCAGCTTCTCTAACTTCGACAAATAGAGTTCTGTTTCATTGTTAGTTAGATTCCTGTCATTGAGAACCACTGAACAAGCGTTGCCATCGTCAGAAGGAGGACATTGCTTCTGGTAATCCCGATTAAACTTCTTTTGAAACGTTCCTCTATCCATTTTTTTTTATTGAACCGATAATTTTCATGGAACAGGAATGACGAACCAACTATTATCATCGTCATTGAAGTTTACAATTATTATTTTGAAATTATGAAAATATTTTAAAATTACTAACAATATTCTTTTTTTATTTGAATTATTGTAAGATATACAATTGATTTTAATATTTGTTTAAGAAATTTTTAATTAAGAATCTCTGGCAAGTGCACAAGTCGTTTTATTCCATGGTAAGGCTGCTGCACAGCTTGCCTTTGAAAAATAATAATTATATTAAATGAGTGTAGTTAAGCACATTTTTTATTTGTGCACTCCGCCTACCAATTACTTGAAGTAAGCATAATAATTAATAGTGCAGATAAATACACTGAATAAACATTGATTTTCCCAATCGATATTTGGATTGGCCTCGGTACATATAAATAACCGAGTTGTTATTTCACAATTTATCCAATTTAATTTAATATTTCGAGATTTTTATTATTGCTCGATTTTACCATATCTACCGACATCGAGCATTTCGTGGAATCAAATGCAGATATAGTATAGATGTAAGCCTAGCGAGCAACAACACAAGACAAGTGTTACCATCGGAATTTCTCTAACGATTAGAAAACATTTTTGATCCACTACAACAGAACTCTTTGAATATAAAAGAAAATGTAACATTGGAAACAACAACCTCGTTTCATAGAAAATGTAACAGTGGAAACAAGAGCCTTGTACAAGTTTTCATAGAAAATGTAAAAGTGGAAACAAGAATCTTGTACAAGTTTTCATACAAAATATGGCGAATAACAACCCTGATGGGGAAGAGCTTTTTAGGACAAAGTTTTGCGCCTGAGATTAGCAGATGAACACAGGTGAAATTCAAGCGCGGCAAATACCTGCGAATTGAATAGCATGGGTGAAGATATATGATAGGATAGCTCCTTTCGTATTTAGCGAAGATGATAACCCATCAGCTGTACTTGTGATAATGACATTAATTGACAGCATTAAGTGTCAAACGCGAATGTATTTTAAATTCGTGGAAATAGTTTTAATTTATTTAGTTTATAAAGTACATATCAAACGCTTTTTTTTACCGTAGATGTGGCGTATTATAAGGGAGGCGGAGCGCAATTTTGATAGCTAGGTGAGTGTAAGCAATCATACTTGCTCTGGACATTTGTGCGAAATGTCCTTTGTTTTCGAGGAAACAAAGGTTAAAAATTATAATTTCTCCTCAAGCAAACTTCGCTTGTCGATTGTTTTATAGAATGGTTACCGCTGGACCAATTGGGCTGAAATTTTATATGCCGTAGCACTCACTTGCCGTAGCACTTTTTAATTACATAACCGATGAGGTGAGGAAAAATTAGATTTAAGTATTTTTTCAATTACATTTAATGTATTTTAGTTTTGACATAACAGCTGAAAAGCGCCACATTCTTCAGTCAGTTTACAGCGACCAAATTTATTTCCTTCTAAATGAAGGAAGGGTGTCCTACAAACAAACAAAACAGGTGCCCTTCTACAAAATACGAGTGGAAGGGTGCTCTTCTAAACAAGAAGCTTACATCGAATGTCTGCTCGCCTTAACATATTTATACTAGCAGAAGCCCGATGGCGCTGAAATAGTTTGTGGCAAATACGAGTATATCAAGATGAGGAGACACTCGATGTTAACCATTCTTCTTTAGGAAGGCATCTGTCTATTTTTTTAGAAGGACACCCTTCTCTTCTTTAGGAGGCTTTTCTAAAAGAAATATATTTGGTAGCTGTAAACCGACGAAAGAATGTGGTGCTTTTTATCTGTCATGTCAAAACTAAAATACGTTAAATTTAATTGAAAAACATGCTTAAATCCAATTTTTCCTCAACTCTTCGATTTTGTAATCAAAAAGTGCTCCGAAGTATAAAATTTCAGCCCAATCTGACCAGCGGTAAAAATTCGATACAACAATGCTTCAACAGAAACTTCCTTTCACAAGTAGTTTTTTTTGTTTTTTAAATACCTCCATTCCCTACCACTTTTTCCATCACACTTTCTTCGTTGCGCAACGCTCGTGTGATCTGCACTTCACATTTCGTCACTTCTTCAAGTGTGATACCCAGACAATGTTTATAACATCGGTATAAGGGTGCACACAAAAATATGTGAAGTCATTCTATTAATCTTTCCTTGTCCAATTCGGGATCAGCTCTCAGAGATAAAAAAGTTACAAATTCGACGCAGTAAAAAAAAACTCTGAGTTATAAAATAGCTGTCTCTTCAAGCATCTTGACGATAGGATTTCAAAAATGCCCTAAGATGCTATGTTGAACTTTACTGGACTGAATTTCAAACGTTGTTAATTAAATATCCTTTAAGTCTTTTCTTAAAGACTATAAGTGAGTTTGCTTCCTTAACTGAATCAAGGAAATTGTTGTATATTCACAGCGCATCATTTGTAGCATCGTTTTTCAGACGGTCCGTTCTTGCAAAAGGTATTACGAATTGATTAGCATTTCTAGCATTGTACTGATTCGTTTGCGATACTTTAATAAATTGAACTTGTGATGACGATTTTGATTGTAAACATTTGAAGATAAACTTGGCTTTCTCCATTTCAATGATTTGAAGAAAGGTTAATGCTTTCGCTGATTGGTACACTAATCTGGTTTGATGGAGCATCGGAAGATTTAGAATGTTTTTATATGCTTTGGTGAGCATTCTAGAGATGATATTAAGATGCTGCTGATGACTGGCTCCAAATTACTATCCATAATGTAGTTTTGACAGTGCGAATGCATTTAGGATCATCTGCTTGTTGTTTTTTGGAAAACCTTCATATCTTCTAAGTAGTCCGACAATAGGAGCTAACTGTCTCCTTAGGTTATTAATGTGTGATAACCATGTTAGTCTATGGTCAATGATAAGTCCAAGATACTTGATCTCCGTTACTCTTTCTAGATATTCGTCATTAATTTTAATGTTCATGTCAATGTCACCTTTATTCTTTTGCTTGAAAATGACGAATTTTATTTTTTAAGTATTCGGTACTAGTTTACTATCAATCAGCCTCGAATGATATGTTTTTAGATCCTCATTAATGGTGTCTTCGAGGTAACCTCGTGCGTATCCCGAGGAAAGTAGTATTGTATCATCTGCGTATAGTGCATAATGTCCTTTAAGTCCAGATGTATTCAAATTTTTAGTATGTAACAAGAATAAGTTTGGGCCAAGTATTGAGCCTTGTGGAACGCTCAAGACTTTAATGACTGCTGTTCTCTGCGATCTGCCTTTCAAGTAATTTCTAAATAGCTGATTCGCATTGCCTTGAAAACCATATAATTCCATTTTACAAAGTAGAAGAAGTAGTCCACCCTCAAATCATAGTCGTACCGAGATCCGAACAAAGTACCCATCACTGACTTTTTCAGCTCAATTCGGCCCTCGAACTATTACCGAAAAAATCAATATTACCCCAGCGAATGAAGTGTAAATAAAAACTTGTAAGTTAACTCCGTAAGATTGTTTCATGTTGAGGATTTCCATCATAAGCATCCGCCAGTTGCCGATGTAGATTATAAATTTGCGCTGCGCTATACAAACGTTTATATGAGCGAGATGAGTGAGCCCAGAAAAAACTAACAGCACGAAAAAATAATTCTGCCGCAACACACTTTCCACACCACTTTTCGCCGACTCTGTCTCAACTCCTCCAAACCTGTTTTTGCTCGCCAACGCTGTCTTAGCTCGTCCTCCCTAAACAATCCAAGAATGATCCACCACGTTCACTCGTCCCAATGTCGCAACACCTACACGCCACAAGAAGATTACGCCAAAACAGTAGTGAGACACTCTGGGTGTGTTCCCTTGCAAATTATTATGTTAAGGTTAAAAAGTTGTGTATAGATAAATGCAGGAAAATTTCAGGAATTAATGTGACAAATTTGAAAATCTAGGATGCATGTATTTATTATTTTTCATATTTTGTCATATTATATGCATCCTAGATTTTTGAATTTGTCACAGTAACTCCTGAATTTTTCGCACATTTATATATATATATATATATATATATATATATATATATATATATATATATATATATATATATATATATATATATATATATATATATATATATATATATATATATATATATATATATATGTATATATATGTATATATATATATATATATATGTATATATATATATATATATATATATATATATATATATATATATATATATATATATATATATATATTATATATATATATATATATAACTTTTTAATCTTCACATAGTCATTTCCAAAAAGAACATAAACTTCCGACCGGACACTCCCAGAGTGCCTCACTGTTTTTTTTTTCTTACTACACCATTGATTATATGGGCAGTACTTATATAATTCTATAAATTTGTTATGTTCGTTTTACGTAGGACATAGGATAATTTTTAAGCATGTTATAACCAATTGAGTCGACACCAGGTGTAGTGGGCTTCCTGTGCGCCTTGAAAATTGGTTGTACCTCTTTGGCTTTATATAGGATTCTTGGGGTTAATGGCTGTTCCAGCTTCCTTGGTGATATTGTTGTTAGAATGTTGCATGTTCCAGACATCCTGAAGATAGATAGAGGACCAGCAACATTTAATATTACCTTCTTCGCGGTCATTAAGCATAATTTTTAAGGTCTTTGTAAAAAAAATTTTTCATGAAGACATACTAGTTTCTGTGCCTCCGTCCGTTTGTCTGTCCGTGCACCACAGGAGTTTCCTCAGAAACTATAGATGCTAGAAAGCTCAAACTTAGTGGAAAGGTCAGAAGTGGTGGTCTCTCAAAAGTTAGGTCTTACCAAGCATTTCAAAATTTTTAAAGGGGGGTCACCCCTTATAAGAATGTGGCCCTAAAATTTTTTTTTAATTAAATAGTAGTAGTCGAGTAGAGTATCAAATAAAAGGTCTTGATTAGAACTTTTAGAATCTGAATTTATAAAGTTATTTTGAGCATCAGGAGGTCCAGGGAGAGGCATAATGTACCAAAATTTTCTATCTCCCCCTCGCGATTGGACATCTTTGAGCCAAAAAACCGAAAAAATCAAGAAAGTAAGTCTTTATGAGTACAAGGGCAACAAATACCTCAGAAATCGAAATTCACTCAACTTTGTTATAATAGTATGATTTGTAGATGTCACATTTTCGCCCATAAAATCAAAACGGTATCTTCAATTTTCTTAGAATTCAGCAATTATATAGATTGAAATAAGATCCTTTATGGAAATCCAATCATAACCGAGTGAGTTATAGCCATTTCAATTGTTTGGTATTACAACAACAATAACACGTGTTCATGGGTGATACATACTTCAAATTGACCAAGGCACTTTCATTTTCTTCCAATTTTCATGAAAATTTATGGAATAGTGTTTCATTTGAATATTTTCAACTGGCCGAACATTGTATCTTTTGCATAAATTTGAAAGATTTCTTACCCAAGTATTGGATAAATACTTCAAGTCACCGATTTATGCTATTAGAAAACTTGTTTCGAACCCTAGGGTGGTTACAAAGACCTTCTGGTAGGACCACTCTCCTACTTACTAAATTTGTTTCCACTCATGTTTTGCTTCATTCTTTCCCAGACCTTCATTTATCTTTCGACCACCAATACTTGTTGCTGTGTTTAACTCTCTTGCGTGTGATATTATTGTTGATCATTTGGCTCAAGTCATTGATGATCTCCCTGAAATTTCTGTTGAAAGAACTAGTCGCGATATCATTACTCATACTGTCCTTGTATCGACACTGCCGCCAAGTATTCGAGTCCGTTTTTATTGTGATCTTTATTGGACAATGACTGATTTTCACAGATCATAATATCCGGAGAGGACAAAATACATTTGCCGTCAACTGTAATTCTTCTAAAAGTATAGATTCCGGTGCTAAGTATTTTGAATTTCAAATTTTCAACCCATAAGAGAAGAATTTCGCCTTTGATATTGAGAGATTGCCACCCCAATATGTATGTCTCACATTAACATCACATTCGATGACAATGCGTCTGGTGGGTTTGGTTTTATCTCGAATCTATGACAGGTTACCATACGTTATAGGTGAAATGGCCATCGCTGCCATCGCTCCGAAATAAAGTGATGAAACCAAGAACTACTTGTGAAAGGAAGTTTCTCTGAGGAAAAATTAAATTTTTGAGTTTCATTTTCTAGAAATCCAAGGACATTTCGCACAAGCTTCCGATACAAACACGATTGCTTACACTGATCTGGGTTGAATGCCATCAAAATTGGGCGTTGTCTCCCGTATCGTACTCATAATGTGAAGCAGATATTCTGCACGTTTTCTTGCGATGGTACATCAACTTTGATTCATTCAAAGATGCCAGTTCGTGCAATATTCACGCTAGGCATATCATCATGATGATAAACTTGTTCATCATATTCGTAGTGAACGTTCGCAAAATGATTGAAAAATGGCCCTTTTGACGGCTAAAAAACGATTTCCAAAGAGTAAATTCACTCAAGGTGTGTGATGATTGGTTTGTTCGGAGATGCCCATTTGTGAAGCGTATCAGCATCATGCCCAGGGATGTTGTGTACTTTTCCATAGTGCGGATGTGATGGTTCCTCAATTTGGTTTGTTCGTTACATTCGTGGTAAGGAACATATCATAAAATAATTTGCAAAGATTAAATTTAATGGTCTTACAAGAAATATTTGGGCAATCTAAATAGGATAATATTCAACGGATTCACTGATCCATGGACACCTGTTTATGCACTATTCATATTAAGTGTGTCACCACCCTGGCCAAGGATATCAACTTACTCGTTGCATTTGTGGTGAACGTGCCTGAATTTTTTATTCTTACTTAAGCCAGCATAAAATTATATACTAACTACAAATTGTAATTCCAACAAACGAATAAGAATACATGTGCACAGGAAACCAGTGTTTTGTAAACTTAAACTAGAGAATATAATATTGGAAGTAAAGTAAAACATAAAGTCAAATTTGAAAGCATAGATATTATAAGGAAAATTTAAAGATAATAGTACCTCAAACCAAAAACTAAGGAAAATATTAGCCAGCGTCCTTAAGAATTTCAGTTTGCAACTTTTGTAAAAGTAGTAATAATACAAAAAATTTTTATTACTTACTCTAGTTATTTTCATATATCCATGACTTTAGTTTCATCTTAATATATTTATTCATTTTAATTGGTACTTTACAATTATTTGAAAATTCATTGAAAAATTTTCTAGCGACAATATTGCAGTTCTTATCACTACAAATTTGGTAAAATAATACTTTTATATATGCTGTTTCTTGTTGAGATTTCATATTGATTTGTAAATTTACACTAAAGTAGTAAACACACTAAATAAATAATACGTCAGTATTATGTGGATCGTTTTTTAGAACAGATTGTTTTTTGTTTATAATTGGTAAAACCGCTGTAGTAGATTTAGATTTTTTGAATAAGCTCCACCCTAAGCAATTATTTCAGATTGCTGTCCATTTGAAAGTTAAAAGTTTAAAGAAGCAACCCCTTAGGCCATAAGAATATAATTTCTGCAATTATATTTCATGATTTATAGTATCAAAAGCTTTAGCGAGATTATGAAAAGTCACATTAATTGATTAAGTTTTATCAAAAAATTTGTTTATTGCATTACTTATATAAGCGCAAGCGTCTTTTGTTTCTAGTCTTTTAATGAATTCGCACCGCTTATTGGAAAATATTTTATGTTTTTTCAAAAAATTTGAAAAATTCTTTCATAAATATTGTAATCCTTTCAAAGATTTTTGCCACATTTGAACATAAGGATATAGGTCTATAATTTATTGACCTGCTTCTATCATTAGTCTTGAAAGTTGGAGCAACTACAGTTTTTTTAAGATATGTGGCCATATCAACAGTTCAATGTACATATTGATAATTTGTGCTAAAGGTTCAGATATCTAATTGGAAATAGCTTTCAGGACTCTCGAATGAATATTGCCTAATTGTTTCCTTAGCTGTTGGATCTAGAAAAATGCTATTTTGAGTTATATGTGGCATTTCCAAATTATTCCTGCTAGATGTAATTATTTTGATACTTAAATTTACTCATATTTCACAGAAATATTTCTTCTAATATTCAGCAATATTGTCAGGCTTATCTGTAGTTCTTTATGATTACAAGGCCGACAAATATTTAAAAATGAAAATCCGATCAACTTTTTCAATAACTGTACATTTAATGAATTTTACTTTTATACCCATACAATCAAAAGGAAGCCCTTAAATTAGTCAAAAACATGTATCTAAGTTTCATAGTAACATATGTATGTGTCCTGAAAATTTCTCAATAATCGTGCTATAAACAACTAAGTTACAGCTGATTGCAAATTTAACAATTACATGCAACACATGATTCTGTTCAGATATACATTTGCAAACGACCTACACGCTACAGATATGTAGGAATTTTGATAAATAATTTATAAATGGTTTATCAAATTGATATGTTACTATACTCCTGAAACAATGGAGTCAGCAAACTGGAAACAAAATGGAATTCAAATGCATATTAACCATATTTAGTTTTTTGAACTCAATTTATGCTATCTATATATGGCGCGTTTTGATATTTTTAAGAACTTGTTTAATTTACTAATTAGTTAAGAACACCCTTCTAGCAAGAACACTCTCCATCTACTCCGACTTGTATTCTATTAAATCTCTTTCATATTTGATCTTAGCGGTAGCTATAAGTTTAATTAAAAATTTTACATGCTTTTTATATTAAGCCTTCAAGGTTTCATTATCAGGATCCAATCGCGAAATTTAATATTGTAATGATTCGCCACTCGGTACCTCACTTTGCAAAGAGTATATACATAAGTGAGAGAAAAAAATATATGATAAAAATGTTTGTTTACATAACCAAGCGGCCAGGCCGCAGCGATTTCTGGCGAAGATCGTTCCGATCCACTAACGCCATGGTTGCTAATTATATAAGTTTATATCGCAAAAGAGATTATACTCTATGTGACAAAATCCTTGTACGCAAAAATTTATTGCGAGGATCGAGCAGCGCAATGCGCTGAGAAACAGTCCTTTTGAGCTACCAAAATCAACTGTATTTTCTTCCATTCTTATCTTCCTATTTATACCATTACATGTCATAACTTATTGCTCATACTTAAATTATTACTCATAAAAATCCACACTTAAATTATTACTCATGAATATCGATTTACAAAAATCCACACTCCAATTGATAGTCAATAAATTCTACCCTAAGAAAATGTCATGCAACTTTGCCCTCATATTCATTTCTCACACCTCATGAAATCGAAAACACTTGACCCAATTTACGATTGGTCATTTATGTATCCATTAACCATATGGACAACTCTTCAAACATTGCCCTCATACATGCATCATCACGACGCGAAAAGTCGTAGATTAGATTGCATGAAAACAAAACATCAACAAGCGCATATTGTTCTACGCGCGACCACAATTTGTGAATGAAGAACCAAATGCAGGGGTCATATTACATATGGTGTGAGGAACGATAAGAGGTAAGTATGAAAGAACTCGTATTCAATTTCAAGTAAGTATAATTTGTGTTTATTTATGATTTGAACTCAAGTTCAAGAAATGAACTTGAACTTGAATTCAAAATGATCTAGCTACACACTACACCCTAATCCTCTAGATGAGTGTTGAAATATCGACATTTATATAATACAGATATATTAATACGAATCTAAAAAAATTATATATATATATATATATATATATATATATATATATATATATATATATATATATATATATATATATATATATATATATAGTGTAGAAATATTAATCTGTTCATATCATATGACTAACATTATTAATAGTGACGTTATTTTAATGTTCCTATAGTTATTATCTATTGTCTAATTACATTATATGGTTTTATTCTGTTTTTGTGTATTGATTTTTGGAGTCCATTTATATCAATCAAAACATTACTGTTTTCAATATTTATTATCTTGTATGGGCCTTTGTAAGGGGGTTGGTGTTTTTTCCGGTTTTCATTCTTGACCAATACTAGATCTCCAATATTTAAGTGTATAGGGTTTGTTAACTCTTTTTGCCTTCATATTTTCTATTATGTTTCTAGCTTTTGTAACAGACATTTTTAACCTGACTTTAAGTTCATTAGCATAATCATCCAAATTGTAAATCTTTTCATTACGCTCAATTAAATCATTTGAAAGGTAAGGAAGTTTACCGAAAACCAATTCATAAGGTGTATAATTGGTGTCTACATGTGGTGTAGTGTTGTACGCGAAGGTGTAGTACGGAACCCATTTATCCCATTGTTGATCATCAGTGAAAGAATAAATGTATTCGTTCAATCGAACCCAATGTTTGGTGATGGTATATGGTGGAAAAAATGTGTCTTATTTTTAATAATTCGCATATATCCTGCATAAGTCTATTGGTAAACTCCGTTCCTAAATCAGATTTAAGTATTTTAAAGTGTCCAAATTTTAATATGAACTCTTCTACTAGACCTACAGCTATAGTTTTTGACTCCTTATTCTCTATTGGGAAAGCAACGACAAATTTAGTTAATTCACATTGCAGTGTTAAGATGTATCGGTAGTTATTTGAGATTCTTAATGGGCCTACAGTGTCTATTTGCACAGTCTCAAAGCTTGTGGATGGTGTATCTGTTTCAACCATCTTTTCTTTTGTATGTCTTACTTGTTTGTTAGTAAGACATTCTGCACAATTACTGATATGGGTTTTAACCATACTGTTTATATTGTTCCAACATTATCGTTGTTTTAGTTTTAATAATGTTTTGCGAATTCCAAGGTGTCCTCCATGTGGTGAGTTGTGGTACTCGTCTATTAGCTTCTTTTGTTCAAGTTTATTTGTTATCTTGGTTGGCGGTTTGTATATTACAATTCGTAATTTCTTTTGCGTACGCATTTCTTGTTGCAGCATATTAAATATTCTTTTGAATACTGTTTTGTCTATAGACCTGAAAATAATGTCTTCACAAGATAATGAGAGTTTATTGATGTTTTCTTGATTCGCGAATTTCAATAGTTTCTCCAAAATTGAAACGAGTTTCGGATTTGGATTATCACTATTTGTCTCATCATTCTTGTTACGTTTGGTACCATTATGTATTGTTAGCTTTTCTTTGATTGAAACGGATTTCACATCAGATATATCGCTACAATGTACTTCTATACTATCGTTTGTACGTACCATATAAACTTCTTTGTTTTTAATTCCACTGCGCAGGTTAAATTTTAATTTTCAAACACCAGTAATGTCCGACAAACTCGTGCAGTCCCAACAATAGAGTTGATCAGGTTCTATCGGTGTTTGGGTGCCCTCATTGTTGACTACTTCTTGTTTTTTAGTTTTATTTACCATACCTCTCGTTATTGCTAATAGTTTTCTTTTCACATTTTCATCAGTTTCTGGAGTTATCATCGCTTTCAAAGTATCAGAATTCAGCTCAATACTTACTTCTTATATACAATTGTGAAATCGTAGTCAGACTGTTGGTATTGTTCCATGAAACTGTTGCTGACGGAGCAGCTGTTTCCCATTGTGACCAGTATCTCCTCGCTGGTTTGAGATCTAAAAGTTTTTGTTGCAGTACCTTTTTCTGCTCTCCGACCGCTAGTTTTATTACTGTATGTAACTCAGCTCGTTGTCGCTTGAGTTTCGTCCTACGACCACCTCTTGGTCGTCGCTTCTTGGGAATCGTTTGCAGGATGTCGATTTCTGGTTTCTTCTTGTTCAGAAACGGCTCAATCCAACGCGGTTTTGACCCTCGGAAACCCAGAGTGCAAATTTTCGTCGGGATATATGGTAAAGGTGGCTGTTTCTGTTCGGCAACTGGTTTAGGAATATATTCCTCAGCGCGCTTGCAGCACCTCTCAAAAATTGCGTTGAATTCTTCCAAGTCGAAATCTACTTCTAATTCAAGCTCAAAATTCGTATATGCAGGATCGCCATGTAATGATTCGCCACTCGGTACCTCACTTTGCAAAGAGTATATGAGTGAGAGAAAAAAATATATGATAAAAATGTTTGTTTACATAACCAAGCGGCCAGGCCGCAGCGATTTCTGGCGAAGATCGTTCCGATCCACTAACGCCATGGTTGCTAATTATATAAGTTTATATCGCAAAAGAGATTATACTCTATGCGACTAAATCCTTGTACGCAAAAACAGTCCTTTCGAGCTACCAAAATCAACTGTATTTTCTTCCATTCTTATCTTCCTATTTATACCATTACATGTCATAACTTATTGCTCATACTTAAATTATTACTCATAAAAATCCACACTTAAATTATTACTCATGAATATCGATTTACAAAAATCCACACTCCAATTGATAGTCAATAAATTCTACCCTAAGAAAATGTCATGCAACTTTGCCCTCATATTCATTTCTCACACCTCATGAAATCGAAAACACTTGACCCAATTTACGATTGGTCATTTATGTATCCATTAACCATATGGACAACTCTTCAAACATTGCCCTCATACATGCATCATCACGACGCGAAAAGTCGTAGATTAGATTGCATGAAAACAAAACATCAACAAGTGCATATTGTTCTACGCGCGACAACAATTTGTGAATGAAGAACCAAATGCAGGGGTCATATTACATATGGTGTGAGGAACGATAAGAGGTAAGTATGAAAGAACGCGGATTCAATTTCAAGTAAGTATAATTTGTGTTTATTTATGATTTGAACTCAAGTTCAAGAAATGAACTTGAACTTGAATTCAAAATGATCTAGCTACACACTACAATATAATTATTCTTTTGTTAAACGAGAATTCATAATACCTTCAGTTATCCACGATTTTCTGGGTAGCTACTAAGATTTGTTTATTCGATCAGCATTACTAAATCGATATTGTAGAACATTGAAGGCTAATTTAGGCTTGTTAAGTAAAATTTGATTCCATTTTGGTTTGTCAAAAGAAATTTTTATGTTTTTATAATAGATTTTATAAAAGGCAATACTTCATTTCTTACTAATGTTCTTTTTAATAATAATATGGAGGGGAGTATGTTCAGGAAAAACTATACTAAGCCTTAGAAATTGAGTATTGATAGAATTAGGTTTAATGAACATAATAGCAACACAAGAACCTCCTACTTAATTGTCGGAAGACCTTGTTACCTGTTGAAAAAAAGTAGTGTATTCTCTTTTCAAAAGATTACTCAAACGTTCTTGGGTTATCATATTCAGACTAATAAATCAATACAATAAAATCATTTTTGGAATTCGGATAGTATTCCAAATTCTATGTCTCAGAGCATACAATATAATAATAACCGTTTTATTATTAAGCCTTTGTATAAAGATTCATAGTTGATCATGATTTGAATTTAAACTTTTGATAGTAATATAAAATATTAAATTATTATTAGGTATAGTCAATTATTTTGTTTATTTCATATCTGCAGGCCAATTCTCTTTTTTCTTCAAAAGCCGTCGGGCCTTGCCTTTTTAGGTGAGCTTCGACTCCTTCGAGATATAGAAGATTACTCAAAGGAGTCAAAATGCGTCTGCTCAGATAAAAAGGCAAGGCCCAAGGGCTTTTGAAGAAGAAAAAAAATATTATGATTATTATATTATTGATACAAAAAATGTTGGATTAATACAAAAAGGGTCCTATTCAAGATTACAAAATTTTATTCAAGGAGTGAAATTGATGGTTTTTTGGTGAATATTTACAAAGTGGGGAAATTTTCGGTGAATATTCAACGTATTTACAAATCCATAGTTCGGATTCGTTGACTCTTCAAGAAACTAGTGAAGCTTATTTGGTTGGTTTGTTCGAAGATACCAAGCTCGTGCGCTATTCATAATGGCCAGAAGATCATATCCCTCGTCGCATTCATGGTTAAGGAGCCTGAATTGATTCAAAAAATATTGAATTCATTCGAAAGGGTCCTTTTCAGGACTAAAAAATTGCATTTAAAGAGATTTATTCGAAGATACAAGTTCATGCACTATTCATGCTAAACTTATCACCACCATGCCGAAGCATTTTCAACGATTTTGTTTATTTGATAGCCGCAGGCAATTTTTTTTTGCTTGAAAAGCGGTCGGGCCTTGCTTGGTTGTGTGTGCTCACATAACAAAGCAGGGCTCGACGGCTTTTCAAGAAAAAAAATTAAACAAATAAAATTTATAGTTCCATAGTCAGTAGTGTGTAGGCGCTTGAAGAAGCAAGTGAAGCTCATTTAGTTAGTTTGGGCTTAGGAAAAATATTTTACAGGTAGGTTAAAAAATCTTGCAAGGCATAAAAAATATTGCAGCAGCATCATGATTCTTCTTCATTCATGGATCAGTCAAATGGATGAAATTGCAGAAACTACTGGCGATTTAGCCAACCAATGAGGATCCCATTGAATTACACAGGTACAGAAGGAATCAATACAATCACAAGAAATGACATCGCTTGTTGCAGGAATTGAAAAGAATCTTTCAACAAAACATTTTCAGAAGCCTTTGCAAATTTAGAAGATGCAATGAAATATTTTGAACCAGTAATATAAATTTGAACAGAGTCTTAACGTTAGTAACAAAATGAGTGCAGCTTATGAATGCTATCGAGACCTATATGATAATTAGAAAAAAAAGCTCAAAAAGTTCGAATTGGAACATTCTTCAAGCCTAAGGTAGTATGTATTGCATTTCTTATATTTTTTTCCATAGTGATAAAACCAATGAAAAAGCTCTACGCAAGTAAGTCATAAAAATAATCACTGATTGGATAAATATGTACTCAGAGGTCAAATTCAAAATCAAAAGCACTTTATTATAAATTTTCAAAGATTATAAAGCAAAGTCCAAACAATATAAATACTAAAAACTTAATGGCCCGAATGGCTCTCTAAATTTATACATTGTTAATCAATAACATTTAATCAAAAAACACTATCAAATTCAAATTAATTAAAATTAATAAACAAATACTATTCAAAAATTAATTATAATACTAACACAACATAACGGTGAACTTTTATCATACATCTATATTAATATGTTAAAACGTAATTCTAAACAAATTCAATCAAAAGCTTTATCTTAGACTAATACAATGCTATGACAAAATTCCTAGCCCTCTGTTATACTTTCGCTTGCCGAACTTTGGTTCGTCGATTTCAACAATGTGGTTCACCCCTGAAAGAAATAAAAGAATCAGAAACGTTCTCAGTAATACGAATTTTCACAATAAGTTACCGCCAATTTTCTCGCTTCTTTCTATCAAGCCCATTTCCACGATTTCCCTTTACAATTTCCACCACAAAACCGCTGTGCGGGAGGCAATTTGGGCATTTTTTATTACTTGTAGCTGGGTGAATCGGTCGCACCACGTATGAATCGCGGCCAGATACTGTTGCGAATTCCGGCGTACCGACTTTCTCCCATTCGCAACTTCAAATTGCCGCCGTAATATTTCCACCTTCCTTTGGGCACTCCTACCTTTTCCTCTGTAAATTTATTTATTTTATTAACATTTTTCCATTTTCCCTTTAATTTTCATTTCCCCATCATCACAATCCTACCCTTTCCTTTATTTCCAACTACAAAAAAAAAAATATACATACGAGTACTAATAGTTTCAATTTTCCCACTAACAACATTCCATTCATTAATTCCCACTAAAAAAATTATATTCAATACCTTTTTCCTAACAAAACATAATTCCTTTCCTTCATACTAACTAATTCTATTCCCACTAAAAAATTTTATTTTTTATACTAACAAAAATTTATTCACGTTCCCCGACTAACAAAATTCAATATCATGCCCAAATGCAACGTTCAAGTTGCTTATGAGATGAAAGGGAGATCGACAATTCATGGCACCATTAGCTACATCGTGAGTTCTCGACCGAGGGTCTGCTGGAACTCTGGGTTCAAGTTCCCTCGGGCGCACGGAAGTATTCTTTTTGGGGTATCGGCAAAATCAATAGTTTTCGTAATGTATATGTGACACTTTACATTCAATCAAGCGATTCTTGGGGATGTAAATTGCCATATATGCAAGCCAATGGATACTATTGTGATTGTCGATACGGGAAAAAAGATGTGTGGGTAGCTGAATCGAAGTGTAATGAACTTCGATTACGTTACCCAAAGGCGGCAGCAGTAATTTAAAAATCAAAAGGATTGCGGGATCTGATTAGGAAAGATGAAATTAAGTGGTGAAGATTGAGGCAGTCAGATTTTGATTTGGGAAAGAAGAGGAAGTTTTTTTCGGTTTTTTTCGTGGAATTGGTATTTTGGCTGTTTTTTAGTGACGGAGGAGGAGAGTGAAAGAATTAGAAAAGTGAAGGAATTTTTAATTTGGAGGATGGAATTTTTGTTTTGGAAATTGACTTCAGTGACAGTATCAAAGTAGGAAAAGTGAATTCAAGTTGGAATGTGAGGATTATATTGCTAATTAGAAGTGCGGGACCGCCTCAATACTAACTATATGGAAAAGATTGAATAAGTGAGAGTTTGAAGTTGAAGTTTGAGAATTATATTGCTAATTTGAAGTGCGGGACCGTCTCAATCTTAACTTTATGCAAAAGATTGAATTAGTGAAATTGACGTAGTTGAAATAGAACGAAGTGTGAAAGTACTTCTTCCGTTTAAAAAAAAAAACAGAAAAAGCAAGAAGAAAGGACCCGTTTGGTTGGGTTTCGAAGAGGGCCAAGTGCCGAAATTAACGTTCTCGTGTTTGCGAGTATACCATATTGACGAATCGTGGAGAGCGATAATTGGCCGTTCTATTATTGATTGAATTTTAAAATGAGTTTAAAGTTAATTTAAAATTTGGTTTTCAGTGGCCCCACACCCCTTTTTTGTCTTCGCCGAGCGCTCGGAGATCAACGAGGAAAAGGAGTGAGTATTTATCTATTGCTGTAGAATCACATCAATAAATTCTTATTTTTCTTTTGTTTTCCTTTATATGAACTATTTAATTGGATTGTTTTTCCTCCATACATAAAATTATTGAGGGGCCTGTTTGTTTTGTTTGGATTGACATATTTTTGTTGAATTTGTAAATTTCTTTTCTTTGAATTCAATAAAAGGCCATGTGTTATTTAGTTTTTTAAATTTTTCATTTCTCAAAATGACCTCTCCCTTTCCCATCCTTTTCCCTTTGTGCTAGTTTTTATGTAAGGTGGCTTAGCACGAGCAGAGGGTGTCCTGGAAGACCCATGACACGACTGAGCGCTAGCCGGCCTCAGTATGCCACCCCGGGCTACACACCTCTCTGCTAATTACTTAATGTCTGCAACTGCGGTGACTCCCGCAGTTTGAAAATACTTTGTTTGGATTTTGGATAGTTTATTTACAGATTTTGATCACGGGATTTGCCGCAGATGCAGTGGCGCCTACCGTGCTGGTTTGTGTTTGATAGTCTCCACCGGCTATGTCAGTAGTCATGCTGTAGCAGTGTGGATGTTGGTTGGGATCAACCGAATTTCAAGTCGTTGGTTATATCTCCCTGCACGGGATAGTTGGACTTAGATCTAACTCTTGGAATTGGCCAACACTTTCGGCCCTTCCATCATCTATCTGGTGGTAGCTTTGGGATGAGTGCGGCTCTTGTCCGAGCCATTATGAAGTCCGAAGTGTTTTATAATGGTCTCGTAGTCAGCCCTTTCTGGTGACCATTAAAGCGGAGTCCGCCTATGAGTTCCATTGTTATACCAGGCACTGTTGTGGTTTGTCTGCTTCGTGTTAAGTCTAAATTTTAATCACTATCCCATTCAATTACCTTTTCTTTTCCCTTTCCATTAATGGGGAGATTCATTTTGAGAAACGAAAGTGCAAGTCAATTATTATATTTAGTTCATTTACACTCGCCTGCACTAATTTCACTTCTTATCATATATTTTCTTTTATTTCGCCATCGCATTATTGATTGTGTAGTAATTACCGTTACGTTGCTTGTTTGGTTTTAAAGTCATTGGATTTAGGTAGTTTAGTTGTAGATTATTAGGGCTTAATTAGGGTTTATGATTTAGATTAGTTTTAGATAAGTGGGTTTATGGTTTTTGTTAGTTTAGAATAATTTTTTTTAATTTTAATGATTGAGTTTGGTTTAGTTAGTTTTGGGTTTGAGTAATATTAGGTTGAGTTTGATAATTGAGTTTCGTTTAGGTTTTGTTCAGGGTTAATTTTCAAGTAGTGTACATTTTTATTTTTAATTTTTATTTTATCTAGTAAGATTTACAATTTTTAAATTTTATATATATTTATTTACTTGTCCGTCTGTCTGTCTGCTATTTATTTTATTTTTTATAGACTCGTTTGTTCGTCCGTCTGTGATTTTTTTTTAAATTATTTATTTTATGCAAGTTGTCGGTACTGTCCGTCTGTTCATAAATTTTTATATTTCTAAATTGATTAGATGATCTGTGGCTTTTTATCATTTTTAATTTTCATCATGTTTCCGCACACGCCATATGATTACTTCGCTTGCCCTTAACCGCGTTCTTTTCAGGATTTACCAGAATCTCGCTCACAGCATCCGTTCCGGGATAATGGCCAGACATCTGAATCGGATGAAACTTTTATTCCCATGCATAAATGGGGATTCAAGTTTGATGGAGGCTCAGGTGGAATGGATGCTCGCCAGTTTGTGTTCCGTGTTAGCACCCTGGCTCAAAGCTACGGTAGTTTGAAGCGTGAATTGGTGTCGACCCTACATATTCTCCTGCAAGGATCTGCCGAAAACTAGTACTGGCAGATGCGTGAACTGTATGGAGACTTGAGTTGGAGTCAGCTGAAATGTGAACTCATTGAGCGATTTGGATCTCAGCTTGATGATGCACATATTTGGGAAAATATGTTCGCCCGCAATCAGAAATCCCACGAGCCGTTCATAGAGTTCCTTGAATCCATTGAAGCGATGTCTCTCCAACTCAGGACTCCAATGAGGGACACGGATCTATGAGAACTAGTCTTTAAGAACATGAATCTCCGATTGCAGGAGCATCTGGCTGGACATGAGTTCTCAACCACCCGAGATCTCGTCAGAATGTGTCGTCGAATTGAAGTCACATGGCAACGGCTGGAAATGGATAACCTTCGATATCCAGTTCAGACATATGAAGTCAATTCTGTGCAACTGCAGGACGAATTTTTGGCTGGTTATGATTCATGTCTCCGATCCGGTGCCCTCCCTGCTGAAGCGCATCCGGCTATTCCCATGCAATCATTTTCTCGGGAAATTGGAATTAAGTCACCGAGGTCTGTTGATGTTTCTAAACAGACGTCACTGCCTGAGGTCCAATTTCACCAAAGCAGTTCCCTGGACGGGGCTTGTGACTTTAATTCTGACTGCAAGCCTAACCGCAAACGGCGAGGATCGAAGTCACGATTCCACAGATCATGGAAATATTTTGTCACGCGACGGTTTCTCAAGCGAGCGTGCATTGAGTCAATCGTGACATCGCCCGAAGACAAGCGGCCTTATGCTGAGAACAGCATTATGGGACGCAAATTGAAGGGTCTGTTAGACAGTGGTGCAAGCGTTAGCATCCTGGGAGCGGGAGCCCTTGACCTCGTCCGTGACCTTGGTTTGTATCTTCATTCGATGCATGCCAATGTCAAAACGGCATCAGGTCATAAGGCTGACGTGTTAGGATACGTTACTGCATTGGTTCAATTCAATAATCGAACTCGGTTGATTCGGTTTTTGATTATTCCGGCATTAACGAATTCTATTTATCTCGGGATTGATTTTTGGGACGCTTTTAACATCACGCCAGTTTTATTGCCCCTGCCTGCAGAATCTTTTATGTCTGCTTCAGTCCCCTTGAGTCGTTCCTCTCTTGCGGCCGGTGACCCATCCGAAGTTGTTGACCACCACCTATCTTCCATCGATAAGGTGAAGCTGAGCAAAATCATCCCGATTTCTAAACGTCATTATTCGGGTACTGCTCATTGCACGGTCGATACTCATTACAGTGGGGATATCGTACTGTTGAATGAGCTGCACAATGATTCGGATGGAGTATTGTCTGCCAGGAGGAGCGAGTTAAGTGACGGATACTGGGGCTCGCCAATCACCAAAACAGAAACCAGACAGAATATTTCCATGGTGTGAAGTCCAGTGAATGTCTACTTTTTTTGTTTTTTTTCGGTTACCCCTGCCGACATTCTTTGTTTGCCCGGCTGAATGAGACACTCAGGGTCTGGGTCGTCTCCACGATTGTTGCGAATTCCGGCATACCGACTTTCTCCCATTCGTAACTTCAAATTGCCGCCGTAATATTTCCATCCTCCTTTGGGCACTCCTACCTTTTCCTCTGTAAATTTATTTATTTTATTAACATTTTTCCATTTTCCCTTTAATTTTCATTTCCCCATCATCACAATCCTACCCTTTCCTTTATTTCCAACTACAAAAAAAAAAATAATACATACTAATAATTTTAATTTTCCCACTAACAACATTTCATTCATTAATTTCCACTAACAAAATTATATTCAATACCTTTTTCCTAACAAAACATAAATCCTTTCCTTCATACTAACTAATTCTATTCCCACTAAAAAATTTTATTTTTTAGACTAACAAAAATTTATTCACGTTCCCCTACTAACAAAATTCAATCTCATGCCCAAATGCAACGTTCAAGTTGCTTATGGGATGAATGGCAGATCGACAATCCATGGCACCATTAGCTACGTCGTGAGTTCTCGATCAAGGGTCTGCTGGAACTCTGGGTTCAAGTTCCCTCGGGTGCACGGAAGTATTCTTTTTGGGGTATCGGCAAAATCAATAGTTTTCGTAATGTATATGTGACACTTTACATTCAATCAAGCGATTCATGGGGATGTAAATTGCCATATATGCAAGTCAATGGATACTATTGTGATTGTCGATACGGGAAAAAGATGTGTGGGTAGCGGAATCAAAGTGTAATGAACTTCGATTACGTTACCTAAAGGTGGCAGCGGTAATTTAAAAATCAAAAGGATTGCGGAATCTGAATTGGAAAGGTGAAATTAAGTGGTGAGGATTGAGGCAGTCAGATTTTGATTTGGGAAAGAAGAGGAAGTTTTTTTCGGTTTTTTTCGTGGAATTGGTATTTTGGCTGTTTTTAAGTGACGGAGGAGGAGAGTGAAAGAATTAGAAAAGCGAAGGAATTTTTAATTTGAAGGATGGAATTTTTGTTTTGAAAATTGACTTCAGTGACAGGATCAAAGTAGGAAAAGTGAATTCAAGTTGGAATGTGAGGATTATATTGCTAATTTGAAGTGCGGGACCGCCTCAATACTAACTATATGGAAAAGATTGAATAAGTGAGAGTTTGAAGTTGAAGTTTGAGAATTATATTGCTAGTTTGAAGTGCGGCACCGTCTCAATCTTAACTTTATGCAAAATATTGAATTAGTGAAATTGACGTAGTTGAAATAGAACGAAGTGTGAGAGTAATTCTTCCGTTTAAAAACAAAAAAAAACAGAAAAAGCAAGAAGAAAGGACCCGTTTGGTTGGGTTTCGAAGAGGGCCAAGTGCCGAAATTAACGTTTTCGTGTTTGCGAGTATACCATATTGACGAATCGTGGAGAGCGATAATTGGCCGTTCTATTATTGATTGAATTTTAAAATGAGTTTAAAGTTAATTTAAAATTTGGTTTTGGTTTGGTTTTTTTTGGTTTTTTGTCTTCGCCGAGCGCTCGGAGATCAACGAGGAAAAGGAGTGAGTATTTATCTATTGCTGTAGAATCACATCAATAAATTCTTATTTTTCTTTTGTTTTCCTTTATATGAACTATTTAATTGGATTGTTTTTCCTCCGTACATAAAATTATTGAGGGGCCTGTTTGTTTTGTTTGGATTGACATATTTTTGTTGAATTTGTAAATTTCTTTTTTTTGAATTCAATAAAAGGCCACGTGTTATTAAGTTTTTTAAATTTTGCATTGCTCAAAATGACCTCTCCCTTTCCCATCCTTTTCCCTTTGGGCTAGTTTTTATGTAAGGTGGCTCAGCACGAGCAGAGGGTGTCCCAGAAGACCCACGACACGACTGAGCGCTAGCCGGCCTCAGTATGCCACCCCGGGCTACACATCTCTCTGCTTATTACTTAATGTCTGCAACTGCAGTGACTCCCGTGGTTGCTACAAGACTGCCCCTGCCATAAGCTTTGCCTTATAAACAATAAAATGATAGTTAAAAGTTAAACATTTTATGTTATTTAAATACCCATAATTACACATTTTGCCATTATTTAGTAATTGGCGGCATTTCAAGCGCCAGCCATATGCTTTCGACCTATCGGCCTCAATTTTTAGTGGGGCATGGCTGCTTGCCTAGGAAAAAGCCCCCACTCTTGTAACAAAACAATGGCACGTTTCGCCAACACCCCATTCGTCTTCTCCACGTCAAAATTGTCAGTGATTTTTTCAATATTAATAGACACTGTAATGAAGAGAAAAAAGTTCATCAAGCTTATCACCTGAACGAATGATATCCATACAGCGATATCGTTTATGATATATATATATATATATATATATATATATATATATATATATATATATATATAGGTATATATATCTATATATATATATATATATATATATATATATATATATATAGATATATATATATATATATATATATATATATATATATATATATATATAGGTATATATATAGGTATATATATATATATATAAATATATATATATATATATATATATATATATATTTATATATATATATATATATATATATATATATATATATATATATATATATATATATATATATATAGATATATGTATATATATATATATATATATATATATATATATATATATATATATATATGTATATATATATATATATATGCATATATATATATATATATATACATATATATATATATATATATATATATATATACATATATATATATTTATATATACATATATATTTATATATATATACATGGTGTTCTGAACGACACCGCCAGCACCACTAATAAGGAGGACATTAGAAATCGATAGACCACATTGCCTCAACAACAGTAGCTATGACCAGGACCAAAACGCAAAATCCATCTGTTTTAGTTACTTAGATCGTTAATATTCATTGCAAAGAATAAGTTTACAGACTCAGATAAATGAACTTAGTATGATCTATTTGTATAATCCATGGGTGTAAAATTACATACGGGGTATCATTGATTATCTTCAGTGACGAGTGCCATTATAAATGATACCATATTAAACCATGAACCATGAGGATAAATGCTATGAAAATAACTAGGAAATAACAGCGAGAGTTAAATAGTCGCAATTAAGGAAGCAACTGTACCATCGTTGATCAGAAACTCAAATATTCAAGAAATTCCTCAAAAGAGACGCATTGTATGTTTTTTTTTGTATTGTTGTTTTAGAACTTAAAATCAGTTTTACAAGTCTATTAAAATTAACTCATCGGAGCTCGATTTAAATAAATTCTTTCTAGCTTTGTAAGCAGAAAAAGATTTAATATACGAGTACATATTTATTTCACGTAAAAATGTCACTCTCAATCGATATATTAGACTATGAAAACTGATTTAAAATCTCTTTCTGGGGCACTCTTTGTATATATATATATATATATATATATATATATATATATATATATATATATATATATATATATATATATATATATATATATATATATATATATATATATATATATATATATATATATATATATATATATATATATATTTATTTATTTATTTATATATATATATACATATATATATATATATATATATATATATATATATATATATATATATATATATATATATATTTTGTTAAAGAGTCTACAAGATAAACAATAACGACAATCAATAACAAAATAAATTGCCTCAAGTTCAATAACTTTCATTCTAAATTTCTTTAGCTTGTATTGCATAATTACATTGCCTTGCATTAAATAAACATAAATTGATATTGTAAATTTTCAATACTTAAGCATTTCACATTGCCATTCAACTTTGATCAATTAACTATTATATTGTGAAAACATCATATCGCACCGCCAGCATAATCGTCATCGCGTGCACGATGACCCATTTCTCGCCGTGTGCCATATGATCAGCATATTATTGTTATAAATTACGAAGAAAGGTAAATAAAGTCGCTCTTCAGTTTGTTGCATCATATAAAGAAGTGTTTTCATTTTAGCAATTGGTGAACATTTTGGTTGTTCTTTAATTATTCTCATTTTTTCCTACCACACATATATCACACACACATATACATATATATATATATATATATATATATATATATATATATATATATATATATATATATGTATATATATATATATATATATATATATATATATATAAATATATATATATATATATATATATATATATATATATATATATATTGTAATGATTTTTAAGTCTAAGTCCGAACGAGGAACCGACCTCTCATCGATTCTAGACGTTCAGTCTGAGTAGTGTCAACGGATGGTACCAACCGGTCAACCAATCCGTGCACCGTAATCCATTTTCCCGGTGGCTGCTTTTCGGCCAGCTAGATCGGAGAGGATTTCGGTCGCGGGTCTTCAAATGGATTACGCTCATTTACAATTTTTCAGCCACCATTAAACGCCCGTTTCAAACGCGTCGAAAACATAATCATACGGAGAAGAAACCTATTTTACGTTACTCCGTATTTCTTCATTCATCCAGTCAAAGTACGCTAATCTAATTTCTATTTCGCGTTCGTGAATTTTACCGACGCGGTACCGGGAAATACACTACGCTAACTTAAATCCGAAAAAAAAACTACGCTTAAAAAAGGCAAAGCAACAAAGGTACCGCGTACCGCGCGCGACGCGAAACTGGCCTCAGCGGATTTTCTCAAACCCCACCCTCGTGACGGCATACTTACCATGCACTCTACTTCCCGCTGAAAGAAAGGACCACTGGAAAGGAAAATCGTGTTTTAAGTTAGCAATTCATGTTATATTTGTTATATTTGCATAAGATATGATTATTATTTAAATGATTTTCAGTTATGACTTAAATACAAAAAAAAGAAAAGTAGAATTATTTACTTATTTACACAATGCTTACGTCTTGATCTTTTGTTTCAATTTTATTGTTGTTGATAAATGAATTTATACGTATGGTTTCTATTTTTTTGTTAAAGTGAGTTATTACACAATCATTTCAAGATACTTAGGCTCATTGAAGCTTCACTTTGCCAATAGGTTTGTTTTTTTTTTTTGGGTGTCGTTTTAAGGCATTTTAAGACAATATTTTTGTTTTCGGCGCACTCAACAAAGTAAATAAAAATTTTCATGCAGCAAACATTTAGAAATAAAATGGAATATGCTGAAAAGCACTAAAAAGTATAAAGCGTGCTTTTTATACAATATTGGATTCTGGCATATTAGTATAACAAATTTTTAACACCGACAATTCCTTCAAACCACGTCCTAACTCGTTGCAACAACCCGAACCTAATTTAATACTAGACCGCTATGTCGGCGGCTTTTAATGAATATCTTCGATTAGTTTTAATATGCACGTCTATGCAGGAAATGCTTAATCGCGAAGTAAAACAATAAACGACTCAAGCTGCAATCAACTTCACCTTGTGCGCTTTGGCGAAGTTTTTTTTTCTTCTTCTTTTAGAAACTAACTTTTTGGTTAATTGTGTTTCGTTATGAACTCTCTAAGATAGTTTCGACCGTTACAGTAATAATGTTAAGAAGTTTGTAAACATAATTCATTGTCAGTACAAATTTCAAACTCTCGCCTAAATAAATCCCTCTTTTTGAGATTACTAGGACTGTCGAATAATTCAATCGTTTTTCTACTTTTCTTGTTAACACCTTATCTGAAAGGCATCCTTATGTTTTCCATTTGAAAAAAATTCGCATATTTTTCAACGTTATTTCCATCAGCGTGAAATTCTTAAGACCATTTGCAGTACCTTATAGCTATTCTTTGTTGTCAGCCTTTTCACCGTTGCCGTTGATTGACTTTTCGACTTTTCTGATGATCGCAATAACTTCATCTGTGCCTTTTTCAACCTTAGATAATGATTTCAGCATCGCACCAATCTTTCAACTACTCGCAAAGATTCCTTTGGTTCATCTTCCCTAGCACTTTTAGCGATTCGCATAAATAGTTCCAATAGTATTGTTGAATAGGCGCCAGCCCCACTGAGAGAGATTGGGGCTACTGATAGTGCAACGGAGAGGGCAGAATGTAGGGGTTGATGCGGCTGGAGGCATTTATTCAGATTTGATTATGACTTGGATCGACCTGAACATCATACCTTGTATCCGCGCCTTATAGGTGTTGAGAAGCAGTTTCAAGAATGCAGTTCTTGGGGGGCGACCACTACTCCCAAACTCGGCTACCATGTAGCTGTTTTTCTTGCTGTTGACGTTGTCATTTGGCCGTTATGACTCACTCTGCTTTTACAATCTGACGACGAGTATCCATTTATGGGAATCGTCCGCCTTCTTATCCATATTCGCTTCATGCAACTGTACCGTCCACGCACACGTTTACTTTTCAAATTGTCATGAATTAAGGCAACCACAATTCCACTTTTCTCTAATGATCTTTGGTGGGTTATTGTTCAACTGGGAATTATTTATGTATTATTTTTATAACACAAAACAAACGAAAAACAATTCAATTGACCACGAAATTTATAAGCGATACGGAAAGCACGCCGATTGTCGACAGTCTTCGGGTGGCAGCCACTACTCCCAAATTCACCTACCATGTGGCTGTCAATTCACTTTGACATCCGACGACAAAATTGACGTGGGATGTGAAACTGTCACAACCAACATGAGATGACAAGCCACATAGCAGTGAGGTGTGTTGGTAGTGGCCGCCAGCGGCGTCACATGATTCATTACAGGGCAGTGTCCACGACGCCTACCAGGCATGGGGAGACTGAAGGGAACGCTGCTTGGCCCTATGATAGCTTTTTTTTCACCGTCGTAGGTCTTTGGCATGGTAGACTCCCAGCTCCTTGCCGGACATGTCCGCAATGAACTTTTAAGACTCGGCACTTCACGAACTTCTTATCTAGCTTGGCAGTGTAGTGCCGACCTGCTTCACTTTGTCTAAAATTCCGTCGGTAGATTTCGTCGCCTGCCTTGAAGCCAGAAGGATGAGATCGTAGATTGTACCGCTCCTGCCACACCCGTCTACTGTCTTCAATCCTCTCCCGGATTTGTTTTTGTAGAATTTATAGTTTCTCGTGCGGCTCCAGCACCACTATTGGGTCTTCCAAATCCTTCAACTGCCGCAATATCCGGTACGAGTTTCCGCGGCAGATCATATGCTGGCCGAACACGGCAAAGTATGGGGAGATGCCTGTGGTAGAGTGATAAGATGAACGCAGGGCACAGGTGATGGCGGAAATCCTACGGTCCCAATCTTTCTGATTCGGTTGGACGTAGGCCCAAATGGCGGCTATGAGGGTGCGGTTCAACCGCTCGGACGCATTGGCTTGCGGGGAATAAACGGCAGTCCGCTGATGCGTAATGCCATATTTTTCCATTAGTTCCCGAAATCTAGACGAGGTGAACTGAACTCCGTTGTCGGAGACCAGCTTCTCCGGTACTCCAAATATATGGAAAACGTGATTTTCCAGAAAACTGACTATGGGGCCAGTGTGTAGGTTTCGAATTGGTTCAACAATCGGAAACTTGGACAAGTGGTCCAGGGCCATGACAGCACCCGTATATCCCGAAGTCGAGCGAGGGTACGGACCGATGAGATCTATATACAGGCGCTGGAACACCCGCTCCGGTAGTTCGAATTTTCCCATCGAGGGCCGAAGAACTGAATTGGGCGCTTCAGTGCATTTGCACAGCTCACAGGCGGCTACGTACTTTTTCACTTGCTGCGCCATCTTAGGCCAAAAGAAGAAGTCTTCAGTCGCCGAAGCGTACGACCATAACCGCCGTGTGCACTCAATGGGTGGTCATGAGCCCGCTTAATCAATTTGAAGGTCAGTTCTTCGGGCACCCATAACTTCCACTGTTCCTCTTCTTGGATAGGGTCTCCGGAGGTGTGACCCGTCCACTTGTATATAAATCCCTCCGTCACCCGTAGTTCGGGCAGCTGCGGTAACTGGTTCCGAATCGTATCCATCAGCTGGGTATAACATACTGACTTGAAGGCGGGATGGTCCAAGTCGATCCATAGGGGCAGTCGTCCTCCTGGGCCAACTCGGCTCCTTCAGGAGCGAACATCCTTGATAATGTGTCCGGTACCACGTGCTGACTTCCCTTGTGGTGTCCTATCGTGAAGTCAAACGCCTGTAATTTCAAGGCCCATCTGGCCAAACGCCCTTGGAGATCAGTTTGGCTCATCAGCCATTTCAGTGACGCATGATCAGTGACGATTTCAAAGGGATGTCCCTGAACATATGCTCGAAAGCGTTTCACTGCCAGCACAGCCGCCAGGCATTCCTGCTCCGAGACCGTGTTGTTCCGCTGGGCCTGGTTCAGCTTGTGGGACATCAAGACTATAGGCCTCTCCTCGCCGTCTTGTGCAAGCTGGACTAAGACTGCTCCCACCTCATGTTGACTCGCGTCACAATGAATTGAAAACGGTTTGCCAAAGTCCGGGCTGTGCAGTACGGGGGCTGTAGTCAGACTCTTCTTTAGCTCTTCGAAGGCTCGCAAGCTGGGCCCTTTCCAGACGAACTTACGTCCCTTACGCAGCATGTCGGTCAAAGGGGGTGGTAATGGTGGTATAGTGATTGTTGCGAATTCCGGCGTACCGACTTTCTCCCATTCGCAACTTCCAATTGCCGCCGCAACATTTCCACCTTCCTTTGGGCACTCCTACCTTCTCCTCTATAAATTTATTTATTTTATCAACATTTTTCTATTTTCCCTTTAATTTTTACCTCTCCATCATCACAATTCTACCCTTTTCCCTTATTTCCAACTACAAAAATAATACATACTAATAATTTCCATTTTCCCACTAACAACATTCCTTTGTTCAATTCCCACTAACAAATTTTATTCAATACCTTTTCCCTAACAAAACCTAATTCTTCCTTCATACTAACTAATTCTATTCCCACTAACAAATTTTATTTTTTTATACTAACAAAAATTATTTCACGTTCCCCTAGTAACAAAATTCAATCTCATGCCCAAATGCATCGTTGAAGTTGCTTATGAAACGAATGGGAGATCGATAATCCATGGCACCATTAGCTGCGTCGTGAGCCCTCGATCGAGGGTCTGCTGGAATCCTAAGTTCAAGTTCCCCCGGGCGCTGGGAAGCACTCTTTTTGTTGTTTCGGCAAAACCAATAGCTTGACACTTTGCATTCAATCAAGCGCTTCTTGGATTGTGCAAATTGCCATATGTAAAACAATGGATACTATTGAGTTTGTCGATATGGAACAAAAGATGTGTGGGTAGCGGAATCGAAGTGTAATGAACTTCGATTACGTTACCCAGATGCGGCAGCGGTAATTTGAGAATGATTTGGATTGCGGGATCGATTGGATGAAGGTGAAATGTGAAATTAAGTGGTTGGAATTGGGCAGTCAGATTTTGATTTGGAAAAGATAAGGGTGTTTTTTGTGCGCAGTAAAATTGATTTTTGGGGGGTTTTAAAATTGGGAAAAAAGGGAGTTAGTATTTGGCGAGAAAAGATAAAGGAGTTCAGGACTCTGAAGCCTGAATTGAATCGTTTGTCTCCGAAAGATCAGCAACGACTGGACTTCGTCAAACAACAGTTTCCGTCGTATAATGAGAAAGGCTTGGGTAGGACCAGTCTCGTGTCTCATAACATCGACACTGGTTCTGCTCGACCCATTAAGCAGCGGCATTATGCTGTCTCGCCTGTTATACAGAAACTGTTGTATGACGAACTCGATCGTATGTTGTCTTTGGGGGTAATAGAGGAAAGTCAGATTTCGCGGAGTTCGCCTGTGACCCTTGTCAGAAAACCTGGCAAGGTGCGTTTGTGTCTTGACGCTCGACATCTCAACGAGGTGACCGTTAAGGACGCCTATCCGTTGCCATTGATTGAAGGTCTTTTGGCACGGTTGCAGAGTACCAGGTTCATTACCAGCTTGGACCTGAAGGATGCCTTTTGGCAAATACCATTGGATGAGGCAAGTAAGGAGAAAACGGCCTTTACTGTCCCTGGCAGGCCCATGTACCATTTCAAGGTCATGCTGATGTGTCGGTTGATGCATAAATGAATACCGCATGAGCTGTAGGACAAGCTATTCGTTTATCTAGATGACCTGCTTGTTACAAGTTCAACATTTGATGAGCACTTGGAGCTCCTGAGTACTGTTGCGAAACTGCTCAGGGACGCCAACTTGACCATCATTGTTGAAAAAAGCAAGTTCATCAAGAAGGAGATCAAACATCTTGGCTTTGTAGTGAGTGATGGTATCCTGCGCACTGACCTGGAGAAGGTATCAGGTATAGTCTCCTATCCTGAACCCCGAACGACCAAAGACGTGAGACGGTTTATGGGCATGGCAGGATGGTACAGGCGTCTCATTCCAAACTTTGCCTCGGTTACGGCCCCTCTAACGGATTTGCTAAAGGGCAAACGTGCCTTCAAGTGGTCTGCTTCCGCGAATAGTGCCTTCAATAAAGTGAAGCAATTGCTGATTTCTGCTCCAGTGCTGGCTAACCCTAACTTTACGAAGCACTTCTATATCCAGTGTGACGCAAGTACAGTGGGTATTGGAAGTGTTTTGTTCCAGAAGGACGATGAGGGTGGAGAGCATCCAATTGCATATATGTCGATGAAGCTCAACGCTGCACAACGTAACTATAGCATTACTGAGTTGGAACGCTTAGCTGCGGTGCAGAGTGTAAAGAGAATCAGGGCATATATCGAAGGGTTGCTCTTCACCATCATAATCGGCCATGCCAGTCGTAAATGGCTGATGCAGCAGTCGGACCTTTCTGGTCGATTGGCTCGCTGGAGTCTGAAATTACAAGAATTCAATTTCCAGATTGAACACCGGAAAGGTGCTCTGAACGTTGTACCGGATGCGTTATCGAGATCTTGCTCGCAGGACGAGCGGGTGGCCTCACTCGTTGCTTGCCTCCCGGAGCATAAACATACTGATGGTTTGATACCTCAGTCTGCGTTTCAGGAACCCAAGTACGAACATCTCAAGGAGCAAATCCTGAAGCAACGTGATAAGTTCCAGAATTTGCACCTTGCTGATGGCCGAACATACATCAGAACTGGTTCGCCTGTAACGCTGACTTCAGATATTCCCCGAACAAAATTATGGGTTCCTGAGGGTTGTGAACAGGCTCTTATAGTACGAGCTCATGATGATCCCCGGGGCTCTCATTGTGGAATTCGTAAAACAACAGAAGTCTTACAAAGATATTATTATTGGCCTCGTTTGCGTCAAGATGTCATTTAGCACATCCAGAGCTGTTCAACATGCAAACAGGTCAAGCCTTCGAATTCCACTTTGAGACCTCCTATGGGCGCATCACGAAACTCGACGAGACCTATGCAGCGCCTGTTTGTGGACTTCATGGGTCCATACCCTCGTTCAAAATCTGGAAATACTCAATTGTTTGTGGTCCTGGACCATTACAGCAAGTTCATATGGCTCAAGCACATGGCTAAAGCCACTGCGGAATCAGTCGTGCGATACTTGGAGCGCGAAATCTTTCTGACCTTCGGAGTTCCCGGATGGCTTCACTCGGACAATGGTGTGCAGTTCGTCTCTAAGGTATTCACTAAGCTTATGAGCGACTATGGGGTGCAGCACTGCTTCACTTCATATCATTCACCGCAAGCGAATGCCTCGGAGAGGTCAAACCAGTCGAAATTGAGCGCCATCAGAGCCTACATAGGGTCCGATCATAGCAGGTGGGACGAGAATCTTCCGAAATCGTGTTTTGCCTTCCGCAAGGTGATTCATGAGTCCACAGGATTTTCACCCTAATTCCTCATGTTCGGGTACCACCCTATCCAGCATGGCACTGAGTACGCCCTCCTTAGAAGCTTGAACGCTTTTGAGGATGGAGAAGTACAGCTAAGTGTGAACAGTGATCGTCTGCGAGCCGTACAAGACTGTGTCTGAGCTAAGCTGAAAGAAGCCTATCAGGAGGGAGCTCAAAGTTTCAACCTTCGGGCTCGCCCCCGTGAGCTACTCCAGGGTCAGAAGGTTTTCGTGCGAAATTTCGCCGTGAGCAATGCGGCCGATTGTTTGGCGGCTAAATTCGCTCCACGATTTGTTCCTGCTTGGGTTCGCCGCCGTATTGGGCAAGTGGCATACGAGCTTGAGCATGAATCCGGTATCCTGCTTGGGACTTTTCACGCTAAAGACATCCGATCCGATTCATAATTACCCCTGCCGAAATTCTTTGTTTGCCCGGTTGAATGAGACACTCAGGGTCTGGGTCCTCCCCACGATTGTTGCGAATTCCGGCGTACCGACTTTCTCCCATTCGCAACTTCCGATTGCCGCCGTAATATTTCCACCTTCCTTTGGGCAATATATATATATATATATATATATATATATATATATATATATGATCAACTTTTTTGAAATAGATAAATAGCTTTTAGAATGAAAAGAAAAACGACTTTGAAGTACTCTAAAAAGGTTGAAATGAATTTCATGCATGCGGTGCAAAATCAATTTCCCCGTTTCAACATCAAAATTACCAATGTGTGGTAAACAGTAATTAAATTATATATATATATATATATATATATATATATATATATATATATATATATATATATATATATATATATATATATATATATATATGTATTTATATATATATATACATATATATATATATATATATATATATATATATATATATATATATATATATATATATCTATATATACATATATATATATATATATATATATATATATATATATATATATATGTATATATATATATATATATATATATATATATATATATATATATATATATATATATTTATATATATAAATATATATGAGTATATATATAGATACATATATATGTATATATATATATATATATATATATATATATATATATATATATATATATATATATATATATATATATATATATATAGATATATATATATATATATATATATTTATATATATATATATATATCTTTATATATATATATATATATATAAATATATATATATATCTATATAAATATATATATATATATATATATATATATATATATATATATATATATATATATATTTATATATATATATATATATATATATATATATATATATATTTATATATATATATATATATATATATATATATATATATATATTGTTAATAAGTCTACAAGATAAACAATAACGATAATCAAAAACAAAATAAATTGCCTCAAGTTCAATAACTCTCATTCTGAATTTCTTAGCTTGTATTGCATAATTACATTGACTTGCATTAAATGAACATAAATTCATATTGTAAATTTTCAATACTTAAGCATTTCACATTGTCATTCAACTTTGATCAATTAACTATTATATAGTGAAAACATCATTCGCACCGCCAGCATAATCGTCATCGCGTGCACGATGACCCAGGAGTTATGTTTGAGTGCCTTAAAGGGGTAACGGGAGCAATTATTTTGAGGGAAATTCACCCACATTCAAACATAACTGCTGGTTTCCCATGTATCATCAAACGTACAATGAATATACACGTTGTTATCTTACTCAGGCCCATAAGGAAATCAATTAACGTGCCTGACGTCACTTCCCGTACCAGAAACAGCTGATCAGTAGCACTGAATTTCGATAAACAGCTGCAGGCCCAAAAGCAGAAGCATGGCGTCACAATGCGTACCAGGTTTTTAGACCTATTGACCGCTGTGACGTCGTGCTTGTTAATTGCTTTCATGCTGGGCATGAGTAAGCAGGCGTTGGTACAATGAATATGCAACGAAGTTATTAGCGACCAAGGAATATTTTGGGATTCCCCCGTTATTTTCTTGGTTTACCGATGGCCACCTGTTGGTGTGTTGTAAATACAATCGATAATCCTAGAATAGCTAGTAACTTGATATGTGATGAACTTCGTTGCAACAAACCAAAAGATGGCGATCGGTGATCTTACGTTCGATACATGGGAAACCAGCAGTTATGTTTGGATGCCCTAAAGGGGTAACGGTAGCAATTATTTTGAGAGAAATTCACCCACAACTACGAGATTAGGTTATATTAGGGGTATAATGATGAATATTCTTTGGAGTTAAAGTTCTGCAAGCTCGTTGGCTATCAGATGGCCGTTAAATTTTTGTGGTGAGCATAGTTTCGCGATTTGCTTGCGGTTGTGTAGTGTTTCGGAAAATTAAATATTGTTGTTGTTTTGGTGTTGTGATAGGAAAAGTCTGCAATTCTTAAAAAGTAAGGTTTCTCATATATTTTATTAATAAAAATTTACCAAAATGTGTACAATGAACTCGTACGTGGGTCATTCAACAAGTACTTAGGCTCACCGCCCAATAACGCTGAAATTACAAAAGAGTTTTACCATCGTGCAGTACATTCTTTTGGTAGCCTACAGTCAAAGTTTCAGTCAATGCCCTTCATTAGTTTTTTTGTATGTACTGCACGATGGTAAAACTCTTTTGTAATAGCAGCGTCAGTGGGCGGTATATATATATATATATATATATATATATATATATATATATATAGTATATATATATATATACTATATATATATATATATATATACTATATATATATATATATATATATATATATATATATATATATATATATATATATATACTATATATATATATGATCAACTTTTTTGCAATAGATAAATAGCTTTTAGAATGAAAAGAAAAACGACTTGGAAGTGCTCTAAAAAGGTTGAAATGAATTTCATGCATGCGTTGCCAAATCGATTTCCCCGTTTCAACATCAAAATTACCAACGTGTGGTAAACATTAATTAAAACCGAAAAAGAGTGACCAACACCGCTTCCGTGAAATTTATTTCACCCTTTTAGGGGTACTTTGAAGTCGGTTTTTCATTTCTCCTAAAAGCTATTTTTGATATTCATAATACATATCAAAATACACATATATATGCATTTATACATATATATATATATATATATATATATATATATATATATATATATATATACATATATATATATATATATATATATATAAATATATATATATATATATATGAAAATATATATATATATATATATATATATATATATATATATATATATATGTATATATGAAAATATTATATATATATATATATATATATATATATATATATATATATATATATATATATATATATAAATATATATATATATATATATATATATATATATATATATATATATATATATATATATATATATATATATATATATATATATTGTAATGAATCATGCGACGTTGTCATGGGATGTCAAAGTAAATTGACAGCTACATGGCAGGCGAGTGTGGGAGTAGTGGCCGCCACCAGAAGACTGTCGACAATCGGCGTGCTGTTCGTATAGCTTATAAATTTCGTGGTCAATTGAATTGTTTTTGTTTGTTTTGTGTTGCAAAAATAATACATAAATAATTCCCAGTTGAACAATAACCCACCAAAGATCATTAGAGAAAAGTGGAATTGTGGTTGCCTTAATTCATGACAATTTGAAAAGTAAACGTGTGCGTGGACGGTACAGTTGCGTGAAGCGAATTTGGACAAGAACGCGGACGATTCCCATAAATGGATAATGGTCGTCAGATTGTAAAAGCAGAGTGACAGGTGAGTGTTCTAACTCATCATCTAAAAAATCCTGCGAATACGAATTTGAATTCGACGCAACCTGAATTTCCCAGTTCTGCACCCGAATCAAATGTGAAAAACGTTCATAACGGCCAGATGACGATGTCGACAGCAACAAAAACAGCTACATGGTAGCCGAGTTTGGGAGTAGTGGTCGCCCCCCAAGAACTGCATTCTTGAAACTGCTTCTCAATGCCTATAAGGCGTGGATACAAGGTATGATGTTCAGGTCGATCCAAGTCATAATCAAATCTGAATAAATGCCTCCAGCCGCATCAACCCCTACATTCTGCCCTCGCCGTTGCACCATCAGCAGCCCCAATCTCTCCCAGTGGGGCTGGCGCCTATTCAACAATACTATTGGAATCATTTATGCGAATCGCTAAAAGTGCTAGGGAAGATGAACCAAAGGAATCTTTGCGAGTAGTTGAAAGATTGATGCGATGCTGAAATCATTATCTAAGGTTGAAAAAGGCACAGATGAAGTTATTGCGATCATCAGAAAAGTCGAAAAGTCAATCAACGGCAACGGTGAAAAGGCTGACAACAAAGAATAGCTATAAGGTACTGTAATTGGTCTTAATAACGCTGAAAAATATGCGAATTTTTTCAAATGGAAAACATAAGGATGCCTTTCAGATAAGGTGTTAACAAGAAAAGTAGAAAAACGATTGAATCATTCGACAGTCCTAGTAATCTCAAAAAGAGGGATTTATTTAGGCGAGAGTTTGAAATTTGTACTGACAATGAATTATGTTTACAAACTTCTTAACATTATTACTGTAACGGTCGAAACTGTCTTAGAGAGTTCATAACAAAACACAATTAACAAAAAAAAAAATATTTTATAGCACAAACACATAATTTCATATCTGACGGAGTGAAATTTTATTTACAATGTTTTCCAAGTTAGTGTTTAGTGATTTGATTTCTTAATCAACCATTATGTGTTAAAGCACTCGTTTTGTTAGTTTCTAAAAGAAGAAGAAAAAAAAACTTCGCCAGAGCGCACAAGGTGAAGTTGATTGCAGCTTGAGTCGTTTATTGTTTTACTTCGCGATTAAGCATTTCCTGCATAGACGTGCATATTAAAACTAATCGAAGATATTCATTAAAAGCCGCCGACATAGCGGTCTAGTATTAAATTATGTTCGGGTTGTTGCAACGAGTAAGGACGTGGTTTGAAGGAATTGTCGGTGTTAAAAATTTGTTATACTCGTATGCCAGAATCCAATATTGTATATTCATTTTATTCTAAATGCTTGCATATTCCATTTTATTTCTAAATGCTTGCTGCATGAAAATTTTTATTTACTTTGTTGAGTGCGCCGAAAACAAAAATTTGTCTTAAAATGCCTTAAAACGACACCCAAAAAAAAAACAAACCTATTGGCAAAGTGAAGCTTCAATGAGCCTAAGTATCTTGAAATGATTATGTAATAACTCACTTTAACAAAAAAATAGAAACCATACGTATAAATTCATTTATCTTACTGTACTCTGCACGTAAGGTAAATAAAAAGACTAATCGCAGATTTCCTATTATTTTTCATTTGTTATTCTCTTAGTTGGTTGTAAACATGTAATAAAATATAAACATGTTTATATGAAAATTATCGCCGCAAAAGATCCACATTATGTAATTTTATATAGTTCTACATTGCGATATACATTAGATTTACATATAATCCTCTATTTGATTGCGACTGAAGTGGTGTTCACACTAGAATGAAAAAATAATAAAAAATCCATACATGCAATTATTTTATCAAAAATACAAATGAGAGAATATTTAAGACAACAACAATGAAATTGAAACAAAAGATCAGGACGTAAACATTGTGTAAATAAGTAAATAATTCTAGTTTTCTTTTTTTTTGTATTTAAGTCATAACTGAAAATCGTTTAAATAATAATCATATCTTATGCAAATATAACAAATATAACATGAATTGCTAACTTCAAACACGATTTTCTTTTCCAGTGGTCCTTTCTTTCAGCAGGAAGTAGAGTGCATGGTAAGTATGCCGTCGCGAGGGTAGGGTTTGAGAAAATCCGCTGAGGCCAGTTTCGCGGTACCTTTGTTGCTTTGCCTTTTTTAAGCGTAGTTTTTTTTCGGATTTAAGTTAACGTAGTGTATTTCCCGGTACCGCGTCGGTAAAATTCACGAACGCGAAATAGAAATTAGATTAGCGTACTTTGACTGGATGAATGAAGAAATTCGGAGTAACGTAAAATAGGCTTCTGCTCCGTATGATTATGTTTTCGTCGCGTTTGAAACGGGCGTTTAATGGTGGCTGAAAAATTGTAAATGAGCGTAATTCATTTGGAGACCCGCGACCGATATCCTCTCCGATCTAGCTGGCTGACAAGCAGCCACCGGGAAAATGGATTACTGTCCACGGATTGGTTGACCGGTTAGTACCATCAGTTGGCACTACTCAGACTTAACGTCTAGAACCGATGAGAGGTCGGTTCCTCGTTCGGACTTAGACTTAAAAATCATTACTAATGGCACCCAACATGGGGCCATAAACATCCTAAGGGGACAAAAGATTCGCGTCTTCTGACGAGTTGGTCCTTTACGGAGGATGTAAGGTACCTTGGTACTCGAGCCTCACAAACCGGAGCAGTGGAGTTGTGTGATACACACTAGCAGTCGCTTCACGTGAGTTGTAGCTTCCGCTCTCCTTTGTTTGTTTTTTTTTCTCGTGACAGAATCCTTCCGATGTGTTCTCCCATGTTGACCCCTGTAAGGACCTTCTATTTTCTTGATGGAACTGTCAGCCAGATGGGTTTCTCCTATCGGCCTGGACTCTCAAGAAAATAGAAGGCTACCTTGCCTTTATGTCGCGGAAGGATTCTACTAATTTTGTATGCGTGATAGACGAGTGGTATCGGTTCAACGTTCGGTGGCGTATGCTGGGGTTGCGGAGCCCGGAATGCTTCCACGCGTCGGGAATTTTGACCGCGTACAAAAATGTTACGGTAGCTCTACCACTTGTCTCGTAGAGTCATTTTACGTAGTTTAGAGACGGGTTTTGTAATGTATGTGTGTTTGGGGATACATTATTATAAATTGGCCGAAAGCACCCTTTTCTCGGCAGACTACCATTCACTCTCATTTCCCTTTGGAGGAGTCGGCTGCTGGAAAGAAAAGTGTCTATCATACAAATTTTTTTTCTATAGTTACTAAATAGCTCGCCACTATCGGCCACTAATTCATTACTAAGCTTTTTGCATATATATATATATATATATATATATATATATATATATATATATATATATATTCATATATATATATATATATATATATATATATATATATATATATATATATATATATATATATATAAATATATATATATATATATATATATATATATATATATATATATATATATATATATGTTTGTATATATATATTCATATATATATATATATATATATATATATATATATATATATATATATATATATATATCTGGGTAGTAGTAGGAGTAATTTACATTTTTCTTTGTTTTGGTAATACCCATTGCCAACACACATAGTAAACACAAACATGGCGACAAAGCGGACCCCAGACAAACGTTGGACCTGATCCAAAACGGTCCAACCCGCTAACTGCGGGATCTGTTTTGAGGACGTTGTGGAGGGTATAAACAGCGTGCGATTGGAGTGCGGACACCTGTTCCATCGTGCCTGCGTCCAACAGCTCCTACTGACGTCCGAGCTTTATCCACTATGCTGACGACCCATCGAGCGGACCGCCGTAGACACCCCCCTCGGAACGCACGTCCCGACGCGTGGAGCAGTGGCGAAAGGGTCCCAAGATGCTGAACCGCCCCAATCACTGGTGGATCTGCAAGGAGCTGTGGGCGAAGAAGTTCCTGCTGCAGTTGTTGCGGCTGAGGTTCCAACCGCGGCTTCCACCCACTCAATTGACACACTCGTGGCCTTAATGCAAGTTATGTCCGAAAGGATCAGAAACTTGGAGGGAAGACTCCGGACCCTCCCGATTAGGAAACCCCCTAGCCGCGTGAGAACTCCGCTTGGCTGGGAGCCCAGTCCCAGTGTGGCTATGCCCCACTCTAGACCGGCTGATCATTGGACCCTACCTCCAAAGAACTCGGGAATGGATCCCAGAGCTCCCGAGTATCGACCACGACACAGCACCGCACCTCCGTTGGTACCCACAGTCCCCGAGTCAGTCCCTTACAGCAGGCCCATCGAGGATGCGATTCCTCCCGCGAACGCAATGCCGCTTTTCCGAGACCCGACGCCTCGTAGCACGGAAAGTTGGCACCTTAGCTTCACTGGTTTCAACTCGACGACATCAGTGGACCGGTTCCTGCTCAGGATTCAGGCGTTAGTCCCCAGCACCCTGGGAGGTGACTTCTCGGCTTTCCTCCGGCATGCACACCTTCTGTTCAGCGGAGATGCTGCCGACTGGTACTGGAGTTTTAAGGAATCGACGCTACGTCCCAATTGGGATTCTTTCAGTGCAGCCTTCCGTAACCGATTTGATGACGGCTTCACTGAACGAACCATTCGACCAGTATCACACAAGTATAGTGCGATTAAGCACTCGGGCAACGCTCTCAGCAAGGAGGTATACCGGAAACGTTTGGCACGAGTGCAGAGAAGAGGAGCACTGAGAATTGCATCTTCGTATCCAACAGTCTCCGACTCGGCCATGAGAGTGATTGCAGGCGTGATACCCATCGCCCTCCTTGCTAGAGAGCGCCGCGCTATTTACCTGCGCTGAAACGAGGATGCGAGGGAGATGGTTGTCCGCGAGGAGAGACAGCGCTCACACAACAATGGGCAGCAGTCTTGGGTGAATTGCACGAAGGGAAGGTGGACTGCGCGCCTCATCCCGGATGTGAGACCGTGGCTAAATCGAAGGCATGGTGAGACTGACTTCTATCTGACCCAGCTTTTGAGCGGGCACCGGTGTTTTCAGTCTTACCTGCACAAGATCGGTAAGTCACGGTCCCCTGATTGTCGGTTTTGCCCAGGAGAGGAGGACAATGCCTGTCACACATTTTTTGCGTGTACAAAATGGGTCAGGCTGCGAAGGGAACTCTACAGGGAGACGGGAGAGCTCATCCCGGATAATATAGTTGCGGTGATGCTCGAATCGGTTGACAAATGGAACCAGGTGGCACATTATGCTCGGGCAGTCCTAAAATATAAAAGGGACTCACAGCAGCCGGGGGCGCTGGGGCTAGGGGATCGCTCTTCTGGCAATTCCTCTTCCCCTCTCCCCTCCCGCTAGGAAAGGGATTCCCCAGCTTGAAGATGCTCCACGGCGTAACAAAACGAGACCTGGCCCAAAGTAATGTGTCAAACGGTTCCAGGCTGGGTTCTCAGGTTGACAGGGGAGGTGTTAAAAAAAAAACCACTCGGTTACGAACACCCATGCCCGAGGACGAACTGGTAGAAATTATCAGGGAGAATATGCGTTGGAAGCTTCAGAACAGTCTTCTTCATGTTCCCATCAACACCATACAAAGATTACGCCTCCAAGCCCGTAGGTAAGAACAGCTAGATGAGCGGTGAGGAACCTTCCATCCACAACCTCGTATAACGTGTCGTAATCCTCGAAATCATCATACCGCGGAGTTAATGACAGCGGACCACCTACTGGCTGACCCAGTACCAGTACCGAGGAGCGGAGCACCCCTGGAGCCCGAGTTCCAAGCAATGATTGGTCGACCATCCGTTGAAGCAATAATAAGTCCGATGGTCTGTTGGAACTGCCGGCAGACGGGGCATCGTTTCTATGCATGTCCAGCGGAACCGACAGTCTTCTGTTACCGGTGTGGGAAGGCAGACCTTTACGCACCTGATTGCGCAGATTGCAAGTTACGAAAAAACTTGCCAGCGAGTGCCGCGACTACCCGTCGGCACTCCTAGAACCCGAACGAACCAATACTGACCCGATCAATAGCTATGACCAAGCCCCAGACATGACCCCGATTCTGCTGACTCGCACCGCCAAACACAGTTCTCCCGAAGTTCCACAGCCGACGCCACCCTTTCTCGAGGTGGACACGCAGGGGAATGGTAGCGAGGCGAAGGTTCATTGGCATGTTAAACCCTTCCACGTCAGACTGCGGAATTATTTGGCTACTCGACAGCGCATCTTCCATGAGGAGTTGGCTACAACTGTCCCACCGCGAAGGAAGCGATCCACGCGTCGGATGCGGAGCTTCTGGAAAAGGGTCAGGCAGTCGAGGAAGGTGCTGATGGAAATACACTTAGACGAATTATTGAGGGATGACGTTCGACCATATGCGTCAGTTCACCTCCTGCAGAAGCGATTGTCAGGTTAAGTCGATACGGGAGCCAGTGTAAATTGCATATCAGCCGATTTTGCAGGGGAGGTGCTGGCAACTCACGCGGACCAAATCCATCATTTTACCACCTGGTTAAGCATGCCGGATGGAACTCGTCACTCAGTAGTGGGAAAAATTACGACGGATGTCACCTTTAAAGGAGTAACCAAACCTCTGAAATTTTACATTATCCCCCAATTAACCAAGAATCTTTACCTAGGGGTGGATTTCGTTCGAAAATTTAACTTGGCCCCGGCATTGTTTTCCGGCACGACCATGGAGTCCGTCACCACAGTTCCTGACGAAACTCCAACCACTCACTTATTATGACATACATTGGATGTGAATCAACAACTGCGACTTGACTCGGCTATATCGGCTTTTCCATCGCATGAGAAGGAAGGTCTCGGGCGGACGGCCCTGGTGTTACACACAATAGATGTGGGGGATGCTAAACCCATAAAACAGAGACATTTCGCCATATCTCTGGCGAAGGAAAAGTTGTTATATGCCGAAGTTGATCAAATGCTAGCCTTAGGCGTGATCGAAGAATCGCAGAGCGCGTGGAGTTCCCCGGTCACCTTAGTTGTCAAGCCGAACAAGGTCCGGCTATGCTTAGATGTCAGACGCTTGGACGCCATCACTGTCAAGAACGCATACCCTCGACCGTTGATTGAAGGCATTTTGAGTCGATTGCCTACATCACGAGTTTAGACCTCAAGGACGCTTTCTGGCAAATTCCTTTAGATCCTGGCTCAAAGGAGAAAACAGCCTTCACAGTCCCAGGTCGGCCACTGTATCGATTCGTGACCATGCCATTCGGATTGTGCAATGCCCCTCAGACAATGACGCGCCTTATGGATAAGGTGATACCACCGCACTTATGGCACCAAGTTTTCGTATACTTGGACGATTTGCTGCTTATAACCGACACCTTTAACGAACACATCGACCTGCTTCAAGAAGTGGCTCTGCACATCCGGAGGGCAGGGTTAACCATCAACATACAGAAGAGTCAGTTCGTGATGACGGAGGTGAAGTATTTGGGTCACATCATTGGGCATGGCAACATCAAGACCGACCCGGACAAGACTCAAGCGATTGACGTTTTTCCATTACCCAAGACTACCAAGCACTTACGCCGATTCCTAGGCTTGTGCGGATGGTACCAGCGTTTTGTGCATGATGTAGCAACCACGGAAGTCACCGCAGTTGCAGACATTAAGAATTAGCAGAGAGGTGTGTAGCCCGGGGTGGCATACTGAGGCCGGCTAGTGCTCAGTCGTATCGTGGGTCTTCCGGGACACCCTCTGCTCGTGCTGAGCCACCTTACATAAAATAACTAGCACAAAGGGAAAAGGATGGGAAAGGGGGAGGTCATTTTGAGAAATGAAAGATGGTGGGCTTAAACTGACATGGCCGTTTTATTTGGATGAACATTATTATAACTTTATTTAGCAAAGAATAAAAACTTAAGACTAATTTTCGCTATGACAACTCCTCAAAAGCAGGGCTTGAGAGAGGATTTTGGTTAAACAAATTTTTTGCCTATGCAATTTTTGATTTTTTTATATTATAAAATAGATTAATTCCTTATTTTAATTACGTTACTATTTGGTAGTAATAGCACTATTTGAAAATTAAAGTTTTCAATTGATATAATTAAATATTCTTGAAAATTCTTCATCAGACATACTAAAAAGCCATATTTTGATGTAAAGTTTAAAGATTTCTGTTTAATCCAAGAATTCTATTTACAACCAAAAACTTTGCAAGGATAAAAAAAATGCCAAAAACGAGTAAAAGGCCCTTTTGAGAGTTGAACAAAAGAATATATACCAAAATACAACACAACAAATCAATTCAATTTAATATAAAAATTATTTGTAAAATATTGAAACAAAATACGATTGATACTTACTTCTTTCCTTGCAAAAGCCCAAGTGCCCGGTGATGTACAAAATAAGAAGCGTGGGGCCACTGAAAATCAGATTTTAAGGTTAAAATAACAAAAAAAAACTAAAAACACAACGGCCATTTTCAACTTTCTGATCCGTACTCGCAGAAAATTTCACTCTAAGGCACCTGGTCCTCTCCACAAACCAACAAAATTTAGTTTTTCTGGTTTTTTTCGCTGAATTTCAAATCAAAACTTTCAATTTTCGTCTCCCCGCACTTCAAATCAATAAAATCTTTACTTTTTTTTTCACACCACACAAAGTCAACTCCCTTCTCTTCCAAAATCCAATATTCACCTCACTTTCTCAATTCTTTCACTCTCCTCCTTCGTCATTAAAACTTCAAAAAAAAAAACTATTTGATTCACCATCAGATTCTCAACCCAAAACTCTTTTTTTTCCAATCTTAAAACACCCAAAAATCACTTTTATCCCGCACAGCAAAACTCCTTTATCTTTTCTCGCCAAATACTTACTCCCTTTTTTCCCAATTTTAAAACCCCCCAAAAATCAATTTTACTGCGCACATAAAACACCCTTATCTTTTCCAAATCAAAATCTGACTGCCCAATTCCAACCACTTAATTTCACATTTCACCTTCATCCAATCGATCCCGCAATCCAAATTATTCTCAAATTACCGCTGCCGCATCTGGGTAACGTAATCGAAGTTCATTACACTTCGATTCCGCTACCCACACATCTTTTGTTCCATATCGACAAACTCAATAGTATCCATTGTTTTACATATGGCAATTTGCACAATCCAAGAAGCGCTTGATTGAATGAAAAGTGTCACATATATATTACGGAAGCTATTGGTTTTGCTGTTACCCCAAAAAGAGTGCTTCCCTGCGCCCGGGGGAACTTGAACTCAGGATTCCAGCAGACCCTCGATCGAGGGCTCACGACGCAGCTAATGGTGCCATGGATTATCGATCTCCCATTCGTTTCATAAGCAACCTCAACGATGCATTTGGGCATGAGATTGAATTTTGTTACTAGGGGAACGTGAAATAATTTTTGTTAGTATAAATAAATAAAATTTATTAGTGGGAATAGAATTAGTTAGTATGAAGGAAGAATTAGGTTTTGTTAGGGAAAAGGTATTGAATACAATTTGTTAGTAGGAATTGAACAAAGGAATGTTGTTAGTGGAAAAATCTTAATTATTAGTATGTATTATTTTTTGTAGTTGGAAATAAGGGAAAAGGGTAGTATTGTGATTATGGGGAACATGGAAAAATGTTGATAAAATAACTAAATTTACAGAGGAAAAGGTAGGATTGCCCAAAGGAAGGTGGGAATATTACGGCGGCAATTGGAAGTTGCGAATGGGTGAAAGTCGGTACGCCAGAATTCGCAACAATCGTGGGGAGGACCCAGACCCTGAGTGTCTCATTCAGCCGGGCAAACAAAGAATTTCGGCAGGGGTAATTATGAATCGGATCGGATGTCTTTAGCGTGTAAGGTCCCAAGCAGGATACCGGATTCATCCTCAAGCTCGTATGCCGCTTGCCCAATAGGGCGGCGAACCCAAGCAGGAACAAATCGTGGAGCGAATTTAGCCGCCAAACAATCGGCCGCATTGCTCACGGCGAAATTTCGCACGAAAACCTTCTGACCCTAGAGTAGCTCACGGGGGCGAGCCCGAAGGTTGAAACTTTGAGCTCCCTCCTGATAGGCTTCTTTCAGCTTAGCTCAGACACAGTCTTGTACGGCTCGCAGACGATCACTGTTCACACTTAGCTGTACTTCTCCAGCCTCAAAAGCGTTCAAGCTTCTAAGGAGGGCGTACTCAGTGCCATGCTGGATAGGGTGGTACCCGAACATGAGGAATTAGGGTGAAAATCCTGTGGACTCATGAATCACCTTGCGGAAGGCAAAACACGATTTCGGAAGATTCTTGTCCCACCTGCTATGATCGGACCCTATGTAGGCTCTGATGGCGCTCAATTTCGACTGGTTTGACCTCTCCGAGGCATTCGCTTGCGGTGAATGATATGAAGTGAAGCAGTGCTACACCCCATAGTCGCTCATAAGCTTAGTGAATACCTTGGAGACGAACTGCACACCATTGTCCGAGTGAAGCCATCCGGGAACTCCGCAGGTCAGAAAGATTTCGCGCTCCAAGTATCGCACGACTGATTCCTCAGTGGCTTTAGCCATGTGCTTGAGCCATATGAACTTGCTGTAATGGTCCAGGACCACAAACAATTGAGTATTTCCAGATTTTGAACGAGGGTATGGACCCATGAAGTCCACAAACAGGCGCTGCATAGGTCTCGTCGAGTTTCGTGATGCGCCCATAGGAGGTCTCAAAGTGGAATTCGAAGGCTTGACCTGTTTGCATGTTGAACAGCTCTGGATGTGCTAAATGACATCTTGACGCAAACGAGGCCAATAATAATATCTTTGTAAGACTTCTGTTGTTTTACGAATTCCACAATGAGAGCCCCGGGGATCATCATGAGCTCGTACTATAAGAGCCTGTTCACAACCCTCAGGGACCCATAATTTTGTTCGGGGAATATCTGAAGTCAGCGTTACAGGCGAACCAGTACTGATGTATGTTCGGCCATCAGCAAGGTGCAAATTCTGGAACTTATCACGTTGCTTCAGGATTTGCTCCTTGAGATGTTCGTACTTGGGTTCCTGAAACGCAGACTGAGGTATCAAACCATCAGTATGTTTATGCTCCGGAAGGCAAGCAACGAGTGAGGCCACCCGCTCGTCCTGCGAGCAAGATCTCGATAACGCATCCGGTACAACGTTCAGAGCACCTTTCCGGTGTTCAATCTGGAAATTGAATTCTTGTAATTTCAGACTCCAGCGAGCCAATCGACCAGAAAGGTCCGACTGCTGCATCAGCCATTTACGACTGGCATGGCCGATTATGATGGTGAAGAGCAACCCTTCGATATATGCCCTGATTCTCTTTACACTCTGCACCGCAGCTAAGCGTTCCAACTCAGTAATGCTATAGTTACGTTGTGCAGCGTTGAGCTTCATCGACATATATGCAATTGGATGCTCTCCACCCTCATCGTCCTTCTGGAACAAAACACTTCCAATACCCACTGTACTTGCGTCACACTGGATATAGAAGTGCTTCGTAAAGTTAGGGTTAGCCAGCACTGGAGCAGAAATCAGCAACTGCTTCACTTTATTGGATGCACTATTGGCGGAAGCAGACCACTTGAAGGCACGTTTGCCCTTTAGCAAATCCGTTAGAGGGGCCGTAACCGAGGCAAGTTTGGAATGAAACGCCTGTACCATCCTGCCATGCCCATAAACCATCTCACGTCTTTGGTCGTTCGGGGTTCAGGATAGGAGACTATACCTGATACCTTCTCCAGGTCGGTGCGCAGGATACCATCACTCACTACAAAGCCAAGATGTTTGATCTCCTTCTTGATGAACTTGCTTTTTTCAACATTTTTTTTTTGTGGTAGGGAGGTGAAGGCATTTATGCCCGCCGAGTCTGGAAGTGTGGGACTCCCATGGAGGATACCTTTGGACCACCCACTAAACACCTCCCCTGTCAATCTGAGAACCTAGCCTGGAACCGTTTGACACATTATTTCGGGCCAGGTCTCGTTTTGTTACGCCGTGGGGCGCCTTCAAGCTGGGGAGTCCCTTTCCTAGCGGGAGGGGAGGGGGGAAGAGGAATTGCCAGAAGAGCGATCCCCCAGCCCCAGCGCCTCCGGCTGCTGTGAGTCCTTTTTATATTTTAGGATTGCCCGAGCATAATGTGCCACCTGGTTCCATTTGTCAACCGATTCGAGCATCACCGCAACTATATTATCCGGGATGAGCTCTCCCGTCTCCCTGTAGAGTTCCTTTTGCAGCCTGACCCGTTTGGTACACGCAAAAAATGTGTGACAGGCATTGTCCTCCTCTCCTGGGCAAAACCGACAATCGGGAGACCGTGACTTGCCGGTCTTGTGCAGGTAAGACTGAAAACACCCGTGCCCACTCAAAAGCTGGGTCAGATAGAAGTCAGTCTCACCATGCCTTCGATTTAGCCACGGTCTCACATCCGGGATGAGGCGCGCAGTCCACCTTCCCTTCGTGCAACTCACCCAAGGCTGCTGCCAATCGTTGAGCGAGCGTTGTCTCTCCTCGCGGACAACCATCTCCCTCGCATCCTCGTTTCGGCGCAGGTAAATAGCGCGGCGCTCTCTAGCAAGGAGGGCGACAGGTATCACGCCTGCAATCACTCTCACCGCCGAGTCGGAGACTGTTGGATACGAAGATGCAATTCTCAGTGCTCCTCTTCTCTGTACCTGTGCCAATCGTTTTCGGTATACCTCCTTTCTGAGAGCGTCGCCCCATACCTCTGCTCCGTACAGTAGCACTGACCCTACAGCACTCATCAAGAGGCGTCTTCTTGATGGGCTGGGTCCCCCTACGTTGGCCATAAGTCGACTCAGGGCCGATATTCCCGAAGCAGCCTTCTCAGCCGTTGCCCTGATTTGCTCAGAGAAACTCATCTTCGAGTCGATCAGTAGCCCCAGGTACTTCACCGCTGGCTTCGATTCGATCTGTATATCTCCAATACTGATCATCCTTACTCTAGGGATTCTCTTTTTTGTCAGGATGACCACTTCGGTTTTCTCCAGTGCTAAACTGAGCCCGCGAGCAGTCATCCAGTCCCTCACTCGGCGCATTAGCATACCTAGCCTAAGTTGCGCTTGTTCAACGGTGCGTCCGGCGACCAGAGCCGCAACATCATCCGCATAGCCGACCAAGCGCGACTCATCTGGCATCTCAAGTCTCAGTAGCCCGTCGTAAGACACGTTCCACAGGTCCGGACCAAGAATAGATCCCTGGGCAACACCCGATGTAATTTCCATCCTTCGTTGGCCCTGTGTCGTGTCGTAGAGCAGGCTTCGGTCCTTTAGGTAGTTCCTCAAGAGCCGCATTAGATATTCTGGAACTTGAAAAGAGTTTTCCAGCGTGTCCAGAATATCCACCCATCTAGCGGAGTTGAAAGCATTCCTGACGTCGAGTGTCACCAACAGGACGATCCGTCGCTTGGTGCGACTATATGCCTCTGCCTTTTGGACCGCGTTCACCACCTCTGCAATCGCATCAATGGTAGAACGTCCTGCTCTAAAGCCGTACTGCCGAGGAGATAGGTCCCCAGCAGCACGAATCGCGTCAGTTAGTCTCCCCTTGATGAGTTTCTCTAGCACTTCCCCAGCCATGTCTAGAATGCATAACGGGCGGTATGCAGACGGCGATTCGGGATTTCCCTTCCCCTTGCTGACCAGCACGAGCCTCGCCACCTTCCATCGTACCAGGAAAACCCCGTCCCGTAGGCAAGCGTTGAATGTGCTGAGCAGCAAGTCAGGACAATGGTGATAGACGAGCTACAAAGCCTCAGCTGGAACACCATCTGGACCTGGAGCCTTCCTCGCTTTCAGGGAGAGGACTGCCTCCTCCAGTTCCAGCTGTGTGGAGGGTGGACACTCGACTGCTGTTTCACCATGGACAGCATCAACACGAACGGGATGGGCGGGGAAGAGTCCCCGCACTATCGCGTCCATCTTTTCCGCGTCATGTATACAAGGCTTCCGTAGGGCACCAAGTTTCCCCATGACCAGCTTGTAGCCAAGGCCCCACGGATCCCTATTTACATCGTCCACGAGGTCTTGCCAGCATCGGGCCTTGCTCTTGTTAATAAGCCTGCGAAGATATTTCCTGCCGGACCTGTATGCTGCTAGCCTAGTGTCTGCCTCCTCCCGTGTTTGCGCCCGCTGGGCCTCTCGCCGAAGTTTGTGAAACTCGCTTCTTTGTTCGGCGATCTCGTTTGACCACCAGTATACTGGAGGCTTATCATGTCGGGGTCTCCGACGGGGCATGGAAGACTCGCAAGCAGCTATGATGGTACTCATAGTTGAGTTCACCAAGTCCTTGGCTGTAGGCCCTCCACTCCCTGGCGGAGCTCCCAACAACGGTGCGCCTGCCGTAAGCGCGTCAGTGAACCTCTCGACGTCCATCCTCCCAGTCCTCCATCCGAGGATTGAAGTTTGGGCATATGCACGCAGAGTGGCACCGTCGTGAATCTCAACAGCTATATACTGGTGATCACTAGCCGAGTAGTCCTCTAGTACTCGCCAGTTGTCTACTCTAGGTACCAGGGACTCCGAAGCGAGTGTCACATCGGGTATGGTTCCTACGCAACCCCAGCGGCGGAAAGTAGGGGTGTTACCAGTATTTAGGACAAAAAGCGCTGTTCTGGCCGCCATGTCCAAGATTTGCTTTCCCCTTGGGTCGGATTGTGGCATACCCCGTTCGATGGCTCTAGCGTTGAAGTCTCCCCCGACCAGCATGTGGCCCTCTGTGTTCGAGACAGCGTCCTCCAGGGCATCGAGTTTGGTTCGAAAGGATCGCATTGCCTCGTTAGGCGTCAGATAAACACTGAAATATGTTATCCCTGAACACCGCACCCACACAAAACCATCCCCGCGTCCATGGCCCTGCACCTGAAGGCGGGCGCTGTCTTGAACCCAGATGGCCGAGGTACTAGATTTGTCAGGGTACCACGCTTGCGAGTCCTTGTTATGATGTTGCTCGCTCAGCAACAGGAGGTCAGCTTTCTTATCCCTCGCAAACTGCTCAAGAAGGTCCTGGGCGTTTGTGCTTCGGTGCAAATTGACCTGCAGGATACGGATCATTTGAGTATCGATTTGGCTTTAGTTAGGGCCTCCTTGAAAACCTAGCATCTCCCTGTCCCTGGCTCATGTTTGAGGTCGCCGGGTGCTAGCTTAGCATCCTTGCAAAGAATGCATTTTGCCTCGTTCGTGCACTCCTTCCTTTTGTGCCCCGTTTCACCACATTTGTAGCACAGAGATCTCCTGTCGGATCCCCTACAGCCATACGCGGTGTGTCCGTATTCGAAGCATCTGAAGCAGCGGATAGGGATCGCTCTTCTCCGTATCCTGCAGATAACCCAACCTATCTTAATTTTGCCCTTTGCCAGGATTTGCTGGGCGTCTTTATCAGCTAGTTCGACAATAGCCATGCGCTGCCCCCTTGTGTTTTCACGTGTCAATCTTGCCTTGACTTCACTGAAGCTGGGGAACTCCCTCCTGATGGCATCCTCTACTTCAGCTTTGTCCGTGACGCAGTCGAGGTCCCTGATTTCCAGGGTGGCCATTGGTTCGAGCGAGGCAACCGTTGCCGCATCTCCAAGAACCTTTTGAACCGCGTCACGGAATGCATCTTTGTTTGTGGCCTCTGGCCCGAATTCCACCAGCAAGCCACCGGTCCGGGTTGGTCGAACTGCTTTGATGGCAGTTTTGGTGTCGTCTGGCTTGACCGCTCCTTTAATTTCACGGAGGACATCTGCGTAGGTTCGGCCCTTAGTGGGTTTAATAAGCAGTGCCTCTCGCAAGGGTTTGCGCCGCGGTTTGCTTTTTGTTTTCTGCGGTATATCGGGGGGTTCTTTGTTCTTTTCGTAGTTGAGCTCTTTGTCTGTTTTTTCTAGGAGTAGCTTTTTGGCCGCTTTTTTCGCTGCCTTGTTTCGCACCATATGAAACTCCTCGCCTGGAGTGTCAACTTCGTTTATGGTCTCGTCCTTCCTCCTTTTCTCACAGTCGCCTTCAATTGGGCTACCGGCCATTATTTTGCTGCTGCTAGGACCCACTGATGCCTCGAGGGAGAGCGTGTCTTTTTGGTGCTTTTCGGTTGCAAGCCACCTCCGCCTGTAGTGCGTTATGCGGCCAAAAAGCTTCTCCAGTTCAAGAATGCCATTCTTGACACTCTTGCCTATGTTTTTCTGCACTTCGCAGGCAGCCCTCAGTTGTTTGACGATATTCCCCGCTTTCCGAGTAAGCCGCTCCTCCTCGGCGCGGTCAAGGGCGATCGTGTTATTTGGCGCCACCTTTTGGGAGAGGCCCCCGTTTCCTAGCCCTTTTGCTTCTATCGCTTGGGTCGCGTTTGAAGTTGTGTCGGCCAACGGCAAAACTTCTCCCTCCCCCAGTCTTACACTGGCCTCCGGTGGTGTCGCAGCTTGATCCGGATTGTTTACGTCTTGCACTGGGCGCTCCGGGGTGCGCATAGTCCTTCTACTGCGCCCAAAGGCCGCAATGATGCCAGGTTGCACAACGCACTCTGCCTTCTTTCGTTCGTTAGTCCGTCTGTGGTCTGTCTCCGATGATTTAACCTGTGATGTTGACTTTGACAGTGTTTCTGGGGTTTGCTGCCTCCCCCCGCAATCGGTGACTTGTTTAATCGGTGTTCTTGCCAACAGCGGTTTTCGCCTGAAAGGGTTCTTCGTGCTAGCGTCCTGTTTGCTTGTGGTTTCATTTGTTTGCTCCATTTTATTGGGTCCCCCCTCGGAGCCGCTATCTCCGTTCGTGTGTGTAGTCGCCTTTTTGGTCCCATGGTTATCTTTGCAGAGCAGGGAGGCCATGCGAGGGTTGGCACAAGCCCTTATGGGGACAAGTGCTCAGAGCCAGACCAGCACTAATCGGAGTCCGTCTCAACCGAACCTACACCACCAACCCAATGGTGCGAGCTTCGAACGTACTCCGAGGCCTGCCAAGGTTTTACCGGGACGGAGACGGTATGATAGTTGAATTGGAGCCGTTCACACACGAGTTTCACCTCGGCGCTACTGTGCAAAGCAACTAGGTCCAAACCATCACATCCGCCAGCCCAAAGCGTCAATTCCAGTTCGTTGTCCAAAGCGTAGCCCAGATACAATAAGAGGGAACCTCACGGCACCCCCCATATCCTCGGGTCCGTGGGGGCGGCACTCCCCAAAGAATGCTAGCGTCCAAGAATGTTCTTGTCGACCGGCTTTCTCCCTGCGGGAATTTCCTCGGGTACGTGGGGGCGGAACTCCCGAAAGAATGCTAGCCTCCAAGAGTGGTCTTGTCGACCGGCATTCCCCCTGCGGAGTTTCCTCGGGTACGTGGGGGCGGAACTCCCCAAAGAATGCTAGCCTCCAAGAGAGCTCTTGTCGACCGGCATTCCCCCTGCGGGGGGAACATTGATGGTCAAGTTGGCGTCCCTGAGCAGTTTCGCAACAGTACTCAGGAGCTCCAAGTGCTCATCAAATGTTGAACTTGTAACAAGCAGGTCATCTAGATAAACGAATAGCTTGTCCTACAGCTCATGCGGTATTCATTTGTGCATCAACCGACACATCGTTTGGGGAGCGTTACATAACCCGAACGGCATGACCTTGAAATGGTACATGGGCCTGCCAGGGACAGTAAAGGCCGTTTTCTCCTTACTTGCCTCATCCAATGGTATTTGCCAAAAGGCATCCTTCAGGTCCAAGCTGGTAATGAACCTGGTACTCTGCAACCGTGCCAAAAGACCTTCAATCAATGGCAACGGATAGGCGTCCTTAACGGTCACCTCGTTGAGATGTCGAGCGTCAAGGCACAAACGCACATTGCCAGGTTTTCTGAAAAGGGTCACAGGTGAACTCCGCGAAATCTGACCTTCCTCTATTACCCCCAAAGACAACATACGATCGAGTTCGTCATACAACAGTTTCTGTATAACAGGCGAGACAGCATAATGCCGCTGCTTAATGGGTCGAGCAGAACCAGTGTCGATGTTATGAGACACGAGACTGGTCCTACCCAAGCCTTTCTCATTATACGACGGAAACTGTTGTTTGACGAAGTCCAGTCGTTGCTGATCTTTCGGAGACAAACGATTCAATTCAGGGCTCTGAAGCTCCGACGCTGCTTCGATAGCGTTGACCTGGATTGGTGCTATTTTGAAGAGATCCCAGAAGTCAATTTCAAGATACACTGCGTGCGTCAAGGAAGGAACAACTAGGAATCTCATCAATTTGGTGGTTTTATTAAATTACACCAATGTGGTGACGTATCCCAGAACTGGATCCTTGTGCCCTGATGCAGACATGACCATGCATGGAATGCATATGCAAGCCCAAGTCTGACAGCAGGTCCAAGGCTCCGGCTCCAAGGACACTGACACTGGCTCCGCTATCAAGTAAGCCCGTCAATTTGCGACCCTTGACAAAAATATCTACGTAGGGCCTATTGTCACCAAGAGTGGCCACAATTGACTCCACGCAGGCACGCTTCAAGAGGCTCCTGCGAAGAAATATCTCCAGGATCTCCGAAAGCGATCCCGAAAAGGTCGTGCTCTAAAACTAGCGGGTGACTCACGATCATCGCCCGCCTTTCCATTACATTCGACATAGATTGGTAACCTGCTCGAGGTATTAGCACTGCTGAATGGTACTGGGGACTCATGGTGATGCATGTCGGTATTATTATGACAAAAATCTCTCGTTCCACTGCGATGGAGGTTCATTGGCACACAAGATTCCAAACCAGCCGGTAACCGATCAGGCGGTCTCATCAAATTAAGCTCATAAGACTGAACTGGAAGTCGACCATACTTGATTTCCAGCTCACGCCAAGTGTCCTCAATTCGACGACACCTCCAGACAAGCTCACGGGTGGTTGAGAACTCATATCCAGCTAAGTGATCCTGCAACCTGAAACTCATATATTTGAAAACTACTTCTTGCAGATCCGTGTCTCTAATCGGAGTCCTGAGTTGAAGAGCCATAGCCTCAAGGGATTCATAAAATTCAACGAATGGTTCATTGAATTCCTGCCTGCGGGTGAACATATTTTCCCAAATATGAGCGTCATGAACTCCACTTTAAGCTGCGGCCAACTCAAGTCTCTATGCAGGTCACGTATCTGCCAGTACCAGTTTTCGGCATATACCTGCAGCAGAACATGAAAGTCTCGGACGAGTTCACGCTCTGTGAGACCATAATCTCTAGCCATAATGCTAGCACGACACAAAAATTGTCGTGCATCCAAACCATTGGAGCCACCATCGAACTTAAAACCCCATTTGGTAATTGGGATAACCGTTCGATGAGTCTCATCTGCCTGACCACCATCCTGGAACGAGAGCTGCGACTGAGGATTTGGCAAATCTTGGGAAGAGCGTAATGAACAGCGAGTGAAATTATCGTGTTCATATCATGTGTGCCGAAACATGATGACTATCAAAAACAATAAAAATCTACAGACCATCTAAATAATTTAAGTATATTAAAATCAATGAACAGACGGACAGTACCGACAACTTGTATAAAATAAATAATTAAAAAACGAACGAACAAACGAGTCAATAAAAATAAATTAAATAGCAGACAGACAGACCGACAAATAAATAAATATATAAAATTTAAAAATTTTAAATCTTACTAGATAAAATAAAAATTAAAATTCTCTATAATGTACACTGCTTGAAAATTAACCCTAACATAAACCTAAACGAAACTCAATTATCAAACTCAACCTAATATTACTCAAACCCAAAACTAACTAAACCAAACTCAATCATTAAAATTAAAAGAAATTATTCTAAATTAACAAAAACCATAAACCCACTTATCTAAAACTAATCTAAATCATAAACCCTAATTAAGCACTAATAATCTACAACTAAACTACCTACATTCAATGCGTTTAAAATCAAACAAGCAACCTAACGGTAATTACTAACCAATAAAGCGATGGCGAAATAAAAGAAAATATATGATAAGAAGTGAAATGAGCGCAGATGAGTGCAAATGGAGTTATAAAACTGATTTTGCTATCATTTCTCAAAATGATTCTCCCCATTTATGGAAAAGGAAAAGAAAAGGTGATTGAATGGGATGAAGGTTAAAATTTATACAAAACACGAAGCAGACAAACTGCAACAGTGCCTGGTATAACAATGGAATTCGTAGGCGGACTCCACTCTAATGGTCACCACAGAGGGCTGACTACAAGACCATTATGAAAAATCAGAATAAATTTCTGTTAGGCGATATCTTAACAAATTAGTATAAATCAGAGGCATGTAGTTCTCTCACACATAGCGAAGGTCAAGCTCAACGATTATACATTTCACCTTAATTCCGCTGAAGACGATTATGAAAGGAAAAGGGAGGTGAAAAAGTATAAAAGAATGAACAATTATAATTTTAGTAGTAGTTGAATTTGTAATTACCTAAAGAAAAGATTTAGTTTTTGCTTATTAAATGTCGCTGTGAGTTTCTTTTTGTCTAAATAAAGTTTTACAAACTATTCAAGTCTGAAATAGGAACATTATCAATCAATTATGCAATGGCAGTTAACTTTTACATTTTCAAATATTTCCAAACTGTTGCTCCGTTTTTAGACTACACCCTTCCAAAATTAAATCAGAAGAGAAACGTTCGTGGTGCATCGGAAAATGATGACAAAATTTGAGTTGATGTTCCACTCCAGTGTTCCATTCTCAAAGATGTCCTCCTTATTAGTGGTGCTGGCGGCGTCGTTCCGAACCAAAGATATATAAAGAAATGGACGAGCAACGACAATATGTGTACTCGTCCATGTGGGAAGCAAATTTATCACATAAATAAGTTATAAATAACTTACGCTCTCCAGACTATATGATTTCCTCTGCTTCTCCTTCCCCTTTGTTTGCAGACAGGTTTTTCTTTCCTCTCTTCGGTACAAACACTTCCCCCACTGAAACCCACGCACACCAACAAAATTCCGTTTCACGTGCACACGATCGCGCCTTTGTTATCATTCGTACACAAATTTGAGTACAACACAACAAACGTTCTCTCGCAACAAAACAAATGCACACGTGGGAAAATTCGACTGTCAAAAGTGAAAAATTTTATAAAATTTAACTGAAAATCGTGAAAAAAAGTGCTGATTTTGTACACGCGATCTTAAAATTAAAAACATTATCACCGTGAAAGTGTTTCGGAGTGAAATCAAGTGCGAAAACACTTTGAGAATGGAACACTGGAGTGGAACATCAACTCAAATTTTGTCATCATTTCCCGATGCGCCACGAACGTTGCTCTTCTGATTTAATTTTGGAAGGGTGTAGTCTAAAAACGGAGCTACAGTTTGGAAATATTTGAAAATGTAAAAGTTAACTGCCATTGCATAATTGTTTGATAATGTTCCTATTTCAGACTTGAAAAGTTTGTAAAACTTTATTTAGATAAAAAGAAACTCACAGTGATATTTAATAAGCAAAAACTAAATCTGTTCCTTAGGTAATTACAAATTCAACTACTACTAAAATTATAATCGTTCATTCTTTTATACTTTTTCACCTCCCTTTTCCCTTCATAATCGTCTTCAGTGGAATTAAGGTGAAATGTATAATCGTTGAGCTTGACCTTCGCTATGTGTGAGAGAACCACATGCCTCTAAGGTATACTAATTTGTTAAGATATCGCCTAACAGAAATTTATACTGATTTTAATTTCGCAATAAAATAGTATTTTGTATTGATGTATTTTACTGCTATAAGCTTAAATAACAAGCTGAAGTTTCGTTTGTTGTTCACTCGCTCACCATACGCAACAAAGAGTTGCTTTCCGATGCATGCCACTTGAACATTTTTAAGTATACTATTTAGAGTAAATAAAAGCTTCTCGTAGCTGGCAGTAAATTGCCTTACAGTCAGTATATTGCTATAGGCGAGACTTGATCGAATGGATCAAAAATAGCTTAATGATATCTTGATTCAATTTATATGAGGGAACAAATTTGAGCATATATTGGTTATAAATACGTCGTCTATTACTGTTGAATTTCTCAGACCAGTGATTAGTCCCAAAATGAACTATCCTGTGCCCCGATATTAAATTTATCTCTTTGATATAGGCTATAAAATTGATCAAAAGTTTGAAAACAATATTCGAATTATTTGTCCGAAGCATATTTTTAAAGAGTTCATATATCCTTCCGCTTGTTAATATAAAAATCAATTATTTCGAAATTACTTGTATTCATTTGAAAATTCAATAATATAATAAATGGAATTCATTCTATATATGCCTACAGAATAATTCTAGCAACTCCGGGATTCTGCTTTCCGCTTTCGAGGATGAAATAGCTTCCACATCCAGAGAGGCGCTTGAAATCAATACTGTCGTTCGTTGCATTTGCCTGCAAAAACAGAAATATGTCTGAGATCCAGATGAGATTTATAAAAGTAAAAAGTTTACCGATAGTTGCCCATTAATAATTTTTTTATCTCCATATATTCGTATGTCCAGTATTATTTAACAGACTCCTGAAAAAAAAAATAAAATTTGATTTCATTAATAAAATTATTCAAGCAAAATGCTAGCAAAACTTGCCCCCAAAATGCAGGCGCTACTACGCGAAAACTAATTGAATAAAATGGTTGCCACCGAAATGTAAACATAAGCATGCATGAATTGGAAGCAGTGATTTTGAGTGAAAAAACACTTCTAAATATTGTATTGTACTTTCTACATTTTATGTTGTTACTTACCTATGAAATGATACTCCTGTGGGCTGTCGGTGCGTTCTACTATTGCATATTTTCACAATGCACATGATTTTAAAAACTTCATTTGCATTTTCCTTCTTTTCCGTCGAAGTATATAGTTTTCTCACTTGCAATCTAACCGATAGATTGTCTCTTATTGTCTTGTTCATGAATAGCGCACAAATCACAAATTTTCACTGATTTTAACTAAAAATCCCACAGTAAACGAGTTTGTTTACGCGGATTCACAGCCGAATTTGACAGCGAATGCAAAAAAATCATCTGATAATATGAAGATTTCTCCTTATCGACAGCGAGAATTGATGACAAGAAAAATCAGTGTTCCATTAGCATCGGGCCGTTCCTGTTAGCTACCTGTTCCAATAGAGGACATTAGAAAGTAGCCAATCCCTAAGATTAATAAGAACTGGATGGGCTAAGCTCATATAAAATGCATGAGAGAGCATGCGACCGGTTTCTGTTCTCTAGCAAGTGAACAGTCTGTCATTTCCTCCCCGTCTGCCTCTTGCTGGTCACTTTCTTGTTCCAAAAGCTGACTAGGTGTGAACTGACTGTCAAGTTGACTGATGCAAATTGGACGCCAAATTGGCCAATTTGCAAGTTTCGTCGCGAATTTTATCTGATATTAAAACTATGGAAAGTGTTCGCGATCTAAATTCGTACCAAGTGTTCAAACATTCGATTGGAGTTTGTGATTCAAGTTATTTTAACGTGTGACACTGTGTAATTAAGTTAGAATTTCAAAATGAAATATGTAGTGCCTTCGTGAAAAAATCATAGTGGAAAAGGATCTGTAGGTGTTTCCTTTCACAAGTGAGTAGTTATTATATTAATGTTTTGCATGTTTTTCATACAATGCTGAAGGTTTTTCAAATAGAAAGCAAATTTTTGGTATTGTATGAAAATTTGTTTACATTGAGCAGCAGCCATGTTTGCTTGTGCAATTTGGCTCTCTCTAAGGTTGTAAACAAGAGCGTAGCAGTAGGAAAAGTGGTCGCAGGGGTTGTTGCAACCATATTGTCACGTGGTTGTCCACTCCAGTATTATTTAATTACTCAATGGCCAATCCAATCGAAACGCAAAATCCATCTGTTTTAGTTCTTAGATCGTTAATATTCATTGCAAACCTTTGAGGAACAAGACAAAACCGGAGTAGACATCCATGTGTACACGTTGTCGCAACTACCCCTGCGACCGCTTGCCTAACTACGTGTCTTTTTGCACCTACCCCTGCGACCGTGATTCTAAAGCTAGTTAAGGGGAACCCAATGGGTTGTCACAAGAAAGTAAACAAACGCTTATGCACTCGTAAAAATGGTTTTATTGCAAATAACACTTCACAGAACAAGAAAATAGCATTGAATACAAATAGAGCATTATGGCCACTTAGGATAGAAAACACTGTCGTATCGATAACCCATCGTTTTCTAGCAATAACGCACATTACACTTTTAATTGAGTTCCTCGCTCCGATTTACAATGTCACTCCTGAAAATGTAGTTATCCCTAAACCAGGTGTAATATTTCTTTCACTACAGTCAATATGTACCTCCGGACACGTTCTCGAACCGAAAAAACGACTAAATTCCGAATCGTATCTCACGTGCCAGGTAAATTTTGCGCCCATGTTTAGTCGTCAAATTGACAATCTGGCTCTCGAGAGGAGAAATTGTGGAAATTATTGGAAATGAAATGACAATCATGCTCAGATGGTGGTCGTATTACTTTCTATGGAGCTTATATGAGCATAGCCTCTCCATTTGTTCCGTTCCTCAAAGTTGCAAACTTTGAGAATGGAACACTGGAGTGGAACATCAACTCAAATTTTGTCATCATTTCCCGATGCGCCACGAACGTTGCTCTTTCGAATTAATCTTGGAAAGGTGTAGTCTAAAAAGGGAGTTACAATTTAGAAATATTTGAAAATGTAAAAGTTAACTGCCATTGTATAATTGATCGATAATGTTCCTATTTCAGACTTGAATAGTTTGCAAAACTTTGTTTAGGTAAAAAGAAACTCACAGCGACATTTAATAAGCAAAAACTAAATCTGTTCCTTAGGTAACTAAAAATTCAACCACTACTAAAATTATAATCATTCATTCTTTTATGCTTTTTAATCTCCCTTTTTCTTTCATAACCAGGCTTTGGATCGTCTGCGGCGTAATCAAGGCGCAATTTTCGGTTCCACGGGTTTTATACTGCCTTATTTGAGTGAAATGTATGAAAGAACTAGATGCCTTTAAAATTTACAAATTTGTTGAAATATCGCCTTGCGGAAATTTTTCAGTGCCTAACAAAAATTTTTGTTCATATCCTTGTCTGCTCTCAAGAAACTTTTTTCCCCTCGTAGTTTTATTATAATCTGGTTCTCGTAGCAGTGTTCATTTGGGCCATTCCCCTACGCAAATAAATCATGTACAGAAAGAACAACATCTACAGAATTCCATTCCCTTGCAACGAATTTCCGCATTTACCTAGACTTAGTGGGAGGTTAAATACAAAAGACTTTACAGTGGGCAAATCAAAAGAAAATTCCGAATTATTTAGAATTATTCTATTAATTTGTTAATATAAAGACTAATTATTTCGAAATTATTTTTATTCATTAGAAAATTCAATAAAAATATAATAAATAGCATCAATGGATACAATAAAAATAATATAACTCCGGGATTCTGCTTTCTACTTACACGCTCGAATCAATAACCTTCGGAAAATGGGACGAATTGAGTTTTCTAAAAAGAGAAACATACCTATAAAAACTCCCCACTTACAGGTAACGTAATCACTACATACTGGAGGTGGAGCTTGGATCGGGAGGTGTGCAATTGAATTCTAAAAAGAAAATGAACCCAACATAATATACATTTCTTTAACTGTTTCCAATAGTGAACATAAAATTATTTACCATCCTCGACGATGAACTAGCGTCTCCATGCAGCGAAACGCTTGAAATCAATACGGCTGCTATACTATTCGCCTATTTGCCTGCAAAGATAAAAATATGTCTGAGCTCCAGAAGAGATCCATTAAAGTAAAAAATTTACCTATTGTTCATTAGTCTCTACCAAAAGTGTTCTGGTTGCAATTTTTTTGAAATCGTTTTCCAAAAAGCGTTTGGAGCATATCAAAGCCTTTCCCACAATACATCCTTCGAAATAATTAATCTGCACCTAATTACCCGTTCATTTTCATTTGCAGGAAATCTGAAAAACATTCATTCATTAATAATGTGATTTTAATTCTTTTATACTTTTTCGCCTCCCTCTTCCTTTCATAACCGGGCTTGGGACCGTCTTTGGCGGAATTAAGGCGTAATTTTTGGTTCCACGGGTTTTATAGTGCCTTTTTTTGAGTGAAATGTATAGTCGTTGAGTTTGATCTTCGCTATGTATGAAGGAACTACATGCCTTTAAAATGCACTAACTTGTTGAAATATTGTCTGACAGAAATTTTTTCTGATTTTTTTTCGCGATAAAATAGTACCTTGTGTTGATATATTTTTCAGCTATAAGCTTAATCAACAAGCTGAAGTGTTGTGTGCTATTCATGTGCTCACCATATTCTACAAAAAGTTGCTTTCCGATGCATGCTACTTGAACATTGTTAAGTATACTATTTAGGGTTTTTTAGATAGTATTGTTCCGTCGGTGCAATGATGAAATCTTCTGATATCTTTTTCAGCAGTTTTGCAAATGAAAACTACACCTTCAGAAGGTATTTTCAATAATCCCCTTGTTTTATATGATATCAGAGATTTTGAGCAATTTTCTCCTTGAATGGCTGACAAGCACTGTTGACAGTTCAATACTTTGTATAATTTGAATACAATAAAACCGGCGATGTAGGTAATAACATGGCTCGCAAATTCAGATATGTAGCTTGGATCAGCAGCGTAATTATGTTCATCGAGGAACTGTTCATCGAGGACAAGTTGTTGGTTGCTTTCTTCTTCAAGCATTGCTGGTCGATCAATCGATTCATTTATTGCGCGAAGAGGGCAAGAAGCTTGTGCGTTAAGTACGACGATTTCCTCTAGAGGTAAACAGTTTCCCATTCCCCCCTCTCGAAGCTGGCACCGAAATAAAAGTTTTTTGTAGCTGGCAGTAAATTGTCTTACAGTCGGGTTATTATTATAGCCGAGACTTGATCTGATGGATGAAAAAAATAGCTCGATGTGGTCTTGATTTAGCTTATAGAGAGGAACAAATTTTAGCATGTTATTGGCTATAAATGTGTCGTATATAACTGTTAGATTTCTCAAACCAGCTATCAGTCCTAAAAATCCAACGCTTCTCTTGGAATGAATTATATTGCGCCCTGATAATAGTTTTATCTTTTTAATATAGGCTATAGCATTAATCGAAAATTGTAGTACAAAACTTGAATTATTTGCACAAAGCGCCTTTTTCAAGAATTCAAATTCTGATATCCTTCTGCTATTGAGAACATCGAAGATGTCGTTAAATGTTCGTATGAACTTTGAGGTTGCCTTGCTTCCGACGAATTCTTTGCATTTTAATACATCTCGGCAAAAATCAATTGCATCAGCTACTGACTTGCTGAAAGTTTGAACTGCTAGTCGCACTTTCATCTTTTGCTACTCAAAGTGCACATGAGCCTTTCGAAGCTTGTTCCCTAAATGCAAACCTTCTTTTTTCTGGAGTTGCAGCAACTTTACTATGTAGTCCCATTTAACGAACTGACCATCACCATCCACCAAAACCTTTAAACCGGCTAAAGTGTTACGGACAAGTTTTAACATATGGCACGGATCCGGGTGTAGCACAATTTTTCCTTCAAAACGATCAATTTTGATGTACCCTTTGGAATTAATATCACGCACATCAGAACCTAATAATTTGGACATCGTGAAATTTGCTGGTGCCCCATCAAAGGTGATTCCTACTACGTGCACCCCTGTGTCGAGAAGGTCGCTTATACATAGGGAAACCATATTTGACCTCTGCTCGGCGTTCATGTTTACGATGGGAAAATACGCAATTGGAATTTTCCAAGGTCTATTTATGAATACTGCCATAAAGACTATGATTTGCGAAGCTATAGTCTCGGTATTACCACCATCACCCACATCTACAAAGCCATGTGCTCGTTCTCCATCCCAATCGATGTGCTGCCGAATACAAATTTCATCGAAGACCAAATTAACAAATATTGTTTCATCATCTGAAGCAGTTTCTACAACCTTCTTTATTGCTGCGAACGACTCTTTTGTGAAACCGGGCTTGCAACCAACTTTTTCGTACCATTTTCGTAGCGTCCTTGAATGTGGCAGGCACTTATCAAATGTAGTACGAACGTATTCATATGCCTTGGGCGACAGAAAATTTAAGTTTAGTGCAAATACTTTTATTTCATTGCAATATGTTTTCGCTTGTTTATTGCCTCGACTTTTGAAAATCTGCCGTTCAATAATTTTCTTATTAGGCCCAACAATATTCTCCAAAGCTTCACTCATGCCCTCACATATCAAATTTCGATTTTTCAATGATGCGAGCAACTGCTTCATGCCGTTGACTTTCACCACTTTTCGTTTTTTGTCTTGCCGAAGTGTATTAATCAATTTTTTCTTGTGCTTGAGTTTATTTTCAAGAACTTTTATTTTTGCTCGTAGCTTCGTAATTATTTGATTCTCGGAGTAGAATTCGTTTCGATAATTTCCCTATTCAAATTAAATCATGTATAGAAAAATATCTACAAAATTTCATTCCCTTGCGACGAATTCCCACATTTATCTTCTAAACAAACGGATTTAGGGAGAGGTTGAATACAAAAGACTACACAATTGACAAAACAAAAGCAAACTCAAAATTATTTCAAAAATGCTAGGTATCTTTTAATATAAAGACTAATTAGTTCGAAATTATTTTTATTCATTGAAAATCTTAATATCAATACAATAAATAGCATTTATGAAATACATGCTTAAAATTAAAAGAATAATACTCACAACACTGGGACTATGCACTCTGCTCTCAGTCTCCAATTGAGAATACTCGTTTTGCACCTGCAATTAGAGTTCAATATAATTCATTTCATGAAAAACTAGGAAAGCTATGTTTACATCAATTTCCATCAAATTTTCTTCAACCGGGCAGGCTTCTACGAACGTGTTTTCTCTGCTGTTCAGCCATTGTGTGCGTGAAGTCTTTAAAAAGAATATATGAAAATCATGTTTATTTTTTATTTATTGCTTTACCTCGCTGACATAAGGTGCGTCGAGTAAAACAAGATTGTTATCACGTAAAACCTGCAAAATACCATTGAATTTTCTTATAAATTGCCCAATAACATAAACATACCTCAAAAAACTCTCCGCTTGCAGGTAATGCAACATCTTGTTCGGGCCGTAAATTGCAGCACTCATATTCAACCTACAAAGTGAGGAAACTGCTGTTTTATATTATAGATTTAATTAAAATTAGAGTACCTCGTCATTTGATGCAGATATTATTTTTGATACAGTGGTGTCGTTACTCCACGTCTGCAAACAACAAAATTTAGAAACATTTTGAAAATATTTCTTGAACTCATAATGACTTACTGCATAGGTAGATACTGGAACTTGGGTCGGGAGGTGCGCAATGGAATTCTGAAAAGAAAATCAACCTAATGTAAGCATATTTCTTCAAAAGTTTGTGCTTTATATTACCAACTCAGGAAATGAAATATTCATTTCATCGGCAACAGCATCGAATTCATTAATTTCAACTGCTTCACTGGTGTCGCATGGTTCCTATAAAGCACAAGTGAGGATAGTGTTACAAGCTTGATATAAATTTATTTACCATCCTCGGCGATGAAATAGCTTCCCCATTCAGCGAAACGCTTGAAATTATTGCAGTTGCTACGCCGCTTGAATTTTCCTGCAAAGATAAAAATATGACTGAGTTCCAAAGAGATTCATAAAAGTGAATATTTTACCAATTGTTGTTCATTAACCTGTACCAAAAGTGGAATTGCGCCTTCTCTCAACACTGTTCTGGTTGCGAGTTTAATTAAATCGCTTTCCAAAAAGTGTTCAGAGCATATAAACGCCTTTTCCACATTAGTTCCGTCGAGATTAATTAGATTGCACCAAACTGCCCGTTCGTATCCATTGGTAGGAAATCTAAAAAGCGTTTATTGATTATTAATTATGTGATTTTTGTAAATGCTGAAGAAAATAAAATTTATATTTTTTTCAACTTCATATATTTACAGTATGATTTAGCATACTGCTAACAAAAGAATTAAAAATTTAAAATCATTCATACAATAATATGCTAACAAAAACTTGCCCCCTAAATCTAGGCGATACTGCGCGAAAACTAACCGAATAAAATGGTCACCTCCAAAATGTAAACAAGAACATACATGAATTGGCGGCAGTAATTTTGATTGAAAAATCACTTTGAAATATTATCTTTTATTTTCTATTGTTTGTGTTACTACTTACCTATGAAATGATACTCCTGTCGGCCAGCGGTGGCTTCTATTATTGCATGTTACCACGATACACTTCATTTTATGAATTTCTTCACAATAGTCTGTTTTCCCAAAGAAATATAGTTTTTTTTCACTTACAATTTAACAGATATTTTGTTATTTATTGTCTTGTTGATGAACAACGCAAAAATAACAAGTTATCACTGATTTTAACCGAAAAATTACACTCCGAACTAATTTGTTTACAGTCTTTCACAGCCGAATTTGACAGCGAATGCAACAAAATCATATGATAACATGAAGATTTCTTCTTATCGACAGCGAGAATTGATGACAAGAAAAATCAGTGTTCCATTAGCATCGGGCCGTTCCTGTTAGTTACCTGTTCCAATATTGCAAAGAATAAGTTTACAGACTCAGATAAATGAACCTAGTATAATCTATTTTTATAATCCATGGGTGTAAAATTACATACAGGGTATGCATTGATTATATTCAGTGACGAATGCCATTATAAATGATACCATATTAAACCATGAATATTGAGGATAAATGCTATGAAAGTAACTAGGAAATAACAGCGAGAGTCAAATTATCGCAATTAAGGAAGCAATTGTACCATCGTTCATCAGAAACTCAAATATTCAAGAAATTCCTCAAAAGAGACGCATGGTATGTTTTTTTTGTATTGTTGATTTAGAACTTAAAATCAGTTTTACAAGTCTATTAAAATTAACTTATCGGAGTTCAATTTAAATATATTCTTTGTAACTTTGTAAGCAGAAAAAGATTTAATATACGAGTACATATTTATTTCACGTAAAAATGTCACTCTCAATCGATATATTGGTATAAGACTATGAAAACAGATTTATAATCTCTTTCTGGGGCACTCTTTTATATATATATATATATATATATATATATATATATATATATATATATATATATATATATATATATATATATATATATATATATATATATATATACATATATATTTAGATATATATATATATATATATATATATATATATATATATATATATATATATATATATATATTATATATATATATATATATATATATATATATATATATATATATATTATATATATATATATTGTTAAATTAGAACCTAAGAATCATTTCGTATAACATTAAACACCATAGCATAACCATTTCAGTCAACAATCAAAATTCATTCACCTTTGCATATAATCGCATTCGCAGCATAAACAACTTAAACTCATTTCGACCTAATTAATTCCCACAAACCAAGCAAATGACCTTTGTAGAGTAAGCAAAATAATTTAAATACATTGAACACCTATTTGTAGTAGCTTAAGTTAATGAACTTTGTATGGTAAGCAATTTCCATCAAGTAATTGAACTGTGAATTCCAATGAAAATAATGAACTTTAGAAGTAAGCAATTTTGTAAATTTGTACTATTAGCAATAATTTGTAATATAAGGGAAAAAATCACTGAATAAATCATCACTTGGTGATCAAGCACGATTATTGGCGTTTCATTCATCTACATCTAATTCTCATTCCAGAACATTGGTCCGTTGAGCCGGATTTTAGCAAGAATTTCAGACAAGGAGTTAGTATACGCAACAACGGGACAAACCAATCATGGCAAATCTCATCGCAGGACAAAAACTGTGCTTCGACAGTATCAACAGGATCATCTCGAACGTCAAGAAGGATAGTCAAAGCCGCCACTCTCTAGCCTATTTCGAAACTCGGCTAGAGCGAATCGAGGAGCAATGGAAAGCCTGTGAGGAGAACCATCTCCAAACTTACGCACGCTTACAGAAGAGGGAAATAAAGCACTGATGAAAAATTATATGGAGGACTATGGAAACATAGAGGATCTCGTCTTGGAGTATAAGACGATTTTTAAGGACGGAATCCACAGATTTCGTGCTGGAACCTTAGCTCAATCATCGCAGATAGCAACAAGTTCAGGAGAGAGTCTTCAGCTTGAGCGAATCAAGATCCCTGCGTTTAACGGGGATTATGCAAAGTGGATAGCGCTTCGTGACCTCTATAAAAGTATGGTGCATGAAAATACAACACTGTCCAACGTGCAGAATATGCAGTACCTCCGCAGCAATTTAAAGGGAGAAGCCGAGCAAATCATTAGTCACTTGAACATAATGGGTGACAATAATGAAGCCGCATGGAAATTATTATGTGAACGTTATGACAATGAAAAACTCATAGCGCAAGAGTTAATGCAACGTTGGTGGAGCACTAGCCAATGCCAGCCGAACGATGCACACATTTTGAAGGACATAGTCAACACAACCAACCAGCTCACCACAAGTCTGAAGACATTGAAGATCGATGGTTTCGATCTTATTATGACCTTCATGTTGAGCAGCAAGCTCGATAAAGAATCAAGAGTGGAGTAGCAAAGAACGACAAGTGGAAGCAAAGACATGCCGAAACTCGAAAAATTCATACTGTTCTTAACCGAGAGATTCACAATGTTAGAAACACTAACATTGTCCAATCACGGGGAAGTTAAAAAGTCATCTTAGAGGACTCTAACGCACACTGCTCAAGCTCAAGCGATCCGTTGCGTCATGTGCGAAGGTCATCATCGTTTGTTTGAGTGCGAGCAATTCAGGAGAGTGCCAGTGAATGCACGACGACAATTGGTGAGAAACAAGAAAGTCTGTTTCAACTGCCTCTCCGACCAGCTTGTCGTTAAACAATGTCCATCTAAAAGGACCTGTAAACTCTGCCCAAAACGCCACAACACGTTTCTGCATGAAATAGACAATGGGGATATTAAACCTGAAGCTAACACTCAGACACAAGCACACAACGCACTGCTCTGCAAAACGCAAGTACTACTCGCTACAGCGCTTATTCCAATTCAAGCCAACGATGGGACAATGATCAACCTTCGAGCATTGCTGGACTTTGGCTCGCAAAAATCTTTCATAACAGAATCAGCTGTTCAAAGGTTGGGACTAACACGACGACACTGTAAGATTGCCATTGGAGGAATTGGATGCTCAGAAGCGGTAACATCAAAAGGAGTAGCAAAAGTCCCAGCGAACTTGGGAAAAAATGGGAAAGACAATCTACTTCAGTTGTCGGCGCTAGTCATTTCAAAAATTACCGCCGTGTTAGTAACTACTAATATTACCATCGACTTACCAGCTCATTCGGTAAAACAGATTTCAACCGTCCGTCACAAATTGATTTGCTTCTCGGAGCGGACATATACGGAAACATTTTCGATCATGGTTTTATTCAAGGACAGCCATGTGCGCAAAAAACAAAACTTGGTTGGGTTTTGTTTGGATCAACGGCTGGCACTAACATCAATCTCCTTTGTAGCATACGAAGAGTTAGAACAGAGCAAAAGAAGATTTTGGGAAATTGAAGAACCATCAACAGCACTCGAACAAACTGTAGAAGACCTTGAAGTCGAAAAACACTATAGTGAAAACACGACAAGAGGTTCAGATGGAAGATATACCGTTAGATTGCCATTCAAGTCAAACGTCAACCAGGGTCAAGATCTAAAAGAATCAGTCCAGATGGCATACATTCGATTTCGACAATTGGAAAAGCGGCTCTCAAGTCACCCTGATCGAGAGAAAGAATATCGTGCTTTCATGGAGGAATATCTGCAACTCGGCAATATGGAGAAGATTCCAACCAACATGATACAAAACACTGAGTGTTATTATTTACCGCATCATGAAGTGATCAGGGAGACAAGCTCCACTACAAAGCTGCGTGTGGTCTTCAATGCAGCGCAGAAATCACTCAGCGGAAAATCATTGAATGACTTACTCCAAGTAGGCCCCACGATACAACCGAACCTTATACAACTGCTAACGAGATGGCGGAGCTATCAACATGTCATCACTGCCGACGTTGAAAAAATGTACCGTCAAATAAAAGTTCACGAAGAGGATCGTGAATATCAACGAATCTTGTGGAGATTCAATGCTATGGAACCTATTGGGCATTATAGACTTAAAACTGTGACAAACGGTACATCTTGCGCACCTTTCTTGGCGATTCGTACACTTCAACAACTGGCCATTGACGAGCAGGATGCATGCCCTGACGTCACTAAAATAATTCTTCAGGATTTCTACGTAGACGATCTCCTCACTGGCTCAGATGACTTAACTCAGCTAAAACGCATACAACTGCAGCTCAAGGAAGTGCTAAGCAAGGGTGGCTTCCATCTTCGAAAATGGTCAGCGAACAATCAGGCTCTTTTAAAACAAATCCCAAAAAGTGATCGGGAAAATCAAAAGCCATTGTAAATAGCGCTTTCGGACGAAGTCAAAACTCTTGGGTTGCAATGGCATCGTTCAAAGTGAAACATTCCGAAGAACCAAAATTAACCAAACGATCAATTTTATCGGAGGTAGCAAAGCTGTTTGATCCACTCGGTTGGCTGCAACCTTGTATTGTCACCGGAAAAATTACGATGCAAAATCTCTGGCGGCTCAAGTTAGGTTTGGATGATGAAGTTCTCCCAGCTGTTGTCAAAGATTGGACTGAAACTCGCAGACATCTACCACTCATCGAAAAACTGCGAATTCCTAGATGGAATCGAACGTCCAGAGCCACCAACTTAGAGTTACATGGATTTTGTGACGCATCTACTACAGCTTATACATCAGCATTTTACTTGCGGGTCCTAACATTAGAAGGTCTGATATCATCATGTTTATTAACCGCAAAATCCAAGGTCGCTCCAGAGCTAAGGTGTCAATTGCACGACTTGAGCTTTGCGGTGCCGTTTTGATGCTGGAAACAATGGAGCAGTTGAAACAAGCGTGCCAGTGGACGAATGTCAAGACTTGTTTTTGGACGGATTCCAAGATTGTTCTAGCCTGGATTTAGAAACCTTCAGCAACGTGGAAGGTATTTGTAGCAAACCGCGTAAGTCAAATCCAAGAAAGCTCAAAATGTGACCAGTGGCACTATGTACGTACCACCGAAAATCCGGCGAATCTCGCTTCAAGAGGAATCTTGCCAGACAAACTCATACAATCATCCTTATGGTGGAAAGGCCCACAGTGGCTCTCAACTCACGATATATCAACACCGTCAAGCATAGCACTGTCAGCAGCAGAGCACGAGGGTATGCAAGACGAAATGCGCATTGTTGGAGCAATTGCCATTGAACCTACTGAAGAGCCAGAAATATTTCGTCAATACTCGGCTCTGCCAAAACTTTTAAGAGTCCTGGCGTACATACGTCGCTTCAAATACAACGCGTCACATGAAACCGACAAACGAATCGGATCTTAGGCATTTGAGGAGCTTCAGGAAGCAAAACTGGCCTGCGTGCGCCTTTCTCAGCAACATGCGTTTGCTAAGGAATTATTGGCATTACGAAGCGGTTCACCAATATCTAAAAACAGCAGCCTTGTTGCGAGTGAACACATAAACATGCTCGGATATATTCCCGCCTCATAACTGCAATAGTAGCGAGCAAACAAAACCTATGTACTCGCACTTCACCAATGAAAATCAGCCATCGAAACACATGCGCAAGTAAATAAGCGAGCAGTTAAGTGAACGAGAAAGCTCAACCCGTAACAATATTTACATCATGAACAAACGGGGTGCTTCGAAGTGAGGTAAGCGGAAAGGAAAAGCAAAAGCTCCGGCATAAACACTCTTTCGCTCAATGTCCCCAGTTTCGCGATTTCAGCTCGAGAGATCATCTGAAAGCCGAAAGCTTTAGCTGAAAGCGCTCTTTCGAAGTCGAAAGCTTAAGCGAAAAACACTCTTTCGGTCAATTTCCCCAGTTTCGCATATTCACCAGCCGAGCAAGCGAGACGAAGCGGGGAGGAAAAACGTTCGTGGAACGAGAGCTCACGTGTTCGGCTACTCAGCACCTTTAAAGAGAATTTAGGTTGAAAGCTCACGAAAGAACAGTATTTAAAGATTTCGGCAAAGCATTTGAGGGAGTTTGTATTCAAATCCAAAAGGGAGCGTGCTGCTACCCAGTTATCGCTTAGACGCTTAAAGTATTCGCGATTTAAAGTTCAGCCGAAGATATCGTCCAGTGTTCAACGAAGTGGTGAGGGGTGAGGTGTTGGCTTGCGCCGCGATCCTCAATCGGCCTTTTTGCGTTCCACGCTGTATGGCCACCCCGAACCATTAACACGTCCATTTGATTCTCTACAGGCAATATATTGATATAAGTCTTCAATAATGTAATTTGTAAAATGTAATGTTAGATAAAAATAGGAACAGAGAAAATAAAATAATTAATAAAATAAACTTTTTGCCTTGGTTGATTTAGTGAAAATGGACAGAGTAGGAGGTAAGTGGTGTTACAGGGAGTTCTTTCCCCGGGAGCCTTGATGTTGTATATAGGATACGCATCATGTTGAGCTCCCAGTTCTTACCAGTATACATAGGGTATACTGGTTTGTAACATTCCTCCGGCAGTTGAAAAGGATTCCTCCGGCAGTTGAAAAAAGGATTTAGTGTACTTGGAGAGTACAATAAATCGTCGCTCTACTCCGGTGATCTGAATTACTTAATGTACCCCAATAGATTACGCTCACTCTTGGTTTTTCGCAATTTTTGTTGTTGGTTGAGTCTCGCTACATTCCTTTTTGTGCAAATCATTCGTACTTATATCTCGCGCTGTTATCGCCATTGGTATTGTCCACTGTATTTCTCGCAACTTATTATTTCCACATTTATGAATTAATGAGTTAATATTTGGTTTGATAATATACAATGTTTTGTTTGATTCAATCATAAATTAATATAATAATATTTCGTTCGGCACCATAAGTTGATGCTAATTAATATGTATTAAACGTCAGTGTTGTATTTGCAAATTACTACAATCAAAAATTACTAAGTTAAGATTTGATTTTATACAATTATGTATCATATTTTCCTTTTTTGTTTGGTACCTTGAGTTAATGTTAATTACGTATTCATGTTGCTTTCATAAGCCAGTACAATTATAATTAATAAGTTGAAATTCGATTTTATACATCCTTTATATTTTGTTTGGTACCTTGAGTTAATGTTAATTGATATGCATTACATATTCATGTTGCTTTCATAAGCCAGTACAATTATAATTAATAAGTTGAAATTTGATTTTATACATCTTTTATATTTTGTTTGGTACCTTGAGTTAATGTTAATTGATATGCATTACATATTCATGTTGCTTTCATAAGCCAGTACAATTATAATTAATAAGTTGAAATTTGATTTTATACAAGGTTCTGTTTGATTTAATCATAGGTTACTGTAATGATGCTTAAGTATTACTTTAGATACAATGAGTTAAGATCCTGTTTGGTTTAATAATTTGTTTGCTTCAAACACTAAGATGTTACTGTTTCATTTGGTTCTATGCAATAATGGAATAGTGCTAAATTGGCTTCTGTCGTAAATTACAGGATTATAGATTATTTCGTTTTACTATAATATTGTAAACCATACTGAACATATTTTCCGACCCTAAATTGTTTTTTCTTGACAATAAACTATTACAATTGAAAGATAACGGACTACAATTTCTTCCTTTAATTGGCTTTAATAATATGGTTACAACTTCTTTTAAGATTCATATTCAATGCCGATCTTTTTTATATTTAGAAGTTAATGGTTTTCTCTTATTTTTAACATTACTTATCGTCTTGGAATTTTTATTCTACTCGTATATTTTTTGGCTTTTTGATTTCCTCAATTCTTTCAAATAGTATGAAAGTTCTCATGCGTATATTCAAATATTTTAATTACTAATTAATTGATGTTGCTTTCGGTTATTGGTTATTATTCGTATTAGAGTATTACTATTTGTTTAGTACAGGTTTTAGTAAATTATAACAGTTAGCGTTAGTGAGGATTTAACTAGGGGGGGGGGGGGGGGGGGGGGGGGTGCGATGGCATTTTTTTTTCATTTTGTTTTTCCGTGCAATTTTCCCCTATACATCTATTTTCCCTTTTAATTTCTATTCAACTAACGTACCTATATTACTAATGTTATTATTATTCCCTTCGTTTACCTTTCGCTTTTCATATTTTGACTACATTACCTAGTTTTCCATCTTTAATATGCCATTGGATTAGTGGGAGTTTCTTTAAGTATGTAGGCGGGAGTTTCTGTTAGTATCTTAATGGGGTGGGATGTGTGAATATGTACATGGGTATAGTAAGTCGCTTGTACGGCATCCCATTTGCCCATACTCGTACGTGTGATAATATCGTTCCCTCCAATCGCCTCTTTAGATTCACCCGAACGAGAACTTTGTATTACGGCGCCGGCGAAGATCACTTCGTCCAGGCTTCATACAAGTTTCTCTTCACCTATTCCCCATGGTTTAATAGCAGGCATCATTCGAGCCGACCGTTTGCATGCTCGTTTTATCAAGTGATAACGTTCTGCGCTCTTCGATGCATACTTGCATACATTCTCTTTACCTATTCCCCATAGTGTATTAGCAGCTATCCATCGAGCCGACCGTTTGCATGCTCGTTTAAGCATGTTATCAAGTGATAACGTTCTGCGCTCTTCGACGCATACCTGTGACTCGAAACGCCACTGAGAAAACTTAATATTACGGCACCGACGAAGATTACTTCGTACAGGCTTCGCAAAAGGTGGATCGAGCTGGAGAGTTGTGTCGCATGCATTGTCTTTACCTATCCCACATGTTTTACTATCTGCTATCACACGAACTGACTGTGTGCATGCTCGTTTAAGCTTGTTATCAGATGGTAACATTCCGCGCTCTTCAATGCATACTTCGTGATTCGGTGCAAGATATCATTCATACGTTATCTATAGGAAGCTTGCTAATATATGGGTATTAAGTAAATCGTTATCCAATCGTATCGTTCCTAGGGACTTAGCTTATTAGTAAATGGTTGGATTATGCTCATAGTGTGCGAGGTGTAAAAAAAAAAAAAAAATAACAGATCATGGGTGCTGCTCGTTAGTAGTGGTTTGGTTAGTATTAAATTAGTTGAAATTAGAGCATTCGTTTTTAATTTAGTGGGCTTAATGCATTTCGTAGTGGGCTGGACTTTTAATTCATCTATGCTATGCAATTGTGAGGAGGAAAAGCTTTCAAGGTATATGGATTGAATTGTCGATTAATTGGCTCAAGTTGTCTATTACATACTTTTTATCCGTTTGTAGTGGTAAAAAAGGGGGGGGTTATTAGAAATGTATTCAGCAGTATGTGTAAATAGTTGTGGATTATTTATAAATCGGAATTATTATGTAGGTTTTTTAATTAAGTATAGAAATGTTTAATGGGTTAATATAAATTAAGTCGACCTTTTTCTCAAACTTAAACTAGAAAGAGTGATTTTGAGCTCTGTTTTATACTTTTATTGATTTTAGTGAATTGTTAAATAGATATACTGCATTGAAAATTTCTTGCGAGAAATTATTGTAAAAGATGATCGAAGCGACACAATCACTATATGGGCTTGGGAACATATAGTTTCGGTCTTCATTCAAGACCCTATATGTGTTCCGTCTAATTTTTCCCTAGTGTGTGTCTACTAAGTTTGGCATAATGCTGTCCTGGTCCTTACTAGAAGACAGTACAGTGCCGTGCGAGGTCACTTCATTAGCCGTTAATAAATTTCTGATCTCGATCTTGAAAAAACGATTGTTTAAAACATCTTGAAGTATATATTATAGCATTCTAAGACGCTAATTGGTATTTTCGCCATATATGAAGTAAAAGGGTGGGAAATGGGTGGGTTTTGAATTGTCTTGCGCTTTCTACAGGGATTTTATTTGTGACTTTTTTCTAATAGTTAGCAGTTATATAATGCATTCATTGTGCAAGGAAACGTAGTGGCTTGTTTAAAGGGTACATGGTTGATAGTGTGTTGTAAACCCTTTTGGATCAACAGCTCAGAGGCTACGACTGGATGGTAAATTGATGTCTCTTTTGCATATGACTTAATACTATATGTAGCGTGTCTGCCGAAAGTTGAAATCGGGCAGCTCAGAGGCTCAGAGGCTCAGAGGGACTTATAACTAAAAATAGCGTGTCCGTCGACAGCTAATGCCAACGGCTCAGGGGCTGTTGTTAAATTTACTGGTTTTCATTCCAGTGATTGTGCAATTAGACATAGAAAAAGCGAGTCTGCTGATAGTTATGGTTTGGAGTTTTACCGGGGTTTTACCGACTTGACTGCCACTTTTTCCGTTTCCTTAACATGATGGAGTTGCAGTGGATTTTGTAAGAGATAATTTGTTTTGGGGTAAAATCGTTTGCATTGTGCATTGTTCTTATAACTAAAATTCTGTCGTTTCAAATTTCCCATACTTTAATTGTTTCAGTGTAACTTGAAATTAAATTAGTTTCATGTTTATTTGTGTTGGAAAATTGCCGTTCTCATGTAAATTATTTTTTTTTATTTGTTTAGCGCAGTTAATTTATTTAGTTTGCTCTTCAATGTTCTATTCTATCTATTTGATTTGCAGTTAAATGTTTGTTTTTGTTTGCTCTTTTAATTATGCTTCAGTTAATTCGAATGCTCATTCAATTCAAGAGATAAGACTTTAATATGCATGTGGGTACGCGTATTGTCCAAGCAGTCGGAGTGATAAGTGGTATCATATTTCGATAACAATGGGCACGCGTTTGTTTGCTCGTATTAAGTTTTCGTTTTGCTTATTTGTGTTTAATATTTACTTGTAATGTTTTGTGTTTTGCATGTTAGTTGATTGAAACTTTATATCTTTATAAATTCTACGTTGGGTTTGAACGAGTTAGGAGTTAGTTCGAATGACTTTCAGATAAGAAAGATGAGATTTAAGATATATGAATGAGGGAGTAAATGAATGAAGAATTAAATGTTCAAGATGACTATTTGATTTTGGGACTGGTCTTATTTGATGGATATTATGAGTAGAAATATTATTATATTTGAATGTTGATATTATGTTTTAGTTATTAAAATGATCAATAGGATTTTTCGTTTCGATTGAGTGATCTGGGTAGATGAACAGTATGGGTAGCGTTAAACTGATATTATGTTTTTGTTGTTTAAACGATTAACATGATCCCATATTTTTTAGGAAGACTGGTGAAGTTTCATACTTTCTTTTTGTTATTTAAATGATTGAAATAATTATTTGATTTTTTTTTTTCGTTTTAAGAAGGTTGATTTAGTTTTATGCACTGTATTAGTAGCATTGTTATGGTGTGGGGATATTGATACAATATTTTTGTTTTTTTAAAATGATTAAAATTATTAGTTGATTTTTTTTTTTAGGAAAGCTGATCTAGTTTGATGGACTGTTTGAATAATATTGATATTATTATATTTAAATAATGAACATTATCTTTTGATTTTAATAAAGAAGGTTGATCCAGTTTTATGGACAGTATGAGTAGCAATGGTGTCTTACAGGAGTTGAATGGTTTGAGATATCGGCTGGGTGAATAGATTTTACAGCCCATTTAAATTTGCTACACAGCGCACTACACTGTGGTCTCTGCAAAACCGATATCCTACCGGCTGCGCCAATTTTGTTACATAACCAGTAAACCCTATGTATACTGGTATGAACTGGGAGCACATTTGATGTGTATCCAACATACATCATCAAGGCTCCCGGGGAAAGAACTCCTAATTTACCACTTACCTGCTACTCTGTCCATTTTCACTAAATCAACCAAGGCAAAAATTTATTTTAATTAGTTATTTTATTTTCTCTGTTCCTATTTTTATCTAACATTACATTTTACAAATTACATTATTGAAGACTTATATCAATATATTGCCTGTAGAGAATCAAATGGACGTGTTAATGGTTCGGGGTGGCCATACAGCGTGGAACGCAAAAAGGCCGATTGAGGATCGCGGCGCAAGCCAACACCTCACCCCTCACCACTTCGTTGAACACTGGACGATATCTTCGGCTGAACTTTAAATCGCGAATACTTTAAGCGTCTAAGCGATAACTGGGTAGCAGCACGCTCCCTTTTGGATTTGAATACAAACTCCCTCAAATGCTTTGCCGAAATCTTTAAATACTGTTCTTTCGTGAGCTTTCAACCTAAATTCTCTTTAAAGGTGCTGAGTAGCCGAACACGTGAGCTCTCGTTCCACGAACGTTTTTCCTCCCCGCTTCGTCTCGCTTGCTCGGCTGGTGAATATGCGAAACTGGGGAAATTGACCGAAAGAGTGTTTTTCGCTTAAGCTTTCGACTTCGAAAGAGCGCTTTCAGCTAAAGCTTTCGGCTTTCAGATGATCTCTCGAGGTGAAATCGCGAAACTGGGGACATTGAGCGAAAGAGTGTTTATGCCGGAGCTTTTGGTTTTCCTTTCCGCTTACCTCACTTCGAAGCACCCCGTTTGTTCATGATGTAAATATTGTTACGGGTTGAGCTTTCTCGTTCACTTAACTGCTCGCTTATTTACTTGCGCATGTGTTTCGATGGCTGATTTTCATTGGTGAAGTGCGAGTACATAGGTTTTGTTTGCTCGCTACTATTGCAGTTATGAGGCGGGAATATATCCGAGCATGTTTATGTGTTCACTCGCAACAGCCTTAAGTATCTATCCCCACATATTGATTCTGATGGCGTTCTCAGAACTACCGGAAGACTGCAGTTCGCACCAATATCTGAAACTGCAAAACGTCCTGCCATCTTTCCAAGAAATGCGTTTGCAAAACTCATTGTCTGACAGAATCATCTAAAAACGCTACACAGGGGGTTGCAATTAGTGTTAGCACAATTCAACAAGAATTTTGGATTACTAATGCTCAATCATTTGTCAAACAAATACTGCACGAATGCGTTACATGCTTCAAAACCACAGCCCGTCCAGACAACCAACTAATGGGGCAGTTACCTCCGCCAAGATTTCAAATGGAGAAACGTTTTGCGCAAACAGGCTTGGACCACGGAATGGTGGACGCGGAGCTAAGACGACGAAAGCTTATATAGCTGTCTTTGTGTGCCTTTCTACAAAAGCTTTCCATCTATAAGCTGTAAGTGAACTATCCACACCAGCATGCATCGCGGCGATTCGGAGATTCGTGGCACGCAGAGGAAAATGTCACACCATTTATAGCGACTGCGGTACAAACTTTGTAGGCAGTGACCGACAGTTAAGGAAAGCATTTTTCGAGGCGTCGAAGCAGTGTAAGGATAATCTTGTCAACGAAGAGATTCGATGGAAATTTATTCCTCCTGGAAGTCCCCACTTTGGAGGACTCTGGGAAGTTGGAGTGAAGTCCATGAAGCACCACTTGATAAAATCCATCGGACAGTAATTGTTATACATTGAAGAAACCTACACTCTTCTAGCCCAAGTTGAAGCATGTTTAAACTCAAGACCTCTGTGCGAAGCAAGTAACGATCCAAACGATCATACAGCGATCACTCCTGGACACTTTTTGACAGGAAGTAATTTGTTTGAACTACCACCAATCCCCGACAACAAGCCCATCAATAAAAAGTGGGAAGCAGTACAACAGATCAAAAAACATTTTTGGAACGGTTGGAAGCTCGAAGACATCAGCAGCGTCAACGACAACCAGAAGAAAATCATTCGCTCTGTGGACAACCAGAACAAACTTATGCTCAAAGCAGTAAGAACTTTAAACAGCACTTCAGGGAGAATCGAACTGCAACTTAAACGATTTCAGAATCAATCACAGATGGGATTAACTCGCATCAATGAATTCAGCGTATGGTATAAGACCGCAGATCACAATAAACTCAACATCATCATTCTATCCACCTATCAACGAGCAGAAAACTACTTACGAGAAGTATACCACAAATATGCGAGCATACTATCCAGTCTCTCTTCACAAACAACTATCTGGGATTACATCCAAACAAGCGATGCCATGGAAGACATTATTAGTACCCAATCACTCTCACCAGATCACGTCCAAATAATATACAGAACACTCGAGCCTATTCAATTTTCATCAGACAACAACAGCATCCACCTACTCGCCTTCCTGCCTATTATTGACAACCGGCCATATGATGTCATCAAACCAACACCAATCCCGGAAAACCTTGGAAATTTCACGTTCCATGCATTTGACATACCACCACGAATCTTAGGCGTTAACTATAATTGGCAACAATGCTTTGAAACTTCTGTTAGCGATCTATTTAAGTTATCTAATGATCAGTATCTTGCAGATATAAATATCCTTTATGACGTCAGCTCAAAACCAAACTCCGTCATCAACGAGATTCACAAGGTCTACGGTAGGGAACCATGCCCATTACACACATTCAGATCAACTAAAATAATATGGAAACAGCTCCACGATGCCAATACTTGGATGTTTACTGCCCCAGTAGCAACTCCTGGTCAGACATTATGTCAAGGCGAACGCAGAAATGTCCTTCTCAATGATACTGGCATCATTAAGCTCACAGAGGAATGCAGCCTTAAAGTTGAAAATTCACTGTTTACCACTTCTTGGTCAGCTTTTACAAGAAACCTGTCAATTTACGTACTTCCACGTCCACCCGTTCTCAACCAAACGACCGATCCACAAGTTATACCTGATCTCGTGCTACCTGACCTTATCAAGTCTGAAGAGTCCTTAGGATCTTACATCCAACAAGCGAGTACGATCGACGAAACTTACCAGTCAACATCCTGGTCCACCGTTCGACAGCATGGTACCAGTATCTTCCTCTCTGTCATTATCTGTTTAAGTATCGTATCCGGATGCGTCTTCTTGATTCGCCGACGTTTTACAACAAGATCTATCACGACAAATTCACATCGATCAACCTGGTATGACACTAATTAAGAACCTCGGAAAGTTCTTGGTGGGCGGCAATGTTAAAACGAGAACCTAAGAATCATTTCGTATAACATTAAACACCATAGCATAACCATTTCAGTCAACAATCAAAATTCATTCACCTTTGCATATAATCGCATTCGCAGCATAAACAACTTAAACTCGTTTCGACCTAATTAATTCCCACAAACCAAGCAAATGACCTTTGTAGAGTAAGCAAAATAATTTAAATACATTGAACACCTATTTGTAGTAGCTTAAGTTAATGAACTTTGTATGGTAAGCAATTTCCATCAAGTAATTGAACTGTGAATTCCAATGAAAATAATGAACTTTAGAAGTAAGCAATTTTGTAAATTTGTACTATTAGCAATAATTTGTAATATAAGGGAAAAAATCACTGAATAAATCATCACTTGGTGATCAAGCACGATTATTGGCGTTTCATTCATCTACATCTAATTCTCATTCCAGAACATATATATATATATATATATATATATATATATATATATATATATATATATATATATATATATATATATATATATATATATCTTTATATATATATATATATATATATATATAAATATATATGTGTGTATATATATATATATATATATATATGTATATATATATATATATATATATATATATATATATATATATATATATATATATATATATATATATATATATATATATATATATATATATTGTTAATAAGTCTACAAGAT